>JAEMHR010000055.1:0-155523 GCA_016490725.1 Amphichorda felina | reverse complement strand
GGGGAGGGGGTTTGTTCCAAGAGGGAGGTCGGGATGCCCTCAACCGAGAATGGACAGCACATATTATAATTTACACTGCACGCAAATTCGAAACCGCCGTTGCGTTGTGCATGGCAACAGACGATACATTTGGGGGGGGAGGGCGATCATTTGAAGTCGGTTCATCGGACCGAAGATGGTGATGGGCTTGGCTTGGCTAAATGATACCGGTAAATTGACCGTGGCCGCGTCCTTTTTTCCCCGGGTGTGGATTTGGGTGATTTAATTCCCAGGGCGCGCGGCTCTGCGTCGCCGTCCTCTGCTCCCCTGAGAGAAGAAGCTATTCACCATGGATCAATTCAAGCTGGCGACAGCCATGGCCATGGCGCTCCTCGCTGGCCGAGGCGCCGCGCACAACTTCACCATCCACAACGGGCAGATCTTCACCCCAGGCTTCGCCGTGCTGAACGCGCCTCAGCCGGGGACGCCTCTGGGAGGCGGTGAGTTCGGCTATCAATCAATTGCACATCAATTCGCGGATGCTCGGTACGGATACTGACAGATGGCACATCAGACACGCTGCACATCTCGCTGGACGTGACGGCCAACGGCCAGCTCCCGCTCCCGCCGCTCGGCGACGACAGCCCCAGCCAGATCCACAACATCACCGTCTTCCTCTACAGCTACGACACGGGGCGCAACTTGACCGTGACCAACGGCACCGCGGGAAAGGATGATGCCAGCCTGGGCAACATAATGGAGCAGGAGCCCGGCAGCACCGTCAAGCACATCGACTGGGTATGGCCCGACTGCCTCGTGGGCGATGGCCAGCCAGACGGCGACGACAGCGACCGTGGCGCTTACAACGTAGACATGGCCCTTCCCCCTTCCTCCTGCCCCCAGCCGATTGGGATCATCGAGAACTGACGGCCTGCAGATATCGATACGCCAGAACTTTGCACTCAACGGCGAGGACCACTACACCGTCTTTGACGTGCCCATATCGGTCACCAACAGCATCCCGGAGAGCGACGACCGCCCGTCGTGCGATGAGCTCGCCAACGAGCTGCTGTCGCCGGAAGACATCGACGCTGAGGGGGCAAACAGCGAAGTTGGGGTGCTGTTTGCGCCGGATGATGCGACCGAGGTCGAGTACGAGGAGGAGGGACTCGGCGTGAGGGCGATGGTTGATGTTGGCCTGGTGCTGTCGGGGGCGCTTCTCGCAGCGGCAGTGGCAGTCATTTAATTGATGGGGGTGTGCGCCAGACGGATCATCAGCGGTAGAGACAGGAAGTCCCTTTCAGAGTTCTGGACCCAACCGCCGAACTTGAAGGATAGGTATGCCGATACCCTCAGGTCTAGTACCTCGAGCGTTAGAGGGGACGTGGACCAGAATACGGTGAACGGGTTTACTACAGGGAGCTGTTGTCAAGAACAGCCCCAGTCGTTAGTAGGTGCCTACCTGCGATCTAGGCACAATGCCCACCATAGATCCTATTTTATCACGAAGATCCTCTCCGTCGTATAAAACACGTCTATCAGATCCAACACTGCCAGATCCTGAACGAGAGCAAGTCCGGCTGATCCCATACGACGGTGACCATCACAACGTTCAGTCGAGTTCAGTCGAGCAAGATGCCAGTCCATACCATCGAACCGTCGAGCAGATACGCAGGGACCGACGTGGCCGGCAGGACGGCGACGTTGAACATGACAGAATGAAGCTAGATGGTGGTGGGTTGATTCACCGAGGTCAGTGGGTCTGATGTTGGTGGGCAGCCACAGAAACTAGAAGCTCTTTCCTCAAATATACCTATTCGCCAGACTCGTACCTAGCCCCTGGATGCTTCACATGGAGCTGATGGAGCCAAGAATCGCCAGATTGGGTATTCATGTCGGCGCCCAGCCCCTACAGCCCTGGTCTGACCCTCTCTGCCTCCTCCACCTCCCCACACTCACTGACACTCGTCGTCCAGACCCCAGTCAGTCTCATACTCCCATTCACTCACTCCCCAAACGCATCACCCCATCTTTTCCATCTTTCCCGAATCCCCGCGTGCGGGGGGGAAGGGGGGGAGCTGCAATCAGCCCCTCAAACCGGCTATTATGGCGGCTCTCTTCGACCCCAATGTACGGTACGGGTACGTACGTAGTACAGAGTTGGAAACCCCAGACCTCGGCATCGCGCCTCCTGCATCGCACCTGCTGCATTCAACCATGCCATCAGCTCATCAGCTCTCATGTCTGTTCTGTCCTCCGACGACCTCTCCAACACTCCCCATCTTCTCGTCTCGCTTCATCTCACCCTCGCCCTCGCGCTGTCCTGCCCATCCCGACTGACCTCACCTGGCCTCGCCCTCGCCCATCCTGCTTGACCTCGCACCGCCGCCACCACCACCACATCCACCACCACATCCACCACCCACCATGCCCATGCACACTGGCTTCTTCCCCCGCGAGGGCTTCTGCCTCGACGTCGTCCTCAAGGTCATCCGCGCCACCGCCCTCAACCCCAGCGTCCTCCTCCCGCTGCTGCTGCTCGCCCGCTACACCAAGCAGGGCCAGGACCTGGCCATCCTGCACCCCGTCGCCCACCGCCGCCTGACCAGCTTCTTCTACGTCGCCCTCGCCCGCACCGTCAGCAGCTGGTTCTCCGACCGCGTCCGCAACAACTGGGCCGACGACACCTACAACTGGTCCAGGGAGATTGTCGTTGTCACCGGCGGCGCGAGCGGCATCGGCGCCGCCATTGTCAGGCTGCTCGAGGAGAAGGGCATCACTGTCGTCGTCCTCGACGTCCAGCCCATGACCTTTACCACCTGTACGTAGGCCACCTCACTGTCTAACAGTCGGCACTCTCCCCATGTCTGACATACGAGTACTGCAACACAGCCTCCAGGGTCCACTACTTCCACTGCGACCTCCGCTCCCCCCAGAACGTCGCCGCCGTCGCCGACCAGGTCCGCGCCCAGGTTGGCCATCCCACCGTCGTCATCAACAACGCCGGCGTCGCCCGTGGCAAGACGGTCCTCGACGCCCAGCCTGCCGACATCCGCTTCACCTTTGACGTCAACACCCTCGCCCTCTTCTGGACCACCAAGGCCTTCCTCCCCCACATGGCCGCCACCAACCACGGCATGATCGTCACCGTCTCCTCCTACGCCTCCTGGCTCACCGTCACCGACATGGTCGACTACGGCGCCTCCAAGGCCGCCGCCCTGGGCTTCCACGAGGGCCTCACCGCCGAGCTCAAGACCCGCTACAACGCGCCCCGCGTCCGCACCGTCGTCGTCCACCCGGGCCACACCCGCACCCCGCTCTTCCAGGGCTACGACCAGAACACGGGCTTCACCATGCCCGAGCAGTTCCCCGAGTCCATCGCCGACGCCGTCGTCGCCCAGGTCCTCACCGGCCGCAGCGGCACCGTCATCCAGCCCCAGGCCGGCAGCCTCATGCTCCCCGTCCTGCGCGCCCTGCCCGACTGGTACCAGGTCCGCCTGCGCGGCAACGCCCTCTTCATGAACAAGTGGAAGGGGCACCAGGTCATCAAGGACGTCGACACCGCCTTTGACGACGAGTCGGCCAGGGCCGAGACCAGCGAGAGCACCGTCCTAGTGTCGGAGGAGTGAGAAAAAAAAAAAGGGGGGGGGGATTTGGCTACTGAGATTCCCCATGTAACTAACCCCTTCCTTTGTATACTCGTTGTCGTACCTTGGTAGTACTCCATGATCTAACGCAAGTATGATGGACATCCGCGCTTCCCACACTCAAATAGCGTAAATACAACCCCATCCTCTTTCAATACTAAATCTCAAAGAGTTCAAAACTGGAGCACCGTAATGTCGCCACTCTCATCCTCGCCCACCAGCCACCTCTCGTCCCCGCAAATGTGCCCCTTTCCCAGCAGCTCACTCCACCACTCGTCCCCAAACTGCACCTCGTCGCCATCCGGACCCTCGATCCTCGTCCCCGTACCGACCTCCCCTCCCGCGCCCACGCCCACGCCCCAGTCCGCCCCGGCCACCCGCAGCTTCGGCCGCACATGCACCGACAGCGTCTCCAGCATGAAGCAGTGCCGCGCGCTGACACGCACCCCGGCCGCCGGGTCGAACACCTCCGACACGGTGAGGTAGGGGAAGTCGTCGTGGCGCCAGCAGGGGGCACGCCCCGGCCAGTCCGCGCCCTCGTCGCTGGCGTCTCCTCCTCCTCCTCCTGCCCCTCCCCGGCCGGGCCGTCGAGGCTCCCTCCAGCAGAAGCCCAGGCTGCCCTCGTCGCCGCTGCCGTTGCCGCCGCCGTCGCAGTCGTCTACCCACCGCGGGCCGTCGCCCTGGAGCGGGATCCCCGTGGACCGCACGTGGTGCAGCCGCGGGGGGCTGGGGCTGCTGTGCGGGCCGGCGGACCACCGGTGGTCCTCCTCGTGGAAGAAGACGTGCCCGCAGGCAGACTGCGAGTGGGCGTCCCAGGTGCTCTCGTCCAAGAACAGGCCTCTGAGCGAGGGCGTGTTGCCCTGCCGGATGCCCCATGTGCTCAGCTCGCGGTTGGTCAGTCTGCGGATGACACGCGGTCCGCCGAGCTCGGCGGGCGGGCGGTGCTGCTCGTTGGGGTCGAGGGACGGGCGGTAGGGTGAGGGGTCCCCCAGCTCCCAGACGATGAGGCGTTCCAGGGGTTCGTCCTCACCCCAGGTGGAGCGCGAGGGCTGCCATATGTAGACGACGTAGTGGGTGGCGTTGTGCGCCGAGAAGAAGCGGTCCTGGGCGTTCAGGGGCAGCCCGAGGTAGTGAATCTTCCACTCGCAGCGAAACGCGATCCTCCACAGCGACAGCTGCTTCCTGCCTCTGCCGCCTGTCGCTGCTGCACGTAGGGGGAGGATTCCGTCCCAGTCCCCCGTCCGCCTGACGTCGTACGCCGTGGCGAAGTGCCGGTGCGCGAGCTCCCTCTCGTTGAGCGCATGGTACGCCTGCTCCTCGCACCACTCGACGACCAAGACGCCGTCCTTGAGCCTCACCCGCCGCACCACCTTGCCATCCAGCTCAAACGGCACCTCGACCTGCTCCCCGGTCTCCAGGTCGCGCGCCTGGAGCCCGAGACCGTCAGGCGCAGGGTACACCAGCAGGCCCTCGGCGGGGTTGAGCGTCCAGACGGCCTCGCGGTAGTGGAGGTTCGCGGTCCGATCGTCCAGGCGGAGGAAGCGGTCCCAGGGCGCGACGCCGCGCAGGCGGTGCTCGTCCTCGAGGGTCTCGATCTTGAGGGTGCGCCAAGGCGTAGCGTTGCCGAGGTGCAGGTAGCGGCGCGTCAGGCGGTCGAAGACGGCGGCCCAGTCGCGCGAGTCGACGGCGTCACGCCTGTCCTGGCGGAGGTACTCTCGCAGGAGACGCCCCTCGCGGGAGCGCGGGAAGTGACTCCGGATGAGCGAGATGCACAGCTCCTGGCCCGTGAAGGCCTGGTAGGCCCGTGTGCAGAGGCATCGACAGCGGATGGCGTCGCGAGCGGAGAGATGAGAGACGATATCGAGGAACACCGTATAGGGGAGATCCAGTAGATTCATGGCTGGTTGAAGACTGTGGCCAAAGGGGTCTGAGGATAGAGGCAGTGAGTTCATGGCCATGGAGGCCACACATTCAGAAGACCAAGGTGGTTGGTCAGCCGCCTGCATCCGCAAGAGCTCATTGCACCCTTGAGCTCGTTTCACACCTTGGGCAGCAGCACCTTCAAAGTTAGAGGCAATAATAGCCTACAGTAATCCAGCCTTGGATGTTGTTTCAAACGTTGCCATCCATTAGGCTTGCCAGAGCCAAGGTTGTCATTGGCGAGCCCACTTGCGGCTAGATGTGCTTTGCCGGCCTCTAGAACCTTGACACAACTCCAAGTCTAGGGAGGCAAACGTACCGAGAGGCGAGATCAAACCAAAAAGACAAGATGAGAGAGGGAGATGGAAAGGGTCATAAAAAAACAAAAAAAGAAATGCGTGAGCGGGGAATTGAACCCCGAACAATTGCTTGGAAGGCAACTATGATAACCATTTCACCACTCACGCTGTATGATGCTGTTTAGCGCTTATCGCCTGAAGCTTATCTTGATCCAAGTAATTAATTACTATATAGCCTTTACTAGAACCGCACAGTTGGCGCACGCCACAGACCTCGACATGAACACTTCAAAAGCTCATACTCGTGAATAGGTAACTAATAGTGATACTATCCAGTACAATACAGTAGGTACAGGACTCGCGAGACTCGTGGAAAGAAAGCCGCAGAATTAATCTAGACTTTTAGCCAATTTACCTACCTACGTACGAATGGACCTAAGATAACACTCAGATGCTTACCTAGACACATGAACACTTACAAAATATGGATGACAGACACTTAGACTCTCTACACCGGACTTTCAACGCAGGAATGAACAGCTCTCATTCTGGCACACCTCACTAGGTACGTGCCGCATAAACGCATGCTCGAGAAGCTATCTTGTACATATTGTTCCAATTGACACATAGTTTTTTTTTTTTTTTTTTTTAAATACCATCCGGTCCTCCCAACTATTGCAGGGTAGGCATGTGTACAGAGGCCTTCTTGGCCACAGCGTCGGCGCTCTGCCACAGCGAAGTGACCGTCTTCAGCTGGGTGTAGAAGTTGATGCCCGGGCGGCCGTAGAAGGTGCTGGCACCACCTCCGGCAATGCTCTTCTTGTTACCCGAGAAGGAGAACATGGGCAGGGGCACGGGGATGGGCACGTTGATGCCGATCTGGCCGGCCTCGATGTTGCGGCGGAAAGCCTCGGCCGTGGCGCCGGAGCGCGTGAAGATGGCGGTGCCGTTGCCGTACTCGTTCTTGTTGATCACGTCAATGGCGTCGTCAATGGTGTCGACGTTGAGGCAGACCAGGACGGGGCCGAAGATCTCCTCCTTGTAGCAGGTCATGTCGGGCGTCACGTTGGTGATGATGGTAGGGCTGACCCAGTTGCCGTTGGGGTACTTGGAAGGTCCCTTGCCACGGCCATCGAGAAGGATGGTGGCGCCCTCCTTCTCAGCCGTCCCGATCAGGTGCTCGATGCGCTCCTTGCTCTGCTTGGAGATGACGGGGCCGAGGTCGGCGCCCTCCTCGAAGCCACCAGTGACATGGAGGTCCTTGGCGCGCTCGGCAAGCTCGCCGAGCCACTCCTTGGTCTCGCCGACCATGACGAGCGTGCTGAGGGCCATGCAGCGCTGGCCGGCGGCACCAAAGGCGGCGCCGACGACGCTGTTGAGGAAGTGGTTCTTGTTGCAGTCGGGAAGGACGGCGGCGTGGTTCTTGGCACCCAGGTTGGCCTGGACACGCTTGCCGTTGGCTGAGCCGCGCGAGAAGATGTACTCGCCGGCCTTGTTGCCGCCGACGAAGCTGATGGCCTTGATGGCGGGCTCGTCAAGGATGAAGTTGACGGCGCGGTGAGCACCGTGGATCACGTTGATAACACCCGGGGGGAAGCCAGCCTTCTCGACGAGCTCGGCCAGGATCATGGCGGCGCCGGGGTCACGCTCAGAGGGCTTGAGAATAAGGGTGTTTCCGGTGATGGTGGCGATGGGGATGCACCAGAGAGGAATCATGGCAGGGAAGTCTTGTGTGAATCGTGTCAGCAAAAAGTGCCCCACGCAGGCTTACGGGTTCCGGAATCGACTCACTGAAGGGGCAGATGGCGGCAACGACACCAAGGGGCTCGCGGTAGGTGCGCGTCTCCATGTCCTTGGCCACCTCGAGCACCTCACCCTTGAGCAGCTCGGGGGCGCCAACGGCGGCCTCGGCGACCTGCAGACCGCGGAGGACGTCACCCTTGGCGTCGGCAAAGGTCTTGCCCTGCTCAAGGACGATGCTGGCGGCCAGGCGGTCCATGTTGTCCTTGATGAGCTGGACGAAGCGGAACATGATCTGCTGGCGGTGCAGCACGGTGGTGTTGCGCCAGGGCTGGAAGGCAGCCTCGGCGCTGGCGACGGCGGCCTTCATCTCCTCATCGGTCATCTGCGGGACCCGGGTGACGAGGTTGTTGGTCGCGGGGTCAGGCAGATCAATGTACTCGTTGGTGGTGGACTGGACAAACTTGTTGTTGATGAAGTAGGGCGTGTTGCCGACCTGCTCAATCTTGTCGTGGGTCATGGGATACGCAGGCGCATCAGGCGTGGCCGCGGCGGGCTTCAGCTGCTGGGCAGTGGCGTGTATCCGCCTGGCGGCCACGGCAGCAGACGACTTGGAGGCCATCTTGGTCGAGACAATGGCAGCGCGGGGGGCAGCCGAGGTGGCGGGGGAGCGGCCAACAGCGGAGGCGGCTACGCTTCGTGAAATGAGCCGACGCATACTTGGGAGTGACTGACTCTGGCTGGATCAGGGCAGGACGTACTACTCTCACCAGAGACGAGATCAGGAGTCGAGATCAGGGGGCGAGATCAGGGGAGAGGCCGAGTTATATCGCCACGACGCAACCGGTGACCGGGCGAGGGAGTGGAACTGTGGAGATGGATCATGGAGATTGGGGAGGAGCTACTCAACATTGTGTGGAGGGGGAGCCGCGCCAAGCCGCGCCACTATCGGCTGGACGAGGCTCACCGCCAGCTATTCGTAAGTGCGGAGAGGTTCTGTAGCCTCCTGTTATCTAATGTCAAGCCGATACCGCCGCTGCTTGCCGCCTCGATGCCGAACCGCACCGAACTCCGGGAAAACATTACCTATACGGAATTGCGGATACCACCTGCCTTGGCTAGTATTGTCAGTACGGAATAGTATTACTACCTACAGTACGTAGGCGCAAGGTGTCCTCATCGCCAACAGCCCGCAGCATCGGATCCGATCCGTCCCCGCTGGGCTCCAAGGCTAGTAATAAACAAGCTCCCTTACTACCTTAATATTAGTACGTACACCGTACATAAACGAGTCATCAAGTCGTCAACCCTGGCATGGTCACAGCTATCCTACCACTGCACTGCAATACTACAACTAAGTACTTATTACCTAGGTATACTGCTAGGCAGTACTTACTTACGGTCATATCCGTCCCAACATCGTGCCTTAACCATTGCAACAGTCACGGCGGCAAACTCTAATGCCCACTACCGACGTTGTAACTGGAATGAATCTTAATACTACAACGCATAGGTGCGCCATGCTATCGACCCTAACTAAGAATCAGCGGCGTGCTACCAACCCCACGACCCTGTCTGCAGCTGTGCATACTAGGTACTGTGGGTCGCCGCCCCGGCATAGAATAGAGCTATACATTTTTGTTGTTTCCGTTGGTTTCTTGCGCCAAATGACAATGCTGCTTACCCCAGCAACCACTCTCGCTCACCTACTTAAAGCACGCTTGCGTGCTCGTTCGCCTCGTCAACTTCCTTCTCTCCTCACAACGCCCGATCTCGATCATCCTTCTACGACTGGCTTCGAGTGGTACGCTTAGTAGCCTCTCCCTTTGCCTTCTCGGCGCCGGTCGTCGTAGCTGCAGCAGCCTTGTCCTTGCCCGACTTGGCCTTGTCCTTGGCATCGCCAGCAGCCTTCTTGGGGGCAGGCGACGATGTCAGGCTGGAGATGATGACGCTGAGGAGAGCAATAATGGTGACGAAGGCAGCGACGATACCGCCAGCAACCTCGGGAACAAACTTGACAGCCTCGACAGGGTCCTGCTGGGCAATGGCCAAGAACAGCTCAAGTTTCTCCTTGATGTAGACAACGGGGTCGTCCAGGAACTTGAGGTCAGAGGGCGACTTGGGCTTGTCGTCCTGCTTGGGCTTCTCAGCCTCGAGGAGGGCCTTCTCGATGGGGTGCTTGACATGGAAGGTCTCGGCGGCAAACTTCTCAGCATCCTCGACCGAGTGGCCAATGTAGATGTTGTCGAAGAGGATGTCGCTCTGCATGGTCCAGATCTCGAAGCCAATCTAAATCTTGTTAGTTGCGATGCGCGGGGGGAACTCTTATATGGTGGTCACTTACAGCGCCCATGGGCTCGAAGTTGGCGGGGTTCTTGTCCTCGAAGTAGTCGGGGTTCTTGATCTTGCGAGGAGCCCAGGGTCCCTTATAGTCAGGGTTCTCGATGTAAGGCGCAACCCACTTGCCCTTGTAGTCGGGGTTCTTCTTCATGGGCTTGGTCCAGGGGCCACAGCCAGAAACCTCACCGCACTTGGGGTTGGGAACAGTGGGAGCGATCCAGTCGCCATCCTCCTCATCGTCCCAGTCCTCGGGCTTCTCGGCCTCAGGGTCAGGGATTGTGGAGGGCTCGTCCTCGAGCCAGTCCTCGGGCTTGGTGGCATCCTCATCGACAATCTCAAAGGGGGCATCCTCGTCCCAGTCCTCAGGCTTGACAGCCTCGGGGTCAGGGATGCGAGCCTTGTCAACCCAGTCCTCGGGCTTGGTGTCATTGGGGTCGTCAATCTCCTCAGGGGGGTTGACCGACGGGCTGAAGTCCTCAAAGAGGGAACCAGTCTTGACCTCGTTGCCATCCTGACGGATGGCGTAGGTGTTGTTGGGGTGGACAATCAAGGTGTAGAGCTCGGTCGTCTTGACAATCTTGGCGGTGGGGGGAGACTTGAGGTGCTTCTCCTCGTACTCGCCAGTCTTGGGGTTCTTGTGGTTGAAAATGAAGTGGACCTTGTTGGTGTGGCCGCACTTGTCGGGGCCGAACATGATGACATACGGGGTGGTGTTGCTGAACTCCTCCTGGTGCAGGGCCTTGTTGTCCCGCAGGAGCTTCATGTAGGCGCCGCCGCACTCAAGACCGTCTGTAGACAATTCCCGTTAGCATCCGTAAATCCCCAGATCGATCGGGAAGGCCGAGAGTCTTACTCTGAAGCTTGACCTCATACTGGACGACAAGAGTCTTGTCCTTGTTGTCAATCTTCTTGGGGAACTTGGCCGAGATGGCGTGGTGAGCGGCAGGGTTCTTGACAACCAAGCCTTTGTCACCCTCCATGCCCTTGTACTTGAAAGGCTCCTCGACAGACCATTCACCAACATATGCCCAGTCCTCTTCCTCGTCCGTAGAGCCGGACAGGTCCTTCTTGGCATGGGAGGGCTGCCAGCGCTGGTCCCAGTCATCGGTAAACTGCTCGATGAAATCCGCCTTGATCGTGGTGGGCTACAGAAACGTCAGTCAGCGATCACCCACAACGGTGGTACGGTGGTAGGTTGGAACGCAGGCGGGTGGCCACGGCGTTGTGGCGCTTCCACGGATGGGGGAGCCTACGGTGAAGGTTGGGAGCTCGGGGGCAACCGAGGACTCCTCGACGTCGTCAGCGCGAGCCATGCCGGTGAGCATGGCCGCCGAGACGGCGGCAGCAACAGCGTTGAACTTCATGATGGCGAAGGGCTTGCCTCTCCAACGTTTCAACACGGGCAGAAGGCTTAGAGGATGGTGAGGAATGCAACAAACACGCAAGGTGCAAAGGACAAGCTCGAGGAGAAGGTGGCGATTGGCCAGTCCCAGCGCTCGAGGAGAAAATGTTCCCAAGAGTGAAGGTTGCAGGGAAGGGGGGGAGGGAAGACACGGTGGCGGGAGACGGGGCCTTTAACTCGTGGCAGATGAGGTGGAAGTGGAGAGCTGGCTGGATGGATTAAGGACACGTTGGAGCTTCCAGCCTTTCAGGGTACCGCGCGCCGCAGATTCGGAGCTCAGAATGCGGGGACTCGCTGAACTGGTACCTGGTGTAGGGAACTAAGAATAAAGGGACTAACGCCTCAGGGCACTGGGGGCACTGGCAAACAGCAGGTGACAAGCCACCCGCACCACACCCGAATGCACCGAATGCGCGAGTTTGTTGATGACCGGGAAACCAGGAGAAAGGTAACACCGTGGAATACTCTAGAATCGCCAGACCAACTTGCCAATTGGACGCAATTCTTGTCCCAGTACGTCGTGACATGCTTCAAAATTGAGCATTTCCCAATCCGGGCTGGCTCTTTCCATCTCCCAAACCCCTTCGCAACTAGAGGTGATTGGGTGCGTGTTTGCTGCACCTTCCGGGAGCGTGCAGTCATATGCCGAGGTGGACAATGAAACAAACCTCCTCTGGGCCAAGTCATTCTACTACTACTAACAGCTGGTAGTGTTATTACCACGCCTTGAGTCACCCTCGATGGTCAGTTTCAGAGCCATTCAGCAATTAGTACATAGACTGCCCGTTGACAGACGATGAATCCTAAACAAGTGAGAGTTCTATGATTTATAGTGATCTGACCGACTGTTTTTTGGTACCTGGGCGCCACGATGAACAGTTGAACCCGCCAGGGTCTCCCTCCACTAGAAACTGTGTCTTTACCATGGAATTTCAACTTCCTAAATCTAACAAGACAATGACGGTTCTACTCGAACTTGTACTCATTACTCTTCTACTCGTATGCGAGCAAACCCTCAACACATGAAGGGTATCGCCCCGACTAACAAATGCCCAAATCCAATCCAAACGACTTCCTCAATTATTACTAATGCTAGAGCAATGGTATTATAGGCCGGTACGAAGTATCCGTACATGCAGATTATCCCCAACTTCCCAACATCCATTATTCACCCAGCCCCAGATGATTAAGAACCACAGGGCTCTGCCACTCCTTGCGCCTCGAAGTCAATAACGCCCGCTCACCCACGAAGCGAGTCCATTTACAGGGCGAGAACGGCAGCGACGGCACCGAAGAGAGCCGCACTGGACGCAACGAGACCAGTAGCAGCGCCATCGCCGTCACCAGACTCAGTGGCCTTGCCATCGGAGGACTCGGTGCCAGAGGGCTTCTCCTCCGAGTCGGACTTGCTAGGGGCGACCCCCGTGCCGGAGGAGCTAGGGCTGTCAGAGTCATCGGTGGGCTTGGCGTTGCTGTCAGTGGTGGCATCGGGCTTGCTGGTGTCCTCGTCATCGTCGTCGCTACCTCCGGCAGCGCCTGTGGGCTTGGGAGTGCCCTGGGTGGCGTCATAGTAGTTCTTCTTGATGCATGCGTTGATGCACTCAGCATACTTGTCGGTCTGCTCCTGGGAGCCGTCACCCTGGTCGCACTTGGCGACGCAGTCGTGGGTGGCCTCGATCTGGTCCTCGTCGGGGTTGGGAACCTATGGTCCGGGGTTAGCAATGTCTCGTGAACCGGATCATGATTTAGCTGGCCATCATCTGTACGTACAGGGTTGCAACGGGCCAGGCAGCTAATGTCGGCAGGGTCGCACTTGGCGATGCATGCCTCGATGGTGGACTGGGGGACATCCACACTCGCGGTCCCGGTGGGAGCCTCCGCGGCGGTCTTCTGCGCACTGGCGGCAACGGCAAGGACGCCGGCAACGAGGATGGAGGTGAAACGCATCTTGACGATGTTTGAGCGCTGTTGACTCTATGTTAGACCAGGGGGGCTATACTCGGACGAGTAAAAGGAGTCGATGCTAACTTACACTGAAGATCAGGGAGTAAACTTGAGAGGGCCGAGGGATGATGGAGTACTCGTTGTAGACTTGGACACCAGGAGGGGGGAGAGGAAGAGAACACGCTTCGCAACGCCGCAGGGGAAGATTGGTACTTTAATACAATGTAACACGGTCTGCCGCGGCCACAAGCGACAGCCCAGGACTCAAACCTTGACCTGCGAGTCTGGGACACAGGGTCCTGGGGCTTTTGTGGACGGGATGGGCTGGTACTCCCTGCAATGTTGTGACAGCCACTTATTAGCCACAGGCCATCATCAATGGTTCCCGTGTTGGTTCGGGTGTTCGGTCATCACATTGGACGGCGCGTCGTAGCATGGGCGGACTGGTGGCTCTCGTCGGCCCACTGCTCTCGTGTTCACAGCTGGCGACCTGAACCTCGCAGTCCAGACTGCCCAGCCAGCGTGGCGACGCCAAATGCTCGAGTGCAGATCCGCTTGGCGATTCTGTCTGGGGAAGCGCCTGGGCAGGCCAATCCTCAATTTTATTTCGGCACGCTACAATCCAGCCAGTGAACAGCCAGGGCCAAGGCTCGCTAATAGGGAGTTGTTCCGTCCGACGGCAAGGAATTTGCCTTCCGGGGCATGCTTTGTTTTTTGCCCCGAGGCTGTCTCGAGGACGGGGTCACGGATACTACTAGGTAGGCAACTAATAGGCCCCTGCCTCCTTTCCTGTGCCTCTCTTCCAAGGTTGGGCTCGTGTTCTCGGCGATTGGAGCATTGCAGCCCACCGTTGCACCTCCCTTGAGCGTCACTGATCGTGATGAACGCGTTGCCAAGTGCCAACTGGCAGTCTGGCACCACATTCAGGTTTCCAGGCTGAATGCCCCGGACCCGTGGATGTTGGTCCGGGCCTGCTGGGCGGTGGTCACAAGTGGGCACAGTGAGGTGTTCGAGGTGGGCACCTGGGCTTCTCTGGATCGATCTTGCCGGCGCTAGCATGCTGGTGCAGGTGCTGCATTGCTGGGGTGTTCTTGTTGCCGCGATGATGTGTCGACGGGGCGAACATGGAAAGAACCTGGGATGTTTCAGGCGCCATTGCCCTCTCGAGGAACCAATGCAACCTCGAAGGCAACAAGGCAGCAGGAACTCAAGGAGGCACAGTATTCACCATCAGACTCTCCTGCCTGTGCATCCAAGCTGTTTGATGCAATTCTTCAGCCAAGCCAGTGCGTCGTCAAACGCGTTTCTGTGGCACCTGTGCAAGTACCCGGTTCGGTATTTTTAGGCCCCAAGCCGTTTGAGGTGCCCCTGGCAACTTCTATAAGAGGACTAGCGCCAATGCCGCTCTACTCAATCTCGAACAGAGCGCCCCCGCAAACCTGCTTGTTGAGATTCGTGAACCTAGGTCGGCATTGCTTCTTCCGAGTTCTCTCCCCAAACCACATATTGGCCTTTCCAACTTTTAAGACATCTGGGGTCTACTACGTAACTGTGTCAGGGATGGCCTTCGACCGACCGAAACCCCAAGTCGCCGACTTCCCAGCTCTCAGGAGAAGACTCCCCATACATTAAAGCAGCGCTGGCCTATCGTAAAAGTGCCCAGTAGCCTGCGGATGCAATGTGTGCCACGTTCAACATGCACGAATACGAGCTGCCACCAGGTGGGCTAGCCAAACTATGTAGCCACCGTCGGCTTGAGGTTTGGTTGGAAAAATTATACTACTACCTACTGCGTACACTTGAGGTGAAAGCTAATTGGGAAAAGATAGAACCAAGCCCAAGTTTCGGTTGGGCGGGTGAGCCACGTGCAAGTCACCCCAGGTAGTACCTTGAGGTAGTATTAGAACGACTACAAATACTACTAGTAACTAGTACTACGGATACCAACTTGGATACTACTGCCTAATACTAGGTATTGCCACTACTACTCCATAAGTATCAAGTAGTGCATGCATCTGCTTCGCCCAACAACGGCGTACGATGCAAAATTCGTACTTGTACAAAGTAGTGCCACCGGCTCTTTGTTCCAAGCATATCCATCTGCTCTGCCAAGACCGCGGCAAGTGAGAGACACCCCACTGTCCGACACTCTTTTAAAACGGCACATATCGGCGGCTATATACGCCTCCGAACCTGGGCACGAGGATATCCAGGAACATGCCATTGTCGTCCTTATTCTGCCGGACAACAAGCTCCATAATGGCCGGGATGGCTTGGTCGAGCTCCAGGATCGCCCCCGAGCCACCTAAGTCCGTCTTGACCCACTGGCAATAGCATTCAGTCAGCATCCTACGAAATATGCTACTACTATGTAAGGAGTCGAGATTGGGACAGGTTGAGCTTACCCCTGGGGCGATCGCGACAAAGGTGAAGCCCTTATCGCCGAGCGCCTCAGCCCACTGTACCGTCAACATGTTAAGGGCAGTCTTGCTAATTTTGTAGGCCGGGACAGGCACGTGGTTGCCGAGGCGGGATTCGCTTATAGATGCCATTGTGGCGGACCTAGAGCTGAGTTAGCCGTCTGTTCTCTGGCTTTGCGCTTATACGTGTATTATTCGACGAACATGTTGACGATTCTCTTCCAGGTGCCCTTCTCAAGAAGTGGAAGAAGCGCACGCGTAACATCGTGGGCGGACACAACGTTGGTATCAAACGTTGAGCTGAGATCATCCCTTTGATCATTTCGTTAGCTAATAGTCCTTCCAGGGATGTTACCCGCAGAACAACTCACATGGTATGAATCCCACCAAGAGTCAGGGGCATCTGCCCTGCGTTGTTGACGAGCACATCGAGACCCTTTCCAACCAAAGACTTCTCAACCAATCTGACGGCCTGCTTGATACTCTCCTTGGACGCTACGTCCATGAGAACGGCCTCCACACGCCCCGCTCTAGAAGTCACAAGCTCTTCCAGGGCGGCTGTCTTGGTGCGGTAGGCAGCAAAAACGATGGCCACCTCGGAGGCGGGTTTGGCAGCCAGAGCTCTGGAGAGTTCCAGACCAATACCACGGCTGGTTCCGGTTATGAGGAACGATGCCATTTCGGTAAGATTTGCCGCGAGTTGTGATCTTGGTGTTGGTGGTATGCTAGTAATATGCTAGATGCCGGTATAGTTGCTGCTGCTGTCAGTCAACAAACTAAGGAGACTGAGCCAGCCATTTTTGTATTTCACTGGAAACGCCCCCAGACATCACCAACGACAAATCTACCCATTTTAGCAGTGTCTATTCAGTCTCAAATCATGGTGCCCTCACTCAGCTACGCCGCCATCAGATTTAATCCCAAGGTGGAGTTGTTCTAGCCATTAACCCCGAACGCAAGAGCATGTAAGGAGCTTATCGATCAAGAGAGACGCTATATAATACAACTTCTCGTCACATCATGGTTGATTGGCGTTGTGCAGCTGACCAATCCCCCTAAAGGGGAAGTTTCGTACTGTTGGGGGTCACTAATACCTCTACCATGATGCATGGAGTGGATGTTAAAGAGGCCCGTTTCTCACATTGAGCACCAAAATACCGACAAAAACCCACAGTGGCAGATAGACGTACTCTTAGCCACATTAAAGCGTGTATTATATATCCAACTGTGACCATAGCTGTTTTTAGAAGGAAGAGTTCCCGATGTAAGTGGTGGTGCAGGGTGGCTAGCACCACCAGCCTGTAGTAGTATTGATGTCAATAAAAATCTCACTCACTCCTTCACTCACTCACTCACAAAAACTCACTTGACATCCTCCAACATCATGTGCTCTAACAACGCCGACCACCTCGTCACGTCCGACAACCCGGACCACCCGGCCAATCTTATTCCCTCCCTGTGCGCCAAGTTCTGGACGTTGGGATGGGTTACTGGTACCGGCGGCGGCTGCTCCATCCGCGACGAGTAAGTCTCCCATCACCCATCACCCCTCACCCTGAAGGGCCTGAAAGAACCAAACCAAACTCACTCCTCCGGCTGAAGTGACCTCGTCTACATCGCCCCCTCGGGCGTCCAGAAGGAGCTCATGAAGCCCTCCGATATCTACGTCCTGTCCCTGGCCGCCCAGACCGACCCCACGCTCCGCCAGCGCACCTATCTGCGCTCGCCGCCCTGCTACAAGCCCTCGCAGTGTACTCCCCTCTTCCTCGCCGCCTTCACCCGCCGCGGTGCCGGCTGCTGCATCCACACGCACTCGCACTGGGCCGTGCTCGTCACCCTGATCCTCGAGCAGCAGAAGGCGTCCGGCGCCGCCGGCTCCGACAAGGTCTTTGAGATCAACAACATCGAGCAGATCAAGGGCTTCGGCAAGGGCATGGGCAAGACGGGCAACCTGGGCTACCACGACACCCTCCGGATCCCCGTCATTGAGAACACGCCCCACGAGGAGGACCTGACCGAGTACCTCGAGGAGGCCATGGAGAAGTACCCGGACACGTACGCCGTGCTGGTCCGCCGTCACGGCGTGTACGTCTGGGGCGACAATGTCCACAAGGCCAAGACGCAGTGCGAGAGGTGAGAAATCCGTCAAAGTAGTAGTGGCGCCGTGAGAAAGGGCGGATGCTGACTGTGTGTTCCTTAGTCTCGACTATCTCTTCCAGCTGGCTGTGGAGATGAAGCAGCTGGGTCTTCCGTGGATCAGCGAGGTTACCCCCATTGGGCCCCAGAGATCATGATGGGTGTGGTTTAAGGGCCAGAGCATATCTTGGGTAGGTAGTTTGTGTGTTTGGGCGTAGCTTATAAGGGGCAAGGACCACATGGAATAGACGCTTTTTGGCAATGCATTTCTCGTTGCTACATGTCGTTACTTGATCTATTCTCAGACCCGTATCCACTCTATAGCTCATCCTTTGGTCTTTCCTCTCCTGCTGTCTCTCCCCCTGACTGCCTGTCCTCCTCAGGGCCGGCTTCAGCTTCAGTAGCTTCATCAACGATCTTCCCGACCTTGTCCACCATGGAGTCTGGATCACCTCCATCAGACGGTCTTGGGTCTTGTTGTCCGACCTTGGCCGTGGGGAGATCTTCCTTCGGCAAGCCTTCCACAGGCACCTTGCCCTCCGACCCCACAGTCCCGTCCACCCTCCCCGACTCTCCTGCCTGGCCCCTCCCCTGCAGCGCCGCATCCCCAACCCTCGACCCGACCCCAAACAGCACCCTCAGCGGCAGCCAGACCAGCCACCACATGGGCCCGTACAGCAGGCGGCGGAACACGAGCCACCCCCCGACCACCATGAGCATGTAAAGCGACGTGGTCAGGTACCACGTGTCGCTCTTCTGCGACCGCAGCAGCGTGCCCAGAAGGTCGCGCGACTTGGTCAGCATCGTCTCCAGCGACCCGTACGACTCGCCCAGCTGCGCGAACGCCGCCGTCGACTCCCGCATCGTCTGGTTGGCGTACTCGCTGCGCTCCAGCTCCGCCTGCAGTGACGTGTGCATCTGCCGCAGCGAGTCCGTCACCCGGCTGCTCGCCCCGACCGCCTGCCGGTCCTTCTCTGACAGGCTGCTGTTCGTCTGGTTATGACTATTGCTCTGATGCTGTGGCCGGTGGCGCTGGAGGAGCTGCGCCGGGGCTGGTAGTGGCGATGACGGCGATGGGCCGGCGTTGTCGCTGCCTGCGAGGGCTGGGGAGGCGGGGAGGGAGTAGGACTGGATCATGAGGTGACGTTCTAGGCGCTGGGCCCGGGCGAGGCTCTTCTTGGCTGCTAGCCGTGCGTGTCGGAAATTTCTCCGGCACCTGGAGGTTTGGCGAGTTAGCAGGCAATCGCTTGAACGAGAGGACCGAACCTTTGGAGCTCCTTACTGGTTTAACTCTTCGCCCTGCCTCTCCACTCCCTCCCTCAGCCTGGACTTGTCGGGATGCCGTAGGTATTCGATCTCCTCCTGAAGTAGCTCCTTTTCGTCGTCTCCATCCCGAAGAAGATTCCCAATCTCGGCACTGAGCTCGCCACTGACGCTGCCCTCCTCGCTAGTGTCGAGGGGTACCGACCCGGGCTGGAACTCGAGGTGGGCGAGTCGATCGATGAGCTCCTTGAGCTGCGACGTGGTCTCCTGCAAAGCGGAAAGCCGCTCTTGCAGGCCTTCAAACGACATTTTGGTGTACCAGAAAAATTGGCACAAAATAAAATAAAACGCTGGTGGTGCTGTCGGAGTTGGGTTCTGAGACGAGACGATACCAAGCGGCGTAAAGCTGTCATGAAGTCGACGCCAAGAACCCGTTCCCCGGTCCGGGGTTATGCACATATCGAGGCCTTTGAATCCCCCCAAGCAAACGTCCCCCAGCACCAAATGCTCCAACGTCCATCGGGTCGAGAGACAGAGAACACGCGACATCCCTCCCCTCGCCAACGACGACCCAATTGACCCGCGCACGCCGCGCTTCCTCCCCCTTCCCGCACCGCCAAGATGATTACCAAGTTCATGAGTGAGGTCACGGCCAAGTTCAACCCCTTCTCGGCCTGCGCCAAGCCTGCACGCCTCTTCCTCACCCAGCTTCCCCCCAACGCCCGGACGACCGGCATGAAGATCACCTCGTCCCTGCTGCCCCGGACCGCTAAGGAGCCGAGCTCCGTCTATATCAAGTTCAGTACGTCAGAGGTTTCCTTTACGACGGTCTGCGGAACTGCTGCTAACAGAATCCTCAAAGAGGATGGCAAGGAGATGAACTTTCAGTGCGACAAGATTACCATCACGGGTCTCGTGAACGAATGCGATCGGCACTCGAGAGCACTGCAGAAGAAGGCAGACCTGGAGGATTAGATTTGAAGGGGGGTATCAAGTGCATATACGGCGTTCATGGGGGGCAAAATAATCATCGGCACGACCGAGGAACGATACGACACACAGTGTACAATATGTACGATATAGAAGCAGGAGGGGACTTTTTATGTATATTTGTGCCCGGATGCCTAATTAGGATCCATCATCACATTCTACACACTCCAATCTTGCGCTCCAAAATTTTGACATGGCCGATGATGCGCTTAAGCAGAGGCGCCGCTGATGAAGAACCACTTGTCGATGGAGCTGTCGATCTTGGCAGGGCGAAGGTCCTCGTTGGGAGGAAGCTGGGGCAGCTGATCAGGGCTGACACGGCTGGGGGACTCGCCGACCGTGGTGTTGGTGCTAGTAAAAGGTTAGCAGGGAAGATTTGGATAATGTGGTGGTATGGACTCACAGGGCAATGCCACCGGGGGCAGTCTTGCCAGCGATCAGGCGCTCCCAGGCCTCGGCGCACTCGCGGACAACATCCATGGCGTAGCTGGTCGTGATGTTAGCGACGAGAACTTGCCGTTGATGCCAGGATACACTCACTCCTTGTTCTTGCACTCGCCAGTGAAGGCGAACTGGTTCTCGGGCTTGCCATCGGGGATCTTGTAGATGCGGAACCACTCGTTGGTAGCACGGAGGAGGCCAGGCAGGTGGCGCTCGACATCCTCGACATCGTTGAGCTTGGGAGCCAGGGGGTCGTTGACGTCAATGACAATGACCTTCCAGTCAGTCTCCTCCTCGTCAAGGAGGGCCATGACGCCGAGAACCTTGACCTGCTTGACCTGACCGGTGTAGCCAACGAGCTCACCAATCTCGCAGACGTCGAGAGGGTCGTTGTCACCCTTGGCCTTGGTCTCAGGGTGGACGGTGTTGGGGTCCTCCCAGGTCTGGGGGAAGCAACCGTAGTTCCAGAGGTAGCCCTTGTGGGGGAAGCAGTTGCGGACGAAGCGGAGCTTGCCCTTCTTGACGTCCTGCTTGATGGGGTTCAGGAGCTCCTCCTTGGAGATCTGTTGGTGGTAATGGTTAGCTGGACTGATTTATCTTAGGCGGGGTCGTCCAATCCGGCATCAATAACGGTATCGCAGAGGAGGGGAAATCTTGATGGGGCACGGAGGGGGAAAGGGCCGCATCGAGGGCGGGAACATACCTCGAGCTTGGCGTTGGTCCAGCGAGGGATCTCAACAACCATGTTCAAGATGGTCTGCTCCTGGTTGGCATAGAGGGGGATGTCGTGGAAGGGGGAGACGGGGACGCCATTGCGCTCGGTGTAGACGCGGTGCTCTAGGGTGTTGGCAGCGCCGACCTTGCGGACGGTGTACTCGGAGGCCATTGTGGCGGGTGATGGAGTGGAGGACGAAGGCTGGTTATGGGGGGCAGAACTTGACAGATGGCGAGCGATCTGTGCAGTCCTTTGAGCGGGAATTTTGGAGGTGGAGGAGGAGGAAATAATGGTGGAGGAGCGGTTTGGCTGCGGCAGCGAAGAAGAAGCCGCAGAAACAGATGGAGGGGGCGGGGTCTTTGTGGAAGAGCTTGCGTGACGCAGTGTGGCAGGCACGACAGGGCCAGGGCGGGTGCTACCAACAGTTGTGGCAGAGGTAGAGGTGGGAGGTGCCATGGCCGCAACGGGTCTCGGTCTGCTGGGGCTGGTGGTGAGTGTGCAGGCGCCGGTGCAGGCGCCGGAGTTGGAGTCCACCGCACCGGCAGCGCAACTGGAGGAAGCAGATCGACTCGAGACACCCCCGATTGCCGCGAAGGTGATGGTGTGATTGGCTCGGGAGCGCGCAGACGAGTGCAGACAGCGCGGCCACCACTTGACTGCCGTCACGGTTCGTCGAAGGGACATGGGAAAACTGGCTCCGCCCAGGGGCAGAGGGAAGGGAAGCAGAGGGCCAGAGGCCGGGCAGACGGGGCGGATCGACTAATAACAATGCAGTAGGTAGTGTACACGGCGACGAGCCTCACGAGCTTGGCCTGCAGGAACCCTATTATCCCGAGGTTAATGATCGGTCGTTGGATGAGATCTTATTGACGGGGCGGCGGCTGGACGGAAAAAATGGAGGTCAATCCAGGGCACCCGTCAGCGTTGCCGAATGGCTCCCGTCCAGCTCCCTGGGTTGCACTCCAGTGCTGTCATGTGCTGTGGTTGGCCCCTGAAAGCAGCCATCCGGTGGTAAGGTACGGATACTACGTCCATACAATCAGGTAGTTCGCACCATGTAACCAATCTGGATCCAAGTTGTTTTCGAACAACATTAGTTAGAATTTAGCGACTTTGACGGATGAAGTTCTCTCTACTAATATATATTTACATGCCTCCTTAATGCTATTGACATGAACTCCTTTTCCTAAGCTTTCCTGAGCTTCAATGCTGCACATGAGAGAGCCGTGTTTCCCACACCGAGACCATCAAATTCACGCGCCTCTGGCCTAGGCCATCACTGACCGATACTCGCGGAATCGGAGGAATACCAATACTGCCAGAGTCACCAGACTTGAAAAAAAAAGACCAAAAAACTAGGATCGATCATGTTTCATTTTCCCAACGTGCTGATCGATCAACAGGGAGCCAAACAAGCAATCAAAATGATAAAGTTTGGGATACATCATGTGTAGGTGCCCCGAAACCGCAGCCGTTATACCTACAGAGACGCCTAAATTCCCACCTTACACACCAAGACCCAAGCCCAGACCCGGATCCAAACAATACCAGTCAGAAAACGACAGAACAAACCCACTCAGCGGTGATCTTACCCAGTAACGTCGCCCGCTTTGGTATCTTCGGTCGACAGGGCACCCACGGCCTCAGGCTGGCCAGACACACCCTCACCTTCCGTAGGCTCCTCCCTGACCACCTCCGTCAAGGTCACTGCCTCCACGAGAGGCTCGCTGGTTGACCGCCATTCGCGCAGATCTTCCGCGGCGTCGTTGAGGATCTGGCGCGCCTGGACGCCCTGGTCGTACACGGCCCTCGTGTCGCCCGGGACGACGGGGGAGTCGTCCAGCAGGTTAAGCAGACGGCGACCGTGCTTAGCGAGGATGATCTGCTTCTCGGCCCGCTCGATGGTGGCTAGGAACTCGATGTCGTAGGCCTCCTTGAGCTTCTGGCGAGTCTGGAGCAGGGCAGTCAGTTGGGATCACTCTTACTGGTGTCAACACGCCACCACATCCGGTTCGCACTTACGACATTGGTCAACTGCGCCTCGGCCACCAGGTTCTCCGCCTCGGCGCGGATGAGCTCCTGCTCCAGCACGACCAGCCTGGGGCTCTGCGCCTCCTTCACCTTGAGCCTCTGGATTTCGTCGGTAATCTTGGCCTTGGAGTCGCGGCTGGGCTGGACGCTCTTCTCCGTGTTGCGGATGGCCTTGAGGATGGCGCGCGAGTCGTCGAGCGTGTGGGCGTACAAGTCCTCCTGCTCGCCCAACTCGCCGAGGATGACCCCCACCTTGTCCGAGAGGTCGCTGATGGCATCGTCGCCCGTCTGCTCGCCCCACTCCGAGAGCTGTGTGGCGATGGACACGCGCTCGCGGCCGGCCACCTCGTGCGCCGAGATGAGGTTATTCTCCGACTTGATGAGCTTGAAGAGCCTGCGGGACAGCTCTGGCTGCGTTGTTCCGCGAAGCGAACTGAAGGACAGGCCGGGCCTGCTCGTCGTGGGTGCGGGGCCCCGGCCGCCGGCGGTCTTGCCGGAGCGGAATGAGAGGTTGCGACTCCTATTGCATTGCGCATCGAGGTTAGTCAAATGGTCAACCTGCGGGAAGCGCCAGTTGGCGGAGGTTGCCTAGGAAAAGTGGACGGTTCGTGGAAGATCCGGCCCATCTTGAACAGGAAAGCGTGGATCTCCTGCGACTGGGCCACGGATGTGTGGCGGATCGTGGGACCTTGGCTAGGTCAACTTACATGATGACGCGGGATGCTCGGGATGATATGTGAAGTCTTGTGACGGTTGATTGTTGAACACTTGCCTGATTGTCAGCGAGCGTTCATAGCGAAGGAAAAGAGCTAGCAGCTCCTTCCCCATACCTACCTCGTAGATAGACGAGCTTTCCTAGTACTGTGAATGAGGCTGCCACTTCCACACGAGGGTGTTACGGTAGGTCCGGTAGGGGATGCTTCTTTATTGAGAACACCAAGGCAAGTAGGACATGCTGTTTGTCCCACACATTAATTACGTGCCATCCGTGCCTGCCGGTGTCACTAGCAGACGCTTGCACCAGTGGTGCTGCAGAAGCTTCGTAGCCTGGTAGCCTGGTAGCTGAGAGCGCAGGGAGCACGGGATGGATTTGGTGAGACGACGCTTTCGGAATGGACGGTGAATGCGCCATGATGTCACCCCAAGATGGGCAGAGGTCCCCCGCTAAGGGCGTTCCCTCCAGGAAACTAGCCATTGGGGAGGTGACGACTGCCTCAGAGACAGAGGGACAAATATGCTATGCAGTTAGACCTCGTGCCATGGAATGCATGATACGTCAAGAGAGAATTGCGTGTCCCCATTATTAAAACCTTGCATCTAACGCTGTATCCGTCCCTCATGAATTCGTCGCATCGTTGTGGTTGTCAACGCCCCACGCCCGTCTTTCCCCAGTCCACCAATGCAGTGATGATGGTACAAAGTTGCTGCTGCGATGCATGTCTGTATTATCCCAAGATCGGCACCTAGTAGACCCTGCGGTTGTTGGAGCTGCCCCGCGGACTGTGGCTGGGGGACTGCCTCGTCACGCTCGAGTAGCTGGCCCGCGGCGAGTGGTGGTGATGGTGGTGATGATGGCCATGGCCGCTGTGATGGTGATGGTGGTGGACCCGTCGCGGCGGAATCTCCTCGGTGTGGTAGTAGTAGTCTGTGCGAGGGCGCGGCTCGACGCGGAAACACATGTCTCAAAATCGGTGGGTAGCCTGAGGTTGATGGCGTGGTACTCGTACAGTCGGGAAACGTTGATCGTGGATAGTTAGTTAGTGGGATGACGGACAATTGGGACGGACGTAAATTAACCAAAGTTTAAGAACTGGATCTACAAGCTCCTGCGGCTCTGATGCGTCCGGTAAGCCTTATATGCATTCCGTGCGCACTTTCAGACAAGGGCCCTGCCAACTTCCACGAGCAAGGATCGGATCTGGCAAAAGTAAGGTTGCGAAGGACGACGCAGACATCATCGGCCGGTTGTGGCTTGTGGATCCCCGTCGGGCCCGCTTTACGAGTTTGTGTCGCATTACTGCTCTGGGAAACTGATATTAAGAGCAGCTTCAAGGCCTCTGGAGGTCTTTGGGCATTTGCCTGTCACGTTTGTTCCTGTGCGCAAGGGGTGGGCTCTGACTGCACAGCCGCACTCCGTGGGCCACACATCGTGATCAACTGCGCCTCTCTAGACAGTGGTGTGATCATGGGAGGATGCGCATCGGCAACGCCGCCCTCTTGGGAAGGCTCCTTGCTGCCGCTTGGGGACAAGTAATTCGAACTGCGTACCAGTCGCTCGCTTCTATCATTTCCCATTGCCGTACTAACTTAGGTATAGTAAAAGACGCCCTATGATGCCATATTCATACAGCTTGCCACGCGAAGGCCAAGATCGATCGCTCAAATCCATTGTTTCAAGAGATTTGCTGCTTCTTTCACTTCTTGGAAAAACCAACCTCCACCTTGCCCAGGACCCACGCGACAACGAACACAGTCATCATGCTGGCAAATACGATAAGTGGCTTCCGCAGCGTGACTGTGGGTGAGACGTCGTAGGAGATGATCAGGTCCCTGTCGCGGAACTCGTCCACCAGGTTCCGGGCCTTGATGTGGACTGCAGTGCGCCCAATTGTGTCGAGGTAGGTTTGGTGGAGGCCTACTGAGTAATCGACGATAGAGGACTCGGGAATATTAGCGAGCAGCTTGACGTTCCTGTGGCAATGTTAGGTTGACGGGATTCTATAACATTGGATGCCGGGCTGCTTACTCTGCACCCTCGGGCAGGAGGACCCGAATGTCGACCTCCTCATACTCGACACCCTCGGCCTGCTTAGGGCCTTCGATGAAGGGGACCTTGAATACGTAGCCTCCCGTGGCAGTCTTGTGCAAAAAGTTGGCGGCATCCGAGTTCCACCCAATAGTAAAGGGGTACTTCCACCCTCCGAAGATGGGGTACCGGGGCTTCAGCTCGAGCAAGGCCTCGCGCTTGTTGCTCCTGAAGTTCGAAGTTGATACATTGCCGATGGTGTCGGTAAAGTAGGCATCGGCGCTACCGACCTGGAGAGGAAATCGCAGGTCCTTCAGGGCATAGGTGTTCGGATTCACGAATTGGGTCTGCGCCCACTTGACTCGGTTGAACGGGCTTGTGAGGTTGGCGCCCCGGTGGTAAAGGGTATATCGCTCCTCGAAGGCAATGTTGCCCCCCCAATGGCTGACCTCGATATCCCGTTCGAGGGTCGAGACGTGCGTGACGGGCTTGGTGAACTCGAAGCGCACCTGAGCAGGGGACACGGCGCCGGCGGGCTTCTCGCCGAATGGACCGTAGGTCAGCTTAGAGCCTTGCTTCTGAGGGAACTCGGGGATATCGCCGCTGCCAGGAACCCTGGTGTAGTCGGGGATCGTGATGGAGCCGGCCTTGACCTCAGTCTTCTGCTTGGTGGTTGGGTAGGCAGACGGCGCGTAGATGGAGAAGTCGTAGGTCAGGAACTGGCTGTCGCTCTGGTCAATCGACACGGGGAGGGGCGCATATGCCTTGAGGTAGTAGAACGAGAAGCCAAGGGTCTGCTGGCCACCAGCCTTGAGGGGAGCGGGTAAGCGAATGCGGAAGTACTGAATGTCGCTGTTGATGCTAGTCAGTTTGCGCTCTCTATATGGTGGTCACCGAGAGGAATTTACCTCGACGGGTCGATTTCAGCAGCCTCAACGGTGAAAGGCCCTGCGGTCGCGTCTTTCCGGTCCTTGACTTCGAAGCCTCCTACACGGCTGAGCTGGTCTGTGGTAAAAGGGAGGAAGTATTCATCCTGGGGCTCGGGAGAAACGTTCTCAATGAGAACATTGATCTGCTCCTTGACGTAGTTCTTCTCGAGGGAGATGATGTGCACGAGGTTGGCGTTCTTGAAGACCTGGGGCGGCTTGAAGTTGGCGGGCAGCACAACCTTGGAGCTGGACGAGGACGTCTCGGTAGCAGCGCTGGCCAGAGCGCCAGACACGAGGCCAAGCAGCGCCGTTGCGATTGAAAACGGCTTCATGATGACGAGCGATCGGAAGGGGCACTCATTGACGATGCGCACCCTATGCTATGCTGTCAAAGTCGAGCTTGATGCTCAACGGGATTATGAAAGCGTGGCTGCTCTTGCCTTGACATGAACAGCTCCAAAAGGCATACGTTGGCATTTGGCGTCGCAGCTGTAGGGGACCTGCCAATCATAATGCAAGAATTGGGTTTTGGTTGATCCGCTCCGTCGGAGCTCACTGGTTGGGCTGCACCAGAGGCGGCGCGCCGTTGGTGGGGGGTTGGCCCGTGGGTTTCATCATTTCATGGCAGCTGCCGCTCCGAACTCTGGGCGAGATTCCGCCCAAGTTGGCTCGAAGAAGGCAAAAAGTGGAACAATGACGAAGCCTGCCTCATCACAACTATGAGATGATCCCAACAGGGCGTAATAAGTTCGTCTCCCATCTCGTGGCTCTGGTTGAGGTCAAGGTCCCCGTGGGTAGTCTAGTAGTAACAGTCTAGAATGGGGCCAACGAGGCGGTCAAATAATTCGATAAGTACATAGCTCTGCGACATTTTGCACTTGTCAGGCCGCTGAATGACAAGAGGCGATTAGGGAAACCATCTGGGAAAGGTCGATGGACGGGAACGCTCACGGTGGTAGGCGGTGGGCAATTTGGATGGCTGCCATTGGGCAGGTACCCAAGCTTTGAAGCTCTGGTGCAGGAGGCAGACGCAAGCAGAACGACGGCTCTTTCCTCCATCTGTCCAACCTCATCACGCACCTCTCTGAGCTCACCTCTCTTTGTGGATCTGCACCCAGTCTCTCGACTCAAGCAAACTTCCGCGTTTATCCTCTGCAACTCCCAACATCTACACAGCTGCTTGTCATTGGAACATTTCCACTGACCTCAACCTTACTGTCAACATCTTGAGCTACCCCGCCAAACCCCCGCTGTCAACATGGTTGGTCTGGGACCTCGTCCACCCCCCGCCAGAAAGGGTACGTATGTTCAGGAACATCTCAATATCCCCTTCTCCACTACTACACTCTCAACCTCTGGTGTCGCGCACATTGGACTCTTCAACGAGCCAACTATCGCACAGCTGCAGCATTACGGACACAGCCTAAACGCTAAGTGGCTCTCCCATGTGACACACAGCGAGCCATCTTTCATACAGAGTCCTACTGGGGCTGTGGATTTGTCCTATGGCCTAGAAAGATTCTAGCTGGATTACACTTGCCAGATATCCTGGGAAAGCGGATGACAGCTTGATTGGCCACGGGATGGTAGCCAATTCATCCGTCCCCAGGATTCGCTATGCGTTTCGTTGACATGATGGGGAGCTGTTCGCTGCTCATGGCCAAGTGAGACAATGGGGCTTTAACCTTATGTCGAACCTTTGGTCTTCAGCATTGTCTGAATTCGGACTAAGGGGAAAGCTTCTGGAAAGCCTAACGGTTCTCTCTTATGAGCTTATGGCCGCCTCACGAAAACAACCTACCACATTCCGTCCCCCCATCTCGATTTTGCAAGGCCCGAGTCAGATTGTGCTAATGAGGGCAAAAATGCCAGGGTCCAAGGCGGATATTCCCAAAGATCTCCTGGAGCAGATTAGGTTCCTCGAGGACATTTTCACAGTCGACACTAAGAAGCTTAAGCATATTACGAACCACTTCGTATCAGAGCTCGCCAAAGGTACGTGGAAGCTTAATATGAGGGGGAAATATGAGTTCTGATTTTTGTGTCTAGGTCTCAGCGTCGAGGGGGGGAGTATTGTAGGTGCTTCTGGTGCATCAATTACGGCTGATTTGAGGCTCACCGTTTTCTAGCCTATGAACCCTACGTGGGTCATGTCCTTCCCAGATGGGTATGAGACTGGAACGTTCCTTGCCCTGGACATGGGCGGCACCAACCTCCGTGTCTGCCAGATTACTCTGACGGATCAGAAGTCTGAATTCGACATCATCCAGTCTAAGTACCGCATGCCCGAGGAGCTCAAGACGGGAAAGAGTGATGAGCTTTGGGAGTACATTGCCGACTGTCTCTACCAGTTCGTCGAGACCCACCACGACGACTGCTCTAAGTTCGCTGAGGCCGATCATCTCCCGCTTGGCTTCACCTTTTCCTACCCTGCTACCCAGAACTACATTGACGAGGGTATTCTCCAGCGCTGGACCAAGGGATTCGACATTGATGGAGTCGAGGGCAAGAATGTCGTTCCCATGTTCGAGGCCGCCCTGGCCAAACGGGTACGCCCACTCTCGTGGAAATGATCTGATCCCAAACTGATATCTCTACAGGGAGTCCCCATCAAGTTGGTTGCACTGATCAACGACACCACCGGTACCATGATCGCATCTGCCTACACTGACACCAAGATGAAGATCGGATGCATATTTGGCACCGGTTGCAATGCTGCCTACATGGAAGATGTCGGCTCGATCCCCAAGCTCGCTCACATGAACCTCCCCCCCGACACTCAGATGGCCATCAACTGTGAGTGGGGTGCATTTGACAACGAGCATGTGGTTCTTCCCCGAACCGACTATGATGTCGTCATCGACCGCGACTCTCCTCGCCCTGGTCAGCAGGCCTTTGAGAAGATGATTGCCGGTCTCTACCTCGGCGAAATCTTCCGCCTCGTCCTCGTTGATTTGCATGACAACAAGGACGTTCACATCTTTGAGGGACAAGACATTTCCTTGCTCCGCAAGGCCTACAGCTTGGACTCTTCCTTCTTGTCCGCCATCGAGGAGTGAGTCTTGTTTTACGTGGCACATCAAAGGATATGGCTGACTAGGAGCAGAGATCCCTTCGAGAATCTCCAGGAGACCTTTGACAGCTTTGCCCAACGGCTCAACATTACCTGCACGCGCCCTGAGCTTGAGCTCATCCGCCGCCTTGCGGAGCTCATTGGCACCCGCGCCGCCCGTCTGTCCGCCTGTGGCGTTGCGGCCATCTGCAAGAAGAAGGACTACAAGTCGTGCCACGTTGGCGCCGACGGCTCCGTCTTCAACAAGTACCCCCACTTCAAGGCCCGAGGTGCACAGGCTCTCAAGGAGATCCTTGACTGGCCCGAGAAGAAGAATCCCAAGGAGGAGGACCCCATTGAGATCCTGGCCGCCGAGGACGGTAGTGGCGTAGGGGCTGCCCTCATTGCGGCGCTGACTCTGAAGCGTGTCAACGCGGGAAACCTTGCGGGTATTCTGCACCCCGAGAACTTCAAATAGAGGATTGAGTCCGTAACATATCACGCTTGCGACAGGGGAAAAGAAGGGGGAAAATGATAGGCGCAGGCATAGCTGAGCATAATTGACTCAACTGAGATTGCGGATGTATCAAAAAATGGCATCATCTGTGGTCTCTTACCCTTTAACCCATGAAGGTGCATATAGGCAACCGGTATTCTGCGCCTTGTTAGCCATAGCCACACTAGAGATGCGCAAAGGGAAAAAAATGGGATCTTACTGTCAAGCGTCCAATATCTCCTCCGAACTCCCTCCCACTCCCCCTTGCCCTCCTCACTCAGAGCTGACATGTCAACATCAAGTTCCTCCCACTCGACGTCGAGGCCGGCCTCAGCGCCGTGCATCTCGACAACCTTGGTATACACATCATAGCATATCCTGCGGTCAGCACCAAGCCCATTGAAGAAGCTGAACCGGCCGTCCTGGTCCAGCAGCCCCGGGATGAGCTCAGTGAAGAACATGCGCAGCTGCGAATAATCCTCGCCAAATGTGTCAAAATAGATGGCGTCGTAGACCTCTCCTTGCTCAAGCAGCTTGGGGACCACATCCTGCCACCGGCCGGCGTGGATCTTATAGGCGCCGTCCTCGGGGCCGGAGCTCTCCCAAGCAGGGCCGAACTTGGAGTCTGGCTTGGAGACGTGCTCGAGGACGGAGGGGTGGGCTTCGATGATGTGGTGCCGCGAGGGCTTGTGCTCGGCAAACATGCCGTCGATGATTCCCATGCCAAAGCCGATATTGAGGATACGTTTTCCCGTGGTCCCGTCGGGGAGGAGGGCGGATACGGAGCGCTTCATAATGTCTGTTTCCCAGGCCATCATGACGCCGTTCAGGTCCGCATCCACCAGCTTCTCGTTGTCGTAGGTCAGGTTCGACTTGAGGTATTCATCGCTCGTGACGGGTTTCTCGTCGATCTCGGGGGGAACAAATTTGGCTTCTGTGGCGCCGCCATTCTCGGCGTCGGCGTCAGCCATCTCCTCGTCCCTGTTATCCGTGGTCCCCTCCCCCTCGGCCTGCATCTCAGCGTCGCCATCCTCTGAGCCGGATGAGAGCTCCTCGTAGCCGTCCATCAGCGCAAAGAGCAGCTCGGCGCGGACGCCGGCATCGACACACATGCCATACAGGGCCTTGCGGCCCAGCCTCCAGGCCACGCAGCCAGGGGTCTCATTGTGGCAGTCGACGTCGTTCCATATCGCGCCCGAGTAGAAGAGCTCCTGCGCAATGGCGCGGGCCTCTTCGACACAGCCATCCTCCTCCTGGCCCTGGATCTCCTCCTCGTCGGCGGGGCCGCAGGCACGGATGGCGGCGTGGAGGGGCGTCTCGCCGGTCTTGGGGTCCTGGGAGCTGGTGGCGTTGCCCCGGGCGCGGAGAATCTTCTTGAGGCCGGGGAGATCGTGGCCCCAGGCGTGGTAGAGGACGTCGCGGACCTCGTCTGGGCAGTCGGAGGATATGCGCGCCGGCATGGAGTCGTCGATGGGGGTTGCCATGGTGGGGGTTGCGTTGGGCTATGTTAATAGGGAGCAACACAGTTCACTGTTTTGATATCCTGTAGTTCCCCCGTTGAGCGGCTGGGCTTGACGGAGCGTTGCTCAGGGTTGGAACTGCAATACTCCCTCTGCTGGTGGCCTTGGATGGCAAGGCAAGGCAAGACAGGGCTTCGGGATTGAAATTCCAAAACTCCAGAACCAGAAATTCAAAGACTTGATCGAAGCCCCGCGCTTGTGGACGGTTGGAGACAGGCCCCACGCCAACAAGGGTCCACTGGAACCTGGATTGGCCAGAGCTGAGTCTGCCCACGATGCCGTGTCTCGGTCTCTGATTCGCCAATTGGGTGCTCGGTCCACTGTAGAGACGGTCTGCAGTCAGTGCAGTTCTGCACTGCTGCAGTGGCTGGAGGCGCTTGGTGGGGTCCATCGTCCCGTCCTCAGAGGCTCAGACGCCCGGGCTTCAGGCGAGACATGGATGCCCCAAAAGCTTCGCTGCGTGCTTTCGTCACCTCAACCTGCCCAGCGCCAACTCCCTCCCCTCTTCTCTCTCCAACAATCTGCTCGCCGCCTTTGATCGGCGCAGGACCGATCCGGACCCTGTATCTGGTGAGACACCTCCCAATGACTTTTCACTCTCTCAATATGTCGTCAAATGTCGAGCAAGGCAGACTGCATCGCCTGCCAAACACAGTGATGTCACATGTCGCTAACCTCTGCCCGCCTTGATAGTGCAGGACCTGCGAGGACCTCGAGGGCCTCCAACGCAACGAAAAGAGCTTCAATACCGTCAACATAAGACACGTACTGGGCCAGCCCCGGTGCCGTCGTCGCCATGAAGTTTGGAGAGCAGCTGCGGTCCAGCATCATTCGCGAGTACCAGTGGTACTACATTGACTATGATGAGCTGAAGGACGACCTCAAGCATCCCACGGGCCCACCGCTGCCCAGCTCGGCCACCGGCCACGAGTGGACCGAGGAAGATGAGACGCGCTTTGTCGGAAAGCTCGAGGCCGAGCTCGAGAAGGTCCACACCAAGCAGCAGGTCAAGGCCATGGAGATCTCGAGGCGCATAGCCGTCAGCGAGCGCGAGGTCAAGGAGGTTGTCAATCGCCTCAACGAGCGTGGCCTCAACGAGCAGGGGCCCAGCGAGGAGGAGTTTATGCTGCTCGAGGAGGACCTCAGCGATATCATTGCCGACGTCCACGACCTCGCCAAGTTTGTCCAGCTCAACTATACTGGATTTTATAAGATAATCAAGAAGCACGACGTATGTCCCACATGACGGGGCCGCGAGCAGTTCCGAGGCTGACAGGTTATGCACAGAAAATGACGGGGTGGCACCTGAGGCCCGCCTTCGAGACTCGGCTGAAGGCGAAGCCCTTCTACAAGGAGAATTACGATGCGTCCGTAGTCAAGCTCTCGAAACTCTACGACCTGGTGCGGACGAGGGGTAACCCGGCAAAGGGAGACAGTGCCGCAGGTGGTGGGCAGGCAAACTTCATCCGACAGACGACCAAATACTGGGTGCATCCGGACAACGTGACCGAGCTCAAGCTCATCATCCTGAAGCATCTTCCCGTGCTGGTGTTCAATGCCAACAAGGAGTTTGAGCCCCAGGACTCGGCCATCACATCCATCTACTACGACAACCCCGAGACCTTTGAGCTATACGAGGGTCGGCTGAAGAAGACGGAAGGTGCAGAGGCAATCCGCCTCCGCTGGTATGGCGGAATGGAGAACGAGACAATTTTCGTCGAGCGTAAAACGCATCGAGAGGACTGGACCGGCGAGAAGTCAGTCAAGGCGCGGTTCAGCATGAAGGAGAAGAACGTCAACGCCTACATGAGGGGCGAGCTTCTACCCCCGGCCATCTTCGAGAAGGCCCGGAAGGAGGGGAAGAAATCCGAAAAGGCCATCGCCGAGGACGAGAGACTGGCATCGGAAATCCAGTATTCGGTCCTGAAGAAGGGCTACGAACCTGTCTGCAGGTCCTTCTACCACCGCACTGCGTTCCAGCTACCCGCCGACGCAAGAGTGCGCATCTCGCTAGATACGGAACTGACCATGGTCAGGGAGGACAATCTGGATGGGCGGCAGCGGAGCGGTGACAACTGGAGGCGCATGGATATTGGCATTGACTGGCCCTTCTCGCAGCTGCCACCGGAGGACGTGGTACGCTTCCCCTATGCGGTCCTCGAGGTCAAGCTGCAGACACAAGCCGGCCAGGAGCCACCAGAATGGGTTCGCCAGCTTATTGCGTCCCACCTGGTGGAAGCGGTGCCCAAATTTTCCAAATTCATCCATGGCACGGCGTGCCTGTTCCCAGACCGGATCCACCTTCTCCCGTTCTGGATGCCACAGATGGACGTCGACATCCGCAAGCCGCAGAGTCACGATTTCGGCATCCGCCGGCCTGGGCTCTCAGGGACGACGACTACATCGGACGATGACGACGAGGATCTCGACTCTGACGATGACGAGCATGTGGTGGCTAGGGTGGAGCGTCCCGGTCCTGCCCAGTCAGCGGCTCGTGAGGATGGGGACAATGGGGTCGGTCGTCGCGATGCCGAGGGTCAGACTGTGGACCTCCCCGCGGTGAATGAAGCCTTTCCAATTTACGACTCTGATGATGAGTATGACGAGAACTACGAGATGGAGGAGGCGAGGAGGCTTGGTGGGTGGCACTACTATAAGACGCTGCTGGCCACCAAAGGGCATGCCTTTGCCAGGGGGGCACTCTCAGTGCTGAAGCACCTGGTGCCCAGGCCCCGGAGTACTCGGGTGGACCGCAGTGCAAGGCAGGAGATGCTCTTCGGGTCGGAGCAGGTTCAGACCAAGAAGTTCCGGGCACCCAAGGGCAAGAAGATATATGTTCCAGTCCGGGTGGAGCCCAAGGTCTACTTTGCCGCGGAGCGAACGTTCCTAGGATGGGTAAGTCATGGAAGACAAGGCAATGGGGATAGAACAGCTGCTGACGTATTTCTGAAGCTCGAATATTCGATCTACATCGGGACGATTGCGGTGACGCTGCTCAACTTCGGGCAGCACCCCACACCGGCGTCATTTTGGGTATCAGGCGTGTTCACGCTGCTGGCCATTTCCAGCCTGATCTACTCAGTGTTCATCTACCTCTACCGGAGCCGGTGGATCCGGAACCGTAAGGCGGCAAAGTACTACGACCGATGGGGGCCGAGCGTGCTGTGCTTGGCACTGTTTGTTGCCGTGGCGCTGAATTTCGGGTTCGAGGGGCGAGAGAGGGGGATATGGTAGTGCATCATCGGGAGGGTATTACTGGGAGGGTATCACCGGGAGGGTATTACCAGGAAGGTATCATTAGGGGGGTGTCATTGGGCAGCGGCTTGTTTGTCAGATGTCTGGATTGCATATCCTTCGTATAGTACTCCGTAAGATGGTCGTCGATATGGTTACAACTTGGCGGGCAAGTGGGGATTGTGGTATTCGTGGGGGGAACCTCCCCAGCGGCTGAGCGGCTCAGCGACTCGGCTGAGCGAGTAGTACTCGCAACCCGACTTGCTCCTTCCCATCCCGTGTCTCACCTTGCTCTGGCTCCTGACATTCTACGGATACTTGTATCCGTGCTCGTAGCTCTTCCGTCGCCCATGACAGAACTCGGAACTTTCATACGATTACGGCTTTTACCAAATTGAACCCTCGATAATATCTGCAGAAGCCATGGTCGTGCTCACGACACAGTCGGAATTCGGGCATGCCCCGCCGCCGCAGACACCGTACAGCATCGTCAGCAACATTCCCCTGTGGGAGAACAGCCAGAAGCTGCTGGAAGGCGACGCCTCCATCGTCGCGCGGCTGAAGCACATCTATCCTCGCTTCGGGCCCACCCAATATGCTGCTCAGGTCCGTCCTATCCATCCTATCTGCCCTACCGTGACTCCGTATCTTACTGACAACTGCAGCTCGGCAAGGAAATCGCCAAGCGCCTGGGTGTCGAGGGCAAAGGGGCCTTTGTCTACCTCAACCCAGACATGTGGCCCTACACGACACGCCATGCCACTTCTCGCACCCACCGCGAGGATCGTGTTCTCCAGCCCCATGACCTGACCTTCAGGTGCGTCGAGGTCGCTGGCCACAGGCTGTATGCGGTGCTCTTCGACCCCCAGCACGTTGGCGGTGTTAAGGACACCTGGAGCAACGTCGGCCTAGGCCTGTCCATTCGCGGCGCCGAGCAGATGCTCGAGGGCATCGACGACCTGCACGAAGTGCCTGTGGAAGATGCCTCCAACCCCCCTGAGCCCACCTGGACGCCCGAGACTGACGCCCATGCTGCCCTGAGAGACCGCATTGTCACGCTGGTCAAGAGGGCCCCTCGTGATCCTAACGCTGCTGTCGAGTGCTCCCCCAGCGATGTCTTCCTCTACCCGACGGGCATGGGAGCCGTCTACCACAGCGTCAACATGGTGCTCCGCCATCGCCCCGGCACCGTCGTCATCCTGGGCGTCGTCTTCCACAACTCACACCACCACCTCGAGGAGGACTCTCCCCACGGCTTCAAGCACATCGGCAAGGTCGATAATGACGCCATGGACGAATTCGAGCTCTGGCTCGACGACCAGGCCCGCCAGGCCAAACCTGTCAGCTACGTCCTTGTCGAATTCCCTGGCAATCCGATGCTCGACACCCCCGACGTGGCCCGCCTGAAGCACCTGTCCGCCAAGCACGGCTTTGTCCTCGTCGTCGACGACACCATCGCCAGCTTTGCCAACGTCGATCTCCTCGCCTCCTGCGACATGCTCCTCACCTCCCTCACCAAGTCCTTCAGCGGCCTCGCCGACGTCATGGGCGGCTCTGTCGTTCTCAACCCCTCTTCTCCCCACTATGCCTCCCTCTCGCCCCTCTTCGCCTCCTCCCACCACAACGAGCTCTTCGCCTCGGACGCCCAAGTCCTCCTCTCCAACTCCCAGGCCTTCCTCACCCGCGCTGCCACCCTTAACAGCAATGCCGCAGCCGCCGCAGCCTTCCTCGCCGAACGTATCGCCTCCGATCCAGATTGTCCCCTCATTCAAGTCCGCCACCCCTCCGTCTTGCCCGCAACCCGCCCCCTCTACGATGCCTTCAAGCGCACGCCCACGCCCGACTTCCCCGACCCGGGCTACGGTTGCCTCCTCAACCTTGACTTTGAGAGCCTCGATGCCGCCAAGGCCTTCCACGACAATGCCGGGTTTTACCCCAGCCCCCATCTCGGCGCCCATGTCACCATCCAGCTGGCCTACAACATGGTCGTCTGGGGCCGCCGAGCCGAGGACAAGGCCTACATGCGCGAGCTGGGTGTCAAGGAGGAAGCCGTGCGCCTATCAGTCGGTCTGGAGCCTGCCGAGGATATTATCGACACGCTTAGGCACGCTCTGGATAAGACGACTGCCCTTAAGAAGAAGGGCTACAGGGAATGAGTCAAAGAAAGAAAGGGAAGAAAGGGGAGGATGGCCACAAGGGACCTTGATAAGACAAATCTTGTCTAGCATTACTTTGATATATACTCCGTACGTACGTATAGAAATGATCCAGGTACAAAATCTACCATCAAACGCCCTTGACCCTGTGCCTTTCCATGCCCAAATGCCCCCTCATGTACACATCAAGATTCTCTCTATCCCTTGTCTCTTCAGGCCACGGCCGTGACCCGCCTTATGCTTCTCCTCGCGCCCTCGCCCGTCACCATGATGGCGTTCTCCGCCTCGAGCGCCCGCATCGCCTCGTTGAACTCGGCATTCTCGACGGGCACGCTGGACCCCTCGCCCAGCCTGCGGGCCACCTCGCTCCACCGCACCGTGTTGCCCCCCGCCGTCAGCTCGTCCAGCAGCTTCTGCACCGCGTCCTTGATCTCGCCCTGGCGCTTGCGGTCCGCCGCGCTCGTGCCCTCCGTCAGCAGGCTCATGTCGATGCGGCCCTGCGAGTCCGTCGCCGCCGTCTTGAGCGCGCTCTGGATCAGCCGGTTCGCCTCCTGCACGTCCGCCTTGGTCACCGTCGACGACAGGCGCATCTTGGCGTGCGCCTCGGCCAGCCGGATCATGCTCTCCAGCTGACGCGTCGTCGCCGTGATGCGCTTGTCCGCAGACCGGACGTCCTGGCCCAGCGCGCGCATCGCCACGTAGCATTCCACCAGCTCCTCCGCCGCCTCCTGGGAGATGACGGGCTGGATGTTGGACCGCGCGTACGAGATGTACAGGGTCAGGAACTCGACGGGGAGGATGTCGTTGTCGGTCTGCGCAGTCTCGGGCTTGTCCTCCAGGTACAGGGATAGCAGATGCTTGGCTAGGCGCTTGTCCGTCTTCTCGTCGACGCGGTCCAGGATGAGGTAGATGAGATCGAAACGCGAGAGCAGTGTGGGAGGGAGGTCGATATTCTGGGGAACCGAGAGGTCAGGGTTGTAGCGGCTGCCGATGGGGTTGGCCGATGCTAGGATGCTGGTCCGGGCGTTCAGGGTCGTGATGATTCCTGCCTTGGCGACAGACACGGTCTGCTGCTCCATGACTTCGTGAAGCACCGAGCGGGTTGAGTCGGACATCTTGTCGAACTCGTCGATGCAGCACACACCACCGTCAGACAGGACCAGGGCACCAGACTCGAGAACAAGCTGTCGGGTCTCTGGGTCTCTGGTGACGTACGCAGTGAGACCGACTGCGGACGAGCCCTTGCCGCTGGTGTAGACGCCGCGAGGCGCAATCTTGTGGACGTACGAGAGCAGCTGCGATTTCGAAGTGGACGGATCGCCACATAGCAGCACGTTGATGTCGCCTCTGTATTTGGGGCTGCCGCCCTTTTGGAAGGTCTTGTTGGATCCGCCAAACAGCTGGAGCAGGATTCCCTTCTTCACATCGTCCATCTCGTAGATTGAGGGCGCCAGCGACCGAGACAGCAGGTCGTAAATGTCTTCTCGAGCTGCGGTCTGCCGAATCTTCTCCTCGTCTTCGGGGCTGATGATTCGCGTCTCCTCAAGGCCGTGCTCCTGGCTCCTCTCGGCCTCCCCATCAACTTGCAGTGTGGTTGGGTCGGCATCCATTCGCTTGTTGTCAATCTTCCTGCAGTGGAGCATGTCGACGTAGGTCTTGTGCACGCTCTTGAGGGCCTTCTGTCGAGGGTTGACTCGGACGGGGTTGACACGGAAGATGCCCGTGATCTCAACGCGGTCACCAGCCTTGCAGAAGTCGACCAGCTCATCGTGGGCCACGACCGACACTGAGTGCGGCGTCTGGCCGGGTGGCACATTGTCCGGGGTCTCCTGGAGCTTGATGACTTGCTTGTCCGCAAACATGCACCGGTTGTGGATGATTTGCATGGAGTTCTTGGCCTGGCAGATCTGGCGGGGGCATTCGGTTGGCTCGCGGATCCTGCCACGCTCGAGGCCGACGTTGACAGAGTGGTTGCAGACATTGCAGCGGAAGAATGCGTCCTTCATGTCGGGGATGACGGGAGTAGCTCGGATGACCATACCCTTGATGCACACAAGCTGGTCCACATCTAAATCTTGGTTAGAGGCATTGGAGAGTCAAACATGGTGGGAAAGCTTACCTGATGGGTTCAGGTCTCTCATATTGGTGGACTTTTCCAGACCGTACGGGCGGCAGTAGTACATCATCTGGTTGACCTGGTCCTCCATGGTTGGCTGTCGCTCCTGTGGCCTAGGTGTTGCCGGCTCGTCTGGCCGGTCAGAGCTGGGAAAGACGGGCTCAGAGCTCTCCCTAGTCTTGTTTGATTGCTGCCCAGCGCTGCTCTGGGAGCGAGTCCTGTTATCCTCCGCCACGGCAAGCTCGTGGATGGTATCCTTGAGGGCCTGGTCCAGAATGGGCATCAGGTCCACAGGGTACACCATGACCTGCTGATAGAGCTTCTTGGTAGGAGGGTAGAGACTGAGATCCCGAAGATCAAGGTAGAGGCGCTCTTCTCCCAGGAGAAGCATGTTCTCCAGTGCCTCGGCATATATCTTGGTGTCGGCAAAAGGAGACTCGCGGACCTCCTCATCCGTCAGGCCATCGCGGTACAGGCGATATTTCAGGGTGAAGTTGCGGAGGAAATCCCTGAAGACGTGCAGGTTGTCGCGGACAGAAATTGTCGTACCCCAGACCAAGGCGGTGTCGGTGCCTCCTAGGGCATCTGCCTCAGAGGTATTCGGGTCCCTGTTGGAAAACGACGGGGCATCTGATCCAGGCACGTCTCCTTCGCGAACGACTCGACCAGTGTCATCCACAAGCACACGACGAGCTGGAAGGCGAGGCGTGGCCACGTAATCGGATCCAATATCACCTCGGCTGTATCTGGCGGCACTTCTTTGGGAGCCAAGGAACAGGCCACTGCTCTCACTTCGGAGATCTGATTGCGGGGCCCGCATTGATCGCCCAGGGCTGGAGCTGGGTTCGTACCGGATGGGGGAGGATTCTAGATACGTGAGCTTGCCAAGTCATTGAATAACGCTTCGCCCGAAGGGCTTACCTCCAATCATGCCACTGGCCCTCGGCGTCCTCTGACCGTCCTCTCCCGTCTCCTGCGACTCGCTCATCTGGAGCAGCGGAGAGCTGGGAGTAGCTGCGGCACCGCGGCGGCCTTGCGTGCTCTGGCTGTTGCTCATCTGCCGCAGGGGCGACGATACTTGGCTGTTGGCGTCATTGCCGGCGCCATCATTAGGCGAGGGCGAGGACTGGAAGAACAGGGGGCTGGAGGCAAGCTGCGAAGACCGGTTTTGCGGTGTGTCGGACTGGGACTGGCGAGCAGACCGACGAGGTGTGGCCGACTGCGAATCGCGCTGCCGACGCTGCGAAGGCGACGACATTTCGAAAGTGTTTGATGCCTGGCGCGCTGTTGAATGTGTTGGCGGTGGAGGCGGAGTGGAAAACCCAGGCAATGATGGCAGATTGCAAATATCGAGGGGGAGGGGAGGGAGAGAGAAGAGCGCGTAAAGAGGTGGAGACGCGTTAAGTGGTTTTAGACGCGTCGCCAATTAAACTGTGATGGTCCGTGCACACGCGACACCTCCCTCATCCCATTCGGCGACGGAGATACTTTCCGCCGGCGGATCTGGCATCTGGCATTCTGGCATTTCGTTGGAGGGGCCCATTGTTTAGCTGTAGATACGTATGCGCAGTCGGTAGGACGGATTCTCAACCACCCAACCGCCATCATGTCTCCTGGAATGACCCTCTTCTCGGTGCAAGCCGTCCTCATCCTCAGCACAGAGGACGGTTCGCGCATATTCTCCAAGTACTACTCGTCTCCACACTCTGCGCCGAATGGTGAGCTCGCTCCCCTCCCAACCGTCCTACCCCTAGCTAGCTATACGGAGTCGCTAATAGGAGTGATGCGCAGCTGGAAACTCCTCGACCAGCCCGTACCCTGACATCAAGTCGCAAAAGGCCTTCGAGAAGGGCCTCATTGACAAGACGGCCAAGCAGACTGGCGACATCATCCTCTACGACAACCGAATCGTCCTCTATAAGCTCGAGTCCGATGTCATGATCTACGTCGTCGGGGGCGTGGACGAGAACGAGATCTTGCTGTACAACACAATTCTGGCTCTCAGGGATTCACTACATCTGTTGTTCAAGTATGTGGGCCGCCGGAGCTGACATTAGTTACTCATTTGGCTGACATTGGCTACCCAGGCAATCTGTTGACAAGAGGACAATCATCGAGAACTACGACCTCGTTTCGCTCGCGATTGACGAGATTGTCGACGACGGCATCATCCTGGAGACGGACCCGACCATCATCGTCCAGAGAGTCAGCAAGGCCCCCACGCAGGACGTGCCGCTCGGCCGCATCGACCTCAGCGAGCAGGGCGTCAACAACCTGGCGCAGCTCGGAAAGTCCAAGCTCGCGGACTGGCTGCGGCAGGGGCTGTAATGACGGCAACGACGGGGTGGAGTTATTATTGCTATAGCGCTTTATGAAGACAGAAGTGGAAAAAAAAAGCCATGCCTTCTAGGTCGGTAGATAAAGGGGTATTATGAATTCTATTTGATCGCTTTTCACGTTCTAATCTCAGACGCCGCCTTGCGGAGGCGGTTCATGACTGCCCCGGCAATGTCTACCTCGTCCTCTATGCCGTCGACAAAGATGATATCTGCGCCGCGCTGATCCAGCTCCCTCAGTGCCGAGAACAGCCCGTGTGCGATGCTCCTGGTATCCCGACCCAGGTCAATGTCCAGGATACCCCCTATTACCTCACCGTTGCTGTCTACGAGATGGCCCTCCAGCACATCGTATGATGTTCCGGACTGATCGTCGTCGCCATCTTGTGCGCTCTCTTGACTTGTTGCCGGCCGCAGCTTGTCGCTCCGGAGCCCAGCTGCCTGCTTCCACCGCTGCGTGCGGATGACACCAATCTTTCTCAAAGGGTTCCCGTTTGCGCCGTTTGCTGCGTTTCCATTCTCCATGGAGCAGGCAGCTTCTACGTCCGGAGCCGTGATCCCGTCCGACCCCCTTTCGAACGTCGCCTCGTAGAGCACCACTCTCGCCTTGGGGCTATAATGTTTATACTTCATGCCCGGGGCGCGCGGCGCCGCCTTTCCGTCGTACCCGTGGTCCTCGTACGCCTTGACGACATTCTCCCAGCCGGGGCAGCTCCTCAGCTCGTCGATGCCCACGCCGCCGGGGCGCAGGACGGCCGGAGGGTCGCACAGGCCGTCGACGACTGTGCTCTCCACGCCGACGTTGGAGGCGCCCCCGTCGAGGATGAGCTCAATCTTGCCGTCGAGATCGTGCTTGACGTGCTGGGCCGTAGTTGGGGAGGGCTTGGTGGAGGCGTTGGCCGAGGGCGCGGCCAGGGGCACGCCGGCGAGCTTGATGAGAGACAGGGCCAACGGGGTGGCGGGCATCCTCGCGCCAAACGTGGGGAGGCCGGCGGTGACTTCTGGGGCCAGCTTGGAGGGGGTTGGATTGGGCATCAGCAGGGTCAGAGGACCCGGCCAGAAGCGCTCGATGAGAGGCTTGTACTTGGCAGGGATGGGATCGTCTTCGGTGCCGGCGGTGGCATCTAGTAGGCCGCGTAGCATCTCCAGGTCGCAGACATGGATGATGAGGGGGTTGTCTGAGGGCCTGCCCTTAGCGGCATAGATGCCCTTTGTTGAGGCGCTCCTGGTAGCATCTGCGGCTAGGCCGTAGACAGTCTCGGTAGGGATTGCCACGGGAGTGTCTTTGGTGCTGAGATAGACGGCAGCTTCTTGCAGCTGCTTGATGGCGTCGCTTTCTGTGTCCACCTCCCAGTGATCCAGCCGAGATGAGCCAGAGGCATGTCGGAAGTGGCCCAGTGACCTGCTTCCGGGGACCTTGACCACGCGCGTCTCCATTGTCGGGACGGGCGCGGCGGCCGTGGGGATCGGCAGCTGCTGTAGGGTTGGGCTTGGCTGATGCGAGGTCGTGTGCAGGGCGAGGCCAAGGGGCCAGGGCGGTTGGGGGTGGATGCGGTATCGGATTCTGGAGACGCAAAAAGTTTTTGGCTTATCGAGCGACAAGGTCCGGTTGAGAGCAGTTGAGAGGAACTTGAGAAAATGCGCGGGATTAGGTGAGGTGGACATGCAGTTGTCGAGGTCGAGGTTGACTCATTGGCTCATGTGAAAATTTCAAGATATCTGAGATTGATAGTGATGGACTCTGTCATGACATGCAGGCTCCTCACAGTGACTGTGGGGTCGAACGTGTGGTGAGTGGTGAGTTTACAGTGACGGGACGAGATCCATACAGTGGGGTCCAGGCGAGGCTAGCGCGACTGCCGCTGTACCCATTCAGCACCTTCCCTGTTCTTGGGGTGGGTAGGGTCCTTTAAGGCAATCGCTCCTTTGAGGCAATCACTCCTTCTCGTCTATCCATACTTCGTAGTTCATACAGCTCCAGCATCTACTGCTTACCTACCTAGTAGGCATTTCCAGCAACTTCTCTCAACCTTGCACCATCATCATGGTGCTATCTCTTCTTCAAGGTGCAGATTGATACATTTTACTACGATCCTCAACCCTTCAGCCCTCGCGCTTGAGACGAGCTCCAATTGGACCAACTGAATCTAACATGTGCGACGATCGAATCTGGCCGCCCTTTCTCCTTCGAGGCTTCGGGATACTAGTTAAGAAGTCCCCGGTTGCTGCTATCTGACGAGATCGGGTTAGGGGCCAGGCACTAAGCCTCTACTCATACTCGTACTTGTTCACCGGCTTCCCAGAATCATGCCATGTCTCAGAAAGTCGTGTCTCAGAAACTTGAAAGACGCCGAGACTCTCATCACGGCTGCGACTCACTTGCATGATCAACAAAGCTCACGCTACGTGCCCAGGGCCATGAAGCAGGCTTGTCGGCCCGATCATGTTTCTTGCCTCGACCAGAGATGGCTTCTGCCACTATAGGTCTAATAATACATGAGCAGGCGAACCGGGGGACTCAGAACCATCGCCACCCTCCCCTCTTCTCCTTGCCGAGTTCCATATGGGAATTAGGTTCGAGTGTACGGATAGTGGTCTACGCATAGTTCTCCATCATGGGCAAGTATTATCAAGGCCCGGACAACTCAGCCGAGTTGATCACCGTCACTGCCACCCTGGCCATCATAGCGGTCATTCTAGCGTCATGGAGGATCGTATATCGCGCACGGAGGAAGGCTCTTGCTCTAACAGACTACCTGCTTGTTATTGGGATGGTGAGCTACTTATGTGTCCGTGAACCGATGTTTGTACTGATGTAGCCGCAGGTTCTGGCTCTGTGTCAAGCTGGACTTAATTTGGGAGGTAGGTATTACATGTCATGTAACATCTGGAGGCGCCCAACTTACAAGATATAGCCTATACAATATGGGGATACGGCCATCACGAGGACGATATCCCCCTTGAAATTCTCAGTTCTACCACGCCCAAACTGGTACAAAGCTCCCCTCAATTAATTGCGTCTCATGAGGATACTCGCTTACACGTCCTGGAATACCCAGCTCTTCTGGATCAACCAAATCCTGTTCAAGCTCACCACCGGCATCATCAAGCTATCTATCTGCGTCGTGTACATGGGGATCTTCCGCCAGCCCGCCATTCTCAGCGTCCACATCGCGCAGATCAGCAACTACGTCCTCATGATCGTCGTCGGCTACTACTACCTTAGTGCCACTTTTGTGTCCGCCTTCCAGTGCAATCCCGTCCACAAGGCCTGGCAGCCCGACCAGCCAGGGCGCTGCATCGAAAATGATCAGTTCCGCCTGGCCAATGGCTACATCAACTGCATCACCTCCATATGGCTCATTGTCCTTCCCTTCCCGGCTCTGCTCATGATGGAGCGCCGGAGCCGGGAGCTCTTGGAGTTCCTCGGTTTAGTCTCCCTGGGGTTGATGTATGTATTCTACTCTCTCCCCCACGCCGTGTTCCCACAGTGCCACTGACAGAGGCCACAGCCATACGGGGTGCGCCATCTGGCGCGTCGCAATCATGTACATCCCCGATCCCGAGGCCGCCAAGGACCCCTACTGTATATACCCATGACCTGTCCTCTCCCATACTGTGTGTAGCTAACCACCTACCTACAAAACAGGGGCCAATACAAACTCCAACACAATCGCCATGACGGAGCTCTTCGTGGGTATCATCGCCGCCACCATCATCGTCATGCGCCAATCCTTCTACACGTTCGGCAAGACCGTTCGGGACTCGCTGAGCACGCTAAGCTCGACACCGCGCAAGACTGCGGCTTCCTACGTGAGAGGGTCGAGATTCGGGATTCACAGACTGACGGCGGCATCCATTCGCGGCTACAAGGGTCGCGGCTTTGGCGAGGGTTCCGGTAGGATTGCCGTGACGACCGAGATTGCGATGGAGAGCCAGGATCGGAGCACCGAGGACCTCTTCGTGGCGGGAAGCGAGAGTCACTCGGTTTGCCATCATGTGCGGTGAGAACGTGTACATTACTGTCGAGTCCATGTTTGATGAATCACGAGATTTTTGAGAAGTGTCGCGCGCTATCCTATGGAACATAGCCTGCAACGCTGCTGTTTCTATTTGAATCTTACGGCTGGTCTCTGATGGTCGGTTTCTTTCCTTACTGACACTCCCAGCTATCACGAAGCTTAGGGTTGCCACCCACATACGTCTGCGTCTGCGGGTATCTACACAAGTCGGATTAGCAAACCCCCAATCTCACAACCGGCCTACGGGAAAGATTAAACTCACAGACAGTGGTCACGCTGGAAGTCGATGCCTGCGTCAGGATCATCACCGACAAACTTGGTCCCCGTGATACTCTCTGGCGCCTCGCCCCTCTCCACCCACGCTACAACAGCGGCCAGGACGTTGTGCTGCGGGTCAAAGGGCACACCCTCGCGAGGGGCGCCGCCGCCCTGGCCCAGCGCCCAGGCACCGGGGCCCCCGCTGCAGTGGAACATGCCCGAGACAGGGAATAGGCGGTGGTAGTCGTGCAAGTTGGGATCCGCGGCCGACATGCGGTCCCAGAAGCGCTGTGTGTTGAGGCTGGTGATCTGATGGTCCTGCCCGCCGTGGTAGCTGAGGATCTTGCCACCGCGCGCCTTGAAGGCTGGGAGGGTCTCGGGGAAGGTTCTGATACCACACGGGTCCAGCTGGTCGGCACGGCGAACGAGATCCTCGTTGTAGGCGATGGGGTCCCAGTTCGGGTCGCTGAGGACGACGTATCGGAACCAGTCCTGCATTGCTGCTCAGTAAGTTGCGCTTGAATAGCAAGGGCTTAGGATGGATAAACTCACCACCGAGTAGCTAAATGGTTTGCCAGATAAGAGCTTCTGGACGGCCATTTCCTCGTTCCCCGGGTTCATACGCGAGTAGATCAGAGTTCCGTCGTCATGCGTGTAAGGGGCATATATCTTCTCAAGCTTCTCGACCTGCACGGCGTTGAGGCACTCTGCCTCCTGAGACCGTCCACAAAGCAACGTCTGTGGGTCAAAGAAGCAACGGCTCGGGACCTCGATGATACCGTCCTCGACGCCGTCGATGCCATCACACTGCCTAAGGACCTCTTGGTGAATGAGCCCTGTCCAAGTCTCGGGCGAGATGAAGTTGGCGGATCCAACGGGGCCTGTTATGGGGTAGAACATGGCCCGCTGGCCCTGGAGGTTGTTGAAGTCAACGGCTGGAGCTCCCGCTACAATCCCATCATAGTCGCCGGGGAAGGCCTCGGCGGCCTTGATGCCCATCCGTCCGCCGAGCGAGCAGCCGAGGTAGTACGAGTGCGCTGGCTTGCTGTGGTAGAACCTCTCAATAAGCTTCTTGGCTGACACGGTCCCAGTGTGAAGGCTTTCCAGTGGATTCAATGTCAGTGCACACGAATTGGAACCTCAGATCCAAGGTAGCTTACGCCCTATAGGAAAAGTCCTCGATGATGTCCGGGTTATTGAGAAAGGTCTCGCCGGTGGTGCCGTTGTGGCCATTGTTAGTGCCCATGGCGGCGAACCCGTTGGCCACCCCATAGGCGATATCCTCGTACTTGATGCCTTGGACGGGTCAGCCAGTCCATCTTGTGCCTCTCTTGTCGAGACAGAGGAAAAAGGGGGACAAGCGCACAGCCATCTACACCACCGTTTCCCGTGGCCAGGTAGCGCCCATCAGTCCAGTCCTCCGGCAGCCACAGCTCAAAGCTGATGCTAGACTGCGACGACGTGGGAATCTGCAGGGCGACGCGGCAGATGTCGGCGTCGACGGCCTGCTGGGGGCGGTTGCACGACTCAACATTATCGTCGAGCATCAGCGTTGTGCCACCGGGAACAAACTCGAGGCGCGTGCGCGTGGAGTTCCAGATGAACTTTTCGGGCGCGAAGGACAGGCAGCGCCTGCGGAAGGGCTGCTCGGTGGAGGTCGCTGTGCCTGCTGCTACTATGAGGAGCTGGCCGAGAGCGGCGAGGGGCCAGCTGAGACGGGCGAGCGGCGTCATGGAAGCGTCTCGGTCAGGATCAAGCTGGGAGTGAAGTGTGAGCAGGAGGGGGAGCAGCAGGGGGAGCAGGAGGAGAGCTACAGAGAAGGCAGCATCCTCCCCTCCCCCCAGTCGCCGCCCCCGCGGACCCCAGCGCTTGGCCACGATGGAGTGGCAAGACGGTACGGAACCTCCGTACCGAGGAGGTGATTGCTAGACAAGCTGAAGTGTCAGTGCAAGGCTAATATCATGACGTGAGGGGGCAGGTCTGAACTCCTCCCCTGCAAAACTCCAACGATGATGCCAGACCCAAATCACACCGAGACATTGGAACCCTTGCGGAGGGAGACGAGATGCGTGCGCACCAAATAGTCGGGACGCTATGATCCCTGCCACCCTCGCATATCGCATAATATGCGGCCGCCTGCCTGCTGGTGTCTCAGTGTGCTTTTGGCGAAGAGGAAGAAAGGACAAGGGGGACGACAGGAGGACGGGAACTCAAAGAAGCAATGCCGAGCTGCTGGTAACGCCAAATACATCCGTAGACACTTGATATAACCCGTAATATGACGATGCTGCTGTCTCTATAGGCCATTTATAGCTGTGTGTCTGTACCGTTCCAGTACGCCCCCCGTCTACTCGGGAAACCCCAGTCAACATGCTCTCCCCAACCCCCTTTTTGTTTTAAAGTATCCTCACCAGACTCCTCGCCCGCTTCTTCTCCTCCTCCGTCAGCACCCAGTCGATGCCGTCGTCGCCGTCCAGCGCCATAATCTCCTCCCACTCGTCGTCCTCCATGTTGGCCACCATCAGCAGCTGCGTCACCTTGTCGAAGGCCTCCCTGACCCCGTAGTTGCCGCCCGACACCACGTTGACGATGGCCGTGAAGTCCCTCTCGATGCGGATCGCCCCGTAGGGGTTCGTCCGCCCGCTGTAGCTGAGGATGCGCTTCTCCAGCACCTTGGACAGGTACCGCGCCGTCATGTCCAGCAGGCTGTCGTAGGTGCCGGGGGTCATGAGCCGGGCGATGGGCTTCATCAGCAGCTCCCAGCCGTGCTCGAACCGCCGCGGCACCTCCTCCAGCACCTCGTCCTCGTCCTCGTCGTTCTGCCGCGCAATCTCGGCAATCTCCTCCTCGGTCAGCGTGTAGTCGGCGTCGCGGAACGTGTCCGACAGGACCGGCCGCAGGCGTGCCTTGACCACCTGGTTGAACAGGACCTGGATGCCCTCGTTGAGCAGCTCGGTCGCCTTGCTGACGAATGTCGTCTCCAGTGTCGTCAGAGCGTTGGCCACAAAGGTGACGTCGCGCTCGAAGGGGAACGAGTCCTTGAGCGGGCTCTGGTGGTGGGCGCCGTTGGTCATACCGTCGCCGGTCCCGAGGCGTCCCCGGATGATCCTCGTCAGGTAATCGTTGGCCATGTCCAGGCTGTTGATCAACACGATGAACTGTATAATCCGGTCTTCTGGCGGGAAGCCACCCTGGACCATAGCCTTGGGATAAGACTCGTCTCGCATCTTGCGCTGAATCATGCCCACAAAGTCGCCGCTGAGCACCCGTCCAATTGTGGGGATGACGGAGGCTATGATGTCTCTCTGGGATGTTGACAGGGATTTCTGCACCACGGCGTTCACAATGTACATGACATCATCGACGGCGAGAATAATATATGGAGCGTTGCTGTCGATGGAATTGTTCAAGCTCAATGATAGGCCGGTCGGGTACTCGTCGAGCTGGAACGCCTTCTCGACGGATCTGCGGAAGAAGAAGGTCGTCATGACATTGTAGGGGCTGATCAGCTTGCTCGAGACTTTGCGGTACAGGTTCGACTTTATCAGAACCTCTGGAACAGTCGACGGCGCGTCGTCTGGCGTAGATGGGTCCTGTTTCTGTGAGCAATTGTGTATGTGTGTGTGTGTTGCTGCGCGACGCTCTGGAACCATGACCTACCATGCATTTCCCGGCGAGGAACCGCGTGTACAGCGACCAGCGCCCCAGCATGAGCGATATCTCATTCAGCAGCCCGTCCACCTCCTTCATGCTCACCCCCTCGTCCTCGCTCGCCCGAGGATTGCTGCTCCCGGCACCAGCCCCGACGGCGGGCGAGTTCACCCTGGAGGTCGCTCCTCGGGGCGGCTGGGGCAGGAAGCTCTGGACGAGGAACGAGAAGGGGTAGCTCTTGACGTCGGTCAGCCTCCTGTCGATGTTGCGGTCGTCGCTCCACGAGTCCAGGATGATGCCGCCCTGGACGTCGGCCTCCACCTGCAGCTTCTCGATGACGCGCACCATCTTGCCGGAGCCGTAGTGGCGCTCCACCAGGCCGCCGTGGCCGTCGACGATCTGGGCAATGTGCTCGAACAGCTTGGTCAGGGCGTTGGCGTAGAAGAAGCCCTCCCTGCGGGCGCCGGAGCCGTCCTTGAGGGTGGCGCGCGCGGTGCCGGCCACGCCCTGGCACACGTACCTCCCGTAGACGTCGAGGCCGACGTCGGCCCTGCCGATCAGCGGGAAGAGCTTGAAGAAGCGCGTCACCTTGGCGCCGTCGCCCTCGCCGGCGGCCCTCTCGAACTCGCGCAGGAACAGGCCGCACAGGCTCTCGCGGGCGTTGCCCAGCGTCACCCAGGGGGCATCGGGGACCTCGACGCTGGGGACGACGCTGGCGGCGAAGGCGCCCCTGGCGATGGCCTCGGGGACGCGGCTCGCGCGGTCGAGGTACCCGGCGGCGGCCTCCCAGTCCTGCGGGGCGCCCATGGAGCCGACGACGCCGTGGACGCAGGCCTTGAGCTCGGCGACCTGCTCGACGACGCGCAGGGTGTCCTCGACGCGGCTCTTCTCGAGGTCGAGGGTCTTGACGCGGTCGCTCAGGCGGCCGGCGGTGTCGGCGGCGGCGGAGAGCATGTCGTTGCTGACGGTGCGGGCGGCGATGACCTGGGCGCCCAGGCCTGCGCGCAGGAGGTCGAGGCGGCCGAGGTCGCGCGAGAGATCGGCCTGCGAGGTCACGAGGGCGTCGAGGCGCTTCTTGACCGCCGTCTCGCGGGCGTGCAGGTCGGCCAGGGCGGCGCGCAGCTCTGCCTCACTCGAGGCATTCTGGATGCCTGTGGCCGCTGTGGATGTGGTGGTGGTCGTCGTCGTCGTGGGGGGTGCGACGACGGCATTGTCGTGGGCGCCGTTGGGAAGGGCAGACATGGACGCGGAGGCAGGCTAATTGAGGGATTCGGGGGGTTGCATAGCTGCCTTGGCTCGTCGCCGTGTCGTCGCAGTCGTCGTCGCAGGCGTCGTCGCGGTCCAAGTCGAGGTTGGTGGCGGTTCGATGGTCGATGGTCAATGTCCAAGCTCCATCTGGCATCTGGGTACGTATGTAAGTAGCCAAGTACTTACTTGCGTAGAAGCTTGGATGTCGTAATAGGTGGCCACCACTACAGAGCCCCCTCCCCTGAACACCACCACCCTGGGCCACTAACAAATACCTGTAAGTACCTACCTAATGTTACTTGGACACCTCCAACCACCACCAACTCACGAATTCTCATACCATGTGGTTCCCCTTTAGACAGTCCAGCCATTGATGAGATCCAAAGCATATAGTTTACATTTGCACTATAAATCTCGCTATGCAGGTCATGATACCGTTTTATAATATACCCCCCACCCTCCCCAAATACCCCTTGCCCCAGACCGCCCCTCTAGTATTCGTATACCCGTCTATACTGCCTGGCTGTATCCCCCCAAACGCCTTTTCCCGTACTTCAGGTATTTTCGCAGCTCGTCGGCCCAGAAGACGGTGCTGCACAGGATCAGAAGCCGCACAAGATCAAAGAACCCAATCGCCTCCGTCTGGAATGTCGACTGCAGCCACGGGAAGTAGATGACCAGCAGCTGGCAGATCACACTCAGCGACACGGCCCAGTTGAAGAGATTGTTGGCAAAGAGGCCCATCTCTCCTCTGAATATCGATTTCGACTCCGAGCGGCACGCCAGCGCGTTGAACATGTCGAAGAAGACAAAGCACGTAAACGTCATGGTCGTGTCTCGTCGAGTCACCTGTCCATCCAGCATCTCTCGGCTGTAGATGAGCATCGTCCCCAGCATGATGATCGACGCCGACGACAGCACGCGCGTGATGAGCGCCCGCGTGAGTACTGGATCGTTCCGCCTCCTCGGTGGCCGGTTCATCACATCCGGATCCACCTTTTCGACGCCCAGAGATTGCGCTGGAGGTCCGTCCATGATAATGTCTAATAAGGGAGGGGGGAAAGTCAGCATGTTGCTTGCTCGTCCGTGCTCTGCGAATCCGGTACTCACTGATCCAGAGAATTTGCATCGCGTTCAGGGGGTTCTTGAACCCGAAGCAGGTGCACAGAAACACCAGTGACAAGCTGGCCGCACTCGTGCTCAGCTGGAACGTCAGGAAGTTCTGAATGTTGTTGAAGATGCCCTTGCCCTCCTCGATGGCGCGCAGGATGGTCGAGAAATCGTCGTCTGTCAGAATCATATCTGCGGCTTCCTTGGCCACGTCGGTTCCGTGACGGCCCATCGAGATACCAATGTCTGCTTTTTTCAACGCCGGTGCGTCGTTGACACCGTCCCCGGTCATTGCGACAATGTCGCCTCGTGATTGGAGAGCCCGGATAATCTTCATTTTGTGGTCTGGATTCGTCCGCGCAAAGATGGTAGTGTGCTCCATCGCCTGGCCCAGATCAAACTCGGACATGGTATCGACCTCGTCGCCCCTCAGGACAGGCCTGACCGTCGACTGGCCCTGGCCGTGCGCGCTGGGGACGGCAATATTCATGCCTAGTTGTTTCCCAATAGCTAGTGCTGTTGTCTCAGCGTCACCCGTAATCATAATCACCTTCACCCCTCCCCTCATCAACCTCCGGATCGATTTACCGACACCTGGCCTCGGCGGGTCACTCATTCCCACGAGCCCGGCAAAGATGAGGCCCCTGTAGACATCATCGCCGGGTATGGGCGGGCTGCCGGGAGTGCCACTGCGGCCGCCTGCCGTAGATCGACTTCTCGTGGACTTGACCGGGCCGCTGGCGAACCCAAGCACCCGGAGACCCTTGGAAGCCATTGACTCGGCGGCCTGCAGAGCATCCTCTTTCCGGGCGCTGTCTAGAACAATTTCACGCCCATCACTATCCATGTAGGTATCGCAGGCAGCGAGCACCTTCTCAATAGATCCCTTCATGTAGGCAAACTCCTTTTCACTCTTGGAGTCAGCCCCAATCGTGACACCCATCCACTTCCGTTCTGAGCTGAATGGCGTCTCGCTGATCCGAGGGCCGATCGACTCCCGGACATCGTGCTCCCCGAACTTGTCAAGGAGGTCGAGCATCGCCACATCAGTAGGCTGGCCCACCCAGCGCGTGTGCGTGTTACCATCCCCTCTAGAGACGGTCGACGAAAGGACAGCCGATGCCGCAGCACCATTTTCCGTGAACTTCTGCGCAAGCCGAGCGTTGTTTGCAATGTTGCCAATGCGAATGATCCGCAGGGACGCCGGACTTGGCTCCTTCTCGACTGGCCCATCTTCTGATTCGACATCAACTGCTTCTCCAGCTCCGAAATACCACATCTTAGCAGTCGTCATGTGGTTAGTTGTCAGGGTGCCTGCAAATCAACTAGTGTCAGCCGGGCAACAACTCACGCAGACTGGGACGGTTCGACTCACCCGTTTTATCGGTACAAACCACGTTCACAGAGCCGAGTGTTTCAACTTTTGGCATCCGGCGTACAATAGCATTGTGCTTAGCCATGCGATGCACGCCCAGAGCCAAAGTCACAGTGACGATGATGGGCAACCCTTCTGGGATGGCAGCAACAGCAAGCGATATGGAGATGGTGAATATCTCGAGCAGCTTCTTACCCTGCAGCCATCCGACAAGAGAAATCAGCCCAATGACTGCAAACGAAGCCTTGCTTAGCTGCGAGCCAAGGTCATCCATGGACAGTTGAAGTGGCGACCGCGGGCTTTCTGTTCCTGAGACGCTTGTGGCAATGGTGCCAAAATGTGTGTGGCCTCCCGTGGCAAAGACGATACCCTGGCCGTGACCCGACTTCACCAACGTCCCCATGTAGGCGACATTCTTGTTTGCCTCCGAGGCATCCCTGCTGTCTCCTGGGCCCAGGGAGTTGTTGGACGACTGCGGAATGAGCCCATACGAGCTGATTTTCCGTGTCCGTGCTTCAGACCCTATCCTGACAGGGTCTGTCTCGCCGGTGAGGTTGGACTCGTCAATGGTCAGATCAGTGGCTCTGGTGACCCTCACGTCGGCAGGAATCCGATCTCCTGTGGTGAAGAGGATCAAGTCGCCAGGCACAAGCTGGGCTGCCATGACCTTGGAGGACGTAGCATCCAACGCGTCCTCAACCGGGGATCGAGTGCCGGGCGTGGGCGCGTGATCTTGTGGCTCCGCGGTCTGTAGCGGCCACGTTGGGAAGCTGGATGGTTTACTTCCAGAACCGCGGACCAAATGGGCGTGGTTCGGGACCAGGTGGTTCAGAGCCTCGATGGACTTTTCGGATCGATATTCTTGTACAAAGCCTACTGAGACGACAATGGTCACGGCCACCGCGATGCTGACAGCATCGTCCATGTTCCCGAGGAGAAGCGACGTCCCGGCGGACACGAGGAGAAGCACAATCAGAGGCTCCTGGAATTGCTTGATGAATCGCAGCCATATAGGTTCCGGGGGATCGTGGGGGATCTCGTTCGGGCCGTATTCGCTAAGTCGCTTCAGGGCTTCGTTAGGGTGTAGGCCATTCGTCAGGGAGGTTCGTAGATGAGCCGCAGCCTCGCTAGGTGTCATGTGGGAGAACTCGTCGGCGATGCCCTTTGCTTCAGGTTAGGGGCGTGTACGGCTGAGAAGAGAAATACAAAAGTCTACTACTCACGCGGGCATGCGCCGAAGTCGTTCGCGCATGGCGGATACGCGAAGGCGGCCTGTCACTGTCGGCAGGCTCGCTCACAAGGCCGGTTATGGTAGGGATGCTGGCGGTCGGAAGAAGAGACACACTGTCCCCGCGCCCTGGCCATGGTAGCTGCATCGTGACATACAGAGAGGTTCAGGTCGGAGGCGAGGGTAGGACCAGCATCGACATCGGACGGCGCGTTGGGAACGAGTGTTGGTCAATACATGGGAATCGAAAAGAGTGGCGAGGTTCTCTAAGCGCTTTTCGTGTCTAATAGAGATGACCAAAAGGAGTGCATGCAGAAAGAGAACCAGACAGTTCGGTGGGATGATTTTTAGAAGCACATTGGAAGGGGGTTAAAGGGCGACGTGGATGATGGATGATGTCCAAAGATGCGGCGTTGTCCTCGTTGGAACTTGGAAGTGAAGTGTCTTTACTTGGAGATCCAGGGGACTCAATTAGCGTGCGCTAGCTCGATTTGGCGCGGAAACCACATCGGCTCTCGTGGCTGAGGTCTGGACCTGGAGGGACGCCTGGACACGGACAGGGGACGCCTGTATTGTTAGTCAAAGTATCCCTATTATCCGTCAACGCTCGACAAGCACATGGAAGCTACGTATTATTATTCTCCTAGAAATTCGTGACTGATAGACCTCACGGCATCCGACTACTATCTAATACTACATAAGTGGTAGTATGTATCATAGGCATACTATTTGGTTCATATGACTATCAGAAAGCGTAGCACTACGAGCATGAATCGTAGGCGGTCTGATCCATCTTATGCGACCACCCGGCACGCTGTTATTTATACTCGATAGTATTAGTAGTACTACTTCGCTTTCGCCCATTTCCCTGGTGGCCTGCGAGTACTCGTAGTAGTAGCCTTCTACCCGCGCAGAATAACACGTGCCCCAAATTGACCTGTTCGTTGAAGGCTTCACAGACCAAAGACAATAACAGCGGCTTTTGATCCGTGACTTCCGTGATTCCAACCTGAATGACTGGTACGAGTAATATCGCTACGGGTAATAAACCGCGTGCTGAGTCAAGCAATGACGGAACCGGAGATAGCCTTTTCCGGGGCTACTCCATTCCGTATCAGGACTAGGGGCTGGGATACCGACCCACCGTGATTATGAGCAGCCACGGTTCCCCAGCCACGCCATTTTCGCTGACCAGCTGCGCGCCTTCATCAACCAGGTCAGGGCGACCTCCCCGCCAACAAATTTCCCCTTCCACTGCACGCCTCCCATCTGCTCGCCATCGTCGACCGAGCATCATTTCCGCGCCCCCGACGCAGCGTGCTCTGTGACGCCTTTTGCTTCACCCACCACCCTCATTCTTGGCTTCTCGCAACTGCATTTTCTCGCTTCACACTTGCGCCATTACCCTCGTGGCGCGTCAAGCTGTCCTGTGCTGTCATCTTGTTTACAGCTGGCCCCGACCGACCCACTCCGCACGCGCCTCGACGTTACAACCTCCGCCAGCCCACCTGGTTTGTTGAAGAACTTGACCTCCTACGCACCTGCAACCTTATCTATCAAGCCTATTGCACCTCTGCGTGCTGCTTGTTGCTCTACTGTTCTCCTTGCTTGATTTTCGGCTTTCAATCGACGCGACTCTGGTCCTCGCTGCGCCCGTGCGCCACGCGGAGGCACCATGTTCTACTCAGAGACCCTCCTCCAGAAGAATGGGCCTCTGGCCCGTATCTGGCTGTCGGCCAGCATGGAGCGCAAGCTCCCCAAGACGTCTGTCCTCCAGCAAAATGTCACAGACGGCGTCGAGGAGATCATCAAGCCCAGCCATGCCCCCTTTGCCCTCCGTCTCAGCTCCCAGCTTTTGCTTGGTGTTGTCAGGATATACCAGCGCAAGACGCGCTATCTGTTGGATGATTGCAACGAAGCTATGATGAAGATCAAGATGGTATGCACCGCCATCCCCTGTTACACTCTGACAATGACGCGTTCTAACCTCCCTAGGCTTTCCGCTCCAGTGGAAACAACGACATGGCGGCCAACCTGCAGGTGTCCAACAGGGAGGCCCTCTTGCTGCCAGACCGCATCACCCCATACGACAATCTTGATATTCCTCCACCCCCCGACGCGTCGTGGCTGCTCACGCAGACTGAGGATGTTACCGCCACCCCCGTTGGCCGCAAGGGTCGCGTCAGCAACCGCGACATCAACCTTCAGGAGGACTTTGACAACAGTCAATTCCTCAACCGCAACCCTCTCGACGAACAGGATCTCGGAAACATGGATGATCTCGGTCTTGAGCTTGACTTTGATGATCTAGGTCTCGACAGCGTTGAAATTGGTCGAGACGCGCCTGACGCGAGACCCGTGGAGGACGATCTTTTTAGCGAATTGGATGTTGGCCCCCGCAAGGATAGGGGTGACAGGGACATGTCACTGGACTTTGGTGATCATGGTGTCGGGATTGCTGATGCTGAGGGTGATATTCCCATGGGAGACGATGACTTCGGCTTCAACGCCGGCGACCAGTCCGCCGTCCCCGAGCTGATGGGCGCATTCGGCATCAACCGAGCCAGGATCTCCGAGTCACCTCTGTCAGACATTGACGAGGTTTTTGCGAGGGAAGCCGAGGCCGAGTACACTAACCACCGCGACCTGTACGAGCCCGAGGATGAGGCTGAAACCACACTGGTCCGACGTCCCGCCAACCGCGCCAAGAAGCAGAAGATTATGGTGCCCGATGAGCAGACGACACTCTCCAGTAATCACATCAAGCAGCAGCAGATCGACCGCACAAACATCATCAAGGATACCGCCTTCCTTCCCAGTGATCCATTCCTGCTGGCCCTGATGGATATGCAGAAATCTGGCGGTTTCGTGTCATCAGTTCTCATGGACGGGCGGGGTCAGGGCTGGGCACCCGAGCTGCGCGGCATGCTCTCGCTGGACGCCATCCGCGGGACTCATGAGTTGAAGCGTAAGCGAGACAGCGGCATCGCTGATGTGGAGAGCGAGCAGGGCAACCCCAAGTCTCCCCGCCTCGAGCTCGGCGATGATGATGACACTGTGGTTGGCGGGCAGCGCGTGGGTGACAAGAGCGTTGCCGAGGATGGAAGTATTGTGCGCATCCCTGCCGACGGGAGTGACGACGAGGATGAAGGCGCCATTCTCCCGGGCGGCGATGACTCGAGTATATCCGTCCCCCATCCCGCCGATGGCCCTGTGTCGCTCAGCACTAAGCACGCTGTTCACGTCCTGCGGGATCTCTTCGGTGCCGAGGCTGCTACGAGTGCGGACAAGAGGAAAAAGACGTCAGTTGTCTTCCAGGACTTGGTGCCAGAGAAGAAGACGACCAAGGCTGAGGCCACCAAGATGTTCTTCGAGTGTCTTGTGCTGGCTACCAAGGATGCCATCAAGGTTGAGCAGGGCTCGGATCTGGGTGCGCCCATCCGAGTGCGAAGCAAGAGCGGCCTCTGGGGTGACTGGGCCGAGCGGGAAGCCGGCGGCGAGATTGCCCACCAGGATGACGAACCTGAGCGCCCTGCCGTCAGCGTTCCTATCGTTTCCGTTGAGGCGTAGGGGTTTCCTGACGACCTGAAGTGAGATTCTTCCTGGTAATGTTTGGATGACGTGCTCCAAGTCAAGTCATTGTGCCCGTGTAAACTACGACGGTGCTGGATTCGCGCATTTTGGGCCTCTGCCGATTGGATTGCCCGCAGGCGTTGGAGGAGTTTTTGAAGATACCATTGGACTTTGAGAGGGAACGGTAAGGAACTGGGAAAAGGGTTTGATGAGGGTGGACTATTTGAGCCTGTACGACTTGTCACGCTGTCCAGAAACTGTTCGTGACGTCCATGTATATACTTGTTGAGGCGCTTTGAACATGATCATTAATGCCATATGTGCCCGTGCCTGTGACCCGCTTGCGTGAATCTGCTAGGCGTCTCGAAACCTCGAGACCCGAGTTGGTGATGATACTAGGAGTGCAGCTTGCTATCTGAGTCGCAGGTAGGTTGTCTGTTGGAGGCTGCTACCTAGTATTATAGTACAGGGCAATCACGACCTCGACGCGCCTGTAATGGAGGTCGCGTATTCTAGAGCTCGGGCAAGGAAGGTTCGTTCCAAATGGACGCCAGGGGAGTAGTTGCCCCGCCACGGTAACCAACCCCACGTCGACCATGATCTCATTTGTTGCTGGGATGCAACCACGGATTATTTTGAACAACCTGGTCCCAGATTGTAACAATCCGAAATCTTGGGACATCAAACTCGTCTTTGCCCCATCTCTTATTCATAAAGTCAGCCCGTTTCTCGTCACAAGTCGTACGCAGCCATCATGCCGGCCCCTTCGCAGCTCACCATCGCCACCAGCTCCGTCCTTCGCCTGCTGAAGGAGGAGCTCTCGTACCACAAGGAGCTGGTCGACCAGGAGGCCAAGGTCAAGATCCTCGAGGAGAAGATCAAGAACGGCCAATCCAGCGAGGACGGCAACGACGAGTTTATGCTCAGGCAGCAGGTGCGCGCCCATCCCCATTTCTGCTATTGCTGTCTAGTGGAGTGAGCGATGGATGCTAACTGCCAGGGCGTGAAGCAAACGGCCGTCGAGGAGACAAAGGCCGTCTTTGGGCCGATCAAGAAGCGCATTAATGATGCTGTCACCAAACTGGAGGAGCAGATTGCGATCGGCGAGGGCGCCGGTGTATCTGAGACGGAGCTCGACCAGGCCAAGACCGTGCTGAACCAGGCCAAAGCTACTTAGAACAGAAGTTCCTAGGATAGAGAACGGCAGTAATGCGGCGAGTCCGTGATTTGTGGAGGCTACGATACATAATAGAACCAGAGCTCACATGAATAAAGATCTAGGCAGGATTCCCTCGTTGGGGATAAAGAGGCGTGAATGTGGTATCGTAATATTACAGCATGATGCATCGCTCGAATCAACTCAGGTGTCTACCTCCATACGATCCCCAGTGTGCTCTGGCGGTTCTACAGATACTTGGGGAGTACCCGCCTCCGTCATATTTCTTGAATCCCTGTGGTCCTCCATCTCCTCGTCTTCTCCATCGCGGGGTGGCATCGGCGACAGTTCACGGCTGGGCTGCCGGCTACCATTTCGGGAAAAAGGCACTGACAGACTGTCGCCTGGGTTCAGATGAGAGCCATCTGGAGCTGGTGTTCCAGCATGAGAGCCTGCCACCCGCGGCGTCTCGCCGTCACCCTCACCCTTAGAGTCCCCGTGGGGGTCGGGGGACGGCGATGCGTTGCCGCTGTGCTCCGGCCTAGGCGTCTGACCACTGGCCTCATCCTCACCACCCTCGTTCATGCCCTCCCGGCGGTCCACCTCTTCCTTCTCGTCCCGAATCTGCCGCCGCAGCAGCATACCCTCCTCCATAATCCTATTGAACTGGTCCCTGCGCTCCCTCCACGTCTCGCTGTACGTCTCGCTCTCGCGCTCCAGCTCGCGGCACTCCTCCTCCAGCTTGGCCAGGTTGGCCACCTGCTCCTCGCGCGGCCGCAGCAGCCGGTTGGACGTGATCTTGTCGGCCATGTCGTCGAAGCGCTTGCGCTGGGCCAGCGTCGCGCGCGCGCCCTCGAGCTGCTCGCGCAGCTGGGCGTTGGTGTCGCGCGCGGCCTGGCTCTCCCGCAGGATGCGCTCCTGGTCGTCGCGGTACCGCTCCCGCTCCCGCGCGTTGGCGGCGTGCAGGAACTGCAGGCGCACGATGCTGCTGTCGAAGGCGGCAAAGTCGAGGGTGAAGTCCTCCTGGAGCAGCTCGGCCGGGCTCTCGGGGGCCTTGAGGGGCGCGCCGGTGGCGACTAGTGAGGGCGTGGAGGAGAGGCGTTTGGTGATGCGTTTGAACGGGCGCTCTTCGACGGCGAGGAGGCGAGACTTGTGGAGGTCGAACTCGGCCTTCTCGTCGAGAAGGTCCCAGGACGACATCTTGGTCGTTTGGGAGTAGTGGGTAGTCGTCAAGGAGGGTTCGCAGTATTCTGTGGGTCGAGGGATTAATGCTGTTGGGTAGATGCAAAATCCTGGGGCGTGACAATAGCTGTTTGATTCTTTTTTTGTTTTCCAAGAAGGAGTGAGCTTCATACAACGGTGAGGGAACATTGAATGATGCCCTCCAGCCTCGCGTTAACCTCGAGAATTCGAGAGAGTTCGAGCCAATCAGCGGTAACAACACCCTGACTAATCAACCCGTTTGGAAACACATTCGATCACCTTCACCCGAGCGACAGAGCCAATTCACTCTTGCTTCACCTTTACAACGTTATAGCACCTCCATCCTCCTATTTCTGCGACGCACCAGAGCGCTTGAGCTGTAGCATTTTTGCCATGTCTGATGAAGACAAGGAACTCTTGGCCCGCATCGGCCAACTAGCTGGTTTGTCCTCCGTCCTCCCTGCATCGCCTCCCGTGTCATTGACTAACTGCTGCCAGGCCAAATCAATCGCCACAAAAGCCAACAGGCGGGCGCCAACCCTCCGCCGACGCATCGTCCCAGCCCCCATTACCGAAGTAAGTATATCCGCGCTTGTCCCGTGGATTGACGTCTAATCGGACGCAGATAACGTTTATCGACATGCCGCTGCGCCCTATCCAGCTCGGAACCTCAGGGCACAGCGTCCGCGCCCTCATCACCACCGTACGCTTCATTTTAACACTCCGACGGGCCAGAATCAAAGCACCGATACCTCATCTCCCGGTCCGTCGGGTTGGGTAACGAGAAACGACCGCCATAGACAGATCATCAACGCAAATGTATTCGAGAAACAGAGCCAGAGCCGCACGGCGGCCATCGAGGAGACGCGGAAGAAGAAGGAGGCTGCGAGGCGGCGAGGAGAGAAGACTCGGCTGAACGAGTTTCTGCGGCATCAGCAGTCGTCTGCTGGTGCTCTTCCCAACGCTAATGCATCCGCAGCCAGGAACGAGATCGTCATCGATGGTATCCGCTTTCAGGTGCTCGACGGCGGGAAGAAACTCGCTAGAGTCACAGGTAAGTCGGGGAGATGGACGGTCCGCCCGGAGTCCTTGGCGGCGACTAACCTCGCAGGCGAATCAAACTCTCTGGCGCCCACGCCCAAGAACACCGTCATCGCTGGAGTCAAGTTCCATCGAACAAAGACGGGAAATCTTGTGGTCAACAGCGTCGTCAAAGACCACCGGTATGTTTCCCGCGCTGGTATGACTCGGTCTCTAAATGTTTGCAGCCGTACCGGCGCGGTCAAGAAGATCAACGAGCCTTGCAGGATCTTCTCCACGACTGGTAATTGCCTTTCCGCCTCGGTCTATCCAAGGCTTCGGATTCCCACTCGCAGGCGAGGCGGGGTCCCGGTAGGTATAGATTCACTGACCGTTCCCCATCTAGGTTCCTGTCCGAAAGGACCCCGGTGTCGTTATATTCACGACCCCGAAAAGGTCGCCCTGTGCAAGGACTTCCTGAAAGAGGGGAGGTGTGCGCACGGCGACTCCTGCGACCTCTCGCACGACTTGACGCCTGAGCGCGTGCCGAATTGTCTACATTATGCCAAAGGGCATTGTGCCAAGGCTGAGTGCCCCTTTACTCATTCCAAAGCCTCCCCAGGCGCCCCTGTTTGCAAAGCATTTGGATTTCGCGGCTACTGCGAGAAGGGAGCAGAGTGCACGGAGCGCCATGTGTTTGAGTGCCCCGACTTCAGCAACACGGGCAGATGTAATGTCAAGGGATGCAAGCTACCCCACCGGGAAAGGGCAAGCGTCCTCCGAAGTCAGCAGAAGCCCGACCAAGTCATGGAAGATGTATCCAGTGACGACGAAGACGGCGCGGATTCTGACGACGTGGACTCGGACGATGTTGCCGAGTTTATCGAAGCGGACTCTGACGCGTCTGATGTCGAGGACAGGCAAGACTTTATTTCTCTCTAAGGCTAACTTGAAGGGAGCGCTCGCTCCCTGCTACTAGTTGTGGAGTTGGTTGTCGGGGCCTGACGCAGCAGTATCGGGCTCCCGACTCCCTCCTTGGATCAGCTATGTTTCGCGAGTGCCACGCACGGCGTCACAATGAACTTCTAGGTTCGATGATATGGCCTGTGGGTGAACACGGCCACTTGAAGATACCCATTCTCGTGTGTGGGAGACGTGCTTGGAGCCAGGCTCAGCACAGTCGACCCCATCTTGAACAAACAGTCCTGTTGGGAGAGGAAAAACAAGCAAAAGCGGAAGCAAGTAGCATAGGCAGAGCGGGAGTAGATATCTTGAACATGAGGAAGAATGATTATGAGACGACCGATACTTGTGACTTGCCGCCGTGATGTAGTGACAATTAGTAGTTCAGTGTTGTTGTCCCCGATTTGGATATATCTTTCCAAGCGCACCCTACCTGCTACTAGTAGTATTGCTAGGTACTCCGTAGTAGGCAAGTTGTTGCTATTCTTGGTAGGTGGTGCCGCTACCTGAGAGGAGGGCCTCCACTGTAACATTCCTCTACTAACTAACTAGGGCCTCCACAGCCTGTCGGGTGTCACAGTCCACCGTCTGGATGCCACTGGCGCCAAACTGGTGCCATCCACCCATGGAATCCACACAGAGATGACAGGGCAGCTTGCACACGAACCTCGTAGGTAGGGGAGCTGAGCTTTTGTCTGCGTCTTACTTGCCGCCATGCGCCCCCTGCTCAGCCTCGGTCCCCCCAAGAGGGTGAGGCGCAGGAAGGCGTCGTCGTGATGATCCCCTTTGCCCGATCAGTGATTCGCGTGGCTCGCCATGGTATTTGACCCGGATCGACCCCTAAGCACCCGCCGCCATCATCAAGCTACCAGTACATACGAGTACTACCACGCAGTATCCATCGATAAGATCTACAGGCCTTGGCAGAGGAGACCCCTACGACATACGACATCGGTCACGACCCCTCGACCCCACATCCACCCACGCGCATCCGAACGTTGCGAACGACCCGGCAAAGCATTGTAAGCCGTCACGATGGGCCTACGAGACATCCTCAAGAAGAAGGACGAGCTGCAGGAGAGCGGCGAGCAGCACCAGCACCAGCAGTACCAGCAGCACCAGCAGCACCAGCAGCCCCTGGGCGCCCCGCAGTTCGTCTTTGTGCGCTCTGACACGGCGACCCACGAGATCATCCAACCGCCAGACGACCCAGACCAGAGCCACCTGGCCACGGCCGCGAACAACGAGCTTCCGCCCACCAAGTCCCGCCGCAGCGTCTTCCGCCCCCGCAGCCGCTCCCGCAGCAGCTCCCTGGCCTCGTCCTCCCACAGCGTCAGCACCAGCACCACCACGCCCCGCCGAGACGGCCCCGGCCGCCGCCTGTCGCACCGCCTGCACCTGGGCCGCAGCCCCAACGCCTCCTCCGAGTACGTCCCCGAGGACCTGCCCGAGATCCCCGCGCCCACCGACGATCCGGCCGACAGGGACGCCGCCGAGTCGGAGTGGGAGAAGCGCGCCACCATCCTGGCCGGCCAGAACGAGCGCGCCAGGAGCAGACCCGCCTCGCCCCCCTCCAGCGGCGACACGCTGGGCACGCAGGCGCAGGGTGGCGGTGGCGGCAGGTCCAGGTCGCGCTCCGCGAGCAGGCCGGTCTCGTCCCAGGTCATCGACGAGGACATCCAGAAGGCGATTCGCCTGCACGAGTCGGGGGACCTCGAGCGGTCGACGCAGATGTTTGGCCGGCTGGCAGATCCGAACGGTGCCAACAATCCCCTGAGCCAGGTCCTCTATGGGCTCGCACTCCGGTATGTCTGGCGTGAAACAAGCATGGTTTGGGTTACTCTGCGTTCAGCGATAGAGCTGCCCGGGTCGCATATCACATGTGTTACTGCCCAAGAAGCTACCTAGAGGATGGTCCCATGGCTAACGAACAATCTCTGCCCCAGTCATGGCTGGGGGTGTCAACCTGATCCAGCGGGGGCTGTCCGTCACCTCACGGCAGCGGCTTCGAATGCTGCGTCTGTCGAGCAGCTAGCTCTCCAGGCGGGCATGAAGAAAGGGGGCGCCGCCAAGGGGGAGCTCGTCCTGGCCATCTTCGAGCTTGCGAATTGCTTTCGCCACGGCTGGGGCATCGACAAGGACCCAATCGCTGCGAAACAGGTGAGCTTCCGTACCTGCAAAAAGGGGGGGGAGGGAAGGGATGATTACATAGTAGACTAACCTATGGCCTCGAAGTATTATGAAACTGCGGCAAACCTGGGGGATCCTGGTGAGTCTCGGCGCAAGGGGCGGTTCTCCCGGTCACTTGCGTTAACCCACGTGTTTCCAGATGCCATGAACGAGGTTGCTTGGTGCTATCTCGAGGGCTACGGCTGCAAGAAGGACAAGGTACGTGTACTCGATATCCACCAAGCGATTCCCCAACCCCAAGCCACGACACCGCCATAGAGCTTCGGTATTAAGCCTGTGGCTTACGCAAGCCCCTGCTGCCTCTTTTGCCGTGTCTATTTCGAGCGTGAGCGTCGCCGTCGCCGTCGCTGTCGCTGCCCAATGCATGAACTGCTGGGCATCAACTGCAGCTGCGAACCCCCCACCCCGCAACGCTGGCCGTACATGGTATAATATAGTATCACACGCGAGGCTAATCGGACGAACGCCGTTGGTGTAGCACACAGCAGCACGATACTACCGACAGGCTGAGAAGGCCGGGAACAAAACGCTAGGAAACTCTTGGTAAGCCTCCATGTCTGCCCATCATCCCTTCCTCCCTCACCCTACCTGCTGCGTGTTTGCACTTTGCCTCTGGACCTGGCCTGTGACGGGAGGTGCATGGCCGGTGGTCACTCAGTACGGGGTGACCAAGTGCTTGATAGGCCATCGGGGTTTCAGGCTCCAAGGCTCTAGCATTCATGTCAACCTGACCGGCTCTGATCCGGTGATCTGGGCCTTGAGTCCCGGCGTGGGGTGCACGCGATGGCGCCTCGCTAACGCAACCAGAACACCAGAACTCGAAGGCTGACTCTCCCACAGGATATGGAAGGAAAAGTACGACCCCCCGGGCGAGGGCGCCGGTAAGAAGAAGAAGTAGCACCGGTGCAGTCGGTACAGTCGGTGCAGTCGGTGCTACACGAAGCTGGTCATCGGCCGCAGCTAGGTCTTACATTGGATGTGGCTATGTCTGTCGGTTCAGGGCACAGACTGGCTCGTCGGAGCACACGGCCTGTTCCCCATTGAGTCGCATCTCACGCCGTCCCTTGTCCCAGACATGCAGCTCACGGCCGCCCCGGGTCTGGGGGGGGGGGGGGGGGGGGGGGGAGACTCGGGAGAGCACCATCTGTCCATCATATGCGGGGTGCTTGCTGCTTCCTCTGCGCGACCTGCAGACGCTGGGTCGGCATGACGCTTCCAGTGGCAGTGGGGCTGTCAATGATGTGCGATGCAGGCAGATTGACTCTGCAGCGAGCAGCACTCCGAGGCAATGAATGGGATATGCTGGGAGGGGAAGGCCGATTTGAGCCAACCATGATGACGACGGATCTCGATGGCGACAGGATACCTTGTGCTCTTGATGCCCAACATGTCTATTTTGGATTTTTTCCTTCCCCTTCTTTCCTTTGTTTTCTCTCTGCAAACGCGATGCCCATGCGGATGTTGACTTTGCCTCGCCGGCCGCAAATCACGGCCAGGCGCGACGAGGTGGGCGGCCCGCCAAGCGGCCACCAAACGTGCCATTTGATGCCCGACCATCGCTATCCAGACTTCCACTGGATGCGACGCCTCCCCAAGTATCCTCCATGGCGGGGGGTTCTCTCCGAGTATCCCACAGTAACTGCCAAAGAGGGACCCTCCAGCCTCGATAGCGTCGAATCTCTTACGCGGCCAAGCTATTCATAGATCTAGGTCCTCCAATGTGAGGCATGTGGCCAGATGCCCAACCCTCGAGAAGGGGACCTTGAGGCGTCAGATCTGAAATGCAAAAGATGGATTACCACGCCTGTGTTTCCTCACCGCTCATTGCAACCTACTACCTACCTACTCGTAGGTACCTACGTACGTAGGTACTGCTAGTAGTAATAATACACCCAATTATTACGCACTCGTCGGGCTCCATCTTACATCCAACCTGCAAACTGCAAAGCCCGTTCCCGTCTTGGTATCATGAAGGAGAGATCTCGTGGGCATGTCTCAGACCCGCACAGTACCCCTCTGGGAGACTCAGATCGCCCCCAACCCCCCACCCTGTCAAATGGACGGATAGTGACTCAGACACACGCTCGACCCTGGCCTCAGGCCCCTCACTGGGTGACTGGCGTGCGCGTGCCTTGTGGTCGGGAGATGGCCGGGGTCTGTCTTGGAGACAGAAACAAGTCTAGCTTTGCGGTTAGGTGATTCGGCTGCTGCCTCTGAGACAAATGTCTCGGTTCGCTGTCAAACCTGGGGCAGCTGAGCTATCCGCCAAGATTCTTCCGTGAGGTCACATTGTAAGAGAAGGTCATCAGTGTTTGAGCAGAGCAAAAATAGTCAGTATTGCACGTCTGCCGTCCTAACTAGGTTCCTTCCCACCCAATAAAAAAAGTATATGTCGCTCGGACGTAGCTAGGTAGCCAAGGAGATGGAGGATAAGAAAGAAGAAGAAGAAAAGATGACCAGGACGGAGCACTCAAGGGCCAGCCGATATTCGAAGGCTGACCTCCCCAGCACCCGCCTGGGCAGGGACAAAAGAAATAAATTCAAAGGAGTGTAGAAGGTCGGTTGGTTTCGTCAATGTCGTTCGTGTCCTCGTCAGATTTCGTGTCCCGTGTTCCGTTCCCGTTCCCCATCGTCAATTTCGAAATCATTTGTGACCCCCGTGTCTCTCATGCATCCCACTCCTCCTGGGAACCGGTGCAGTTCCCCAAAATGTACAAGCTGGTCGGACGGGATCCTGTGCAATATGTCTTCCCGCAGCTGATGCTGGTAGGGGTGTGGCTATCCAAGTCCGCCGTCGCCTTTCGTGACTGAAGGAAAAACATGTCGCTAGGAAAACACATGAGGTTCAAGGCCATAAAACAGTGCAAATCAAAAGAAAAACAATTCAAGGCAAATCGCTCGCTTGCTAGCTCCAAATATGAAATCCCAGTAAACAAGACCCCAAAGATAGATGTCCAGAAGAAAGGCGAAAATAAATTGCTGGTGCGTGAGCAACAATTCTGTGAGTATCCGCGGGAGCGGCATTCAAAGGTGTACTATGTAGTTGGAAAGCGTCTGAGTGGCCTGGCTTTTTGCCAAGAAACGCTGCCAAAGAGACGTGGGAAGGTTGAACGAGGACATTAAAAAGGCTGTCGTAAGTTTCGTGATCGTGGAGATTTTCGGACTTTTTTTTCTTCGTCTCATTTTGTTCCGTGGACTCGTCATGAGATCGCTTCGTTGCATTGCTGCTCATTCTGTGCGTTGCATTCGGCCACCATTTTGGCAAAGTTGCGGACGACGTCGCCGGGGATCTGGTCCCAGAGAAGAGACCGTGTATACACCTGGGCAGCGCCATCTTGCTTGTCCGTCATCCGCATCGCCGAGAGTGCTTCGGCCAGGGTTCTACGGCCCTGGCTGCTGAATCGCTCTGGCTGATGGTTGTGGATGAAGTCTTGGTTGTGGACTCCGTTGAACTGCGCTGCGGTAAGGCCGAAGAGTTGTTCGTTGTTCTGCTCCTGGCTTGGCTGGGTGAGGCTGTTGCCGAGATCCCCAAGCATGGACGGAGCCACAGTGTCAGCACTCATGTCGTTCATCGGGATGCTGGTGCTGGGATCCGTCCAAGTACCGGACGGCTGAGGAGCGATGGGCTGCATGCCGGATGTCTGTGTACCGCCGATGCCGGCGTCTTTCAGAACACTGTCAAGCAGCGTCCTGGATGCATCCCGCATGTCATCGGGAACGCGGGGGATCGAGGGCGTGGATCGACTGGATAGAACGAAGGCCCCGACGAGGAAAAGCATGAAGAGGAAGCTGCCCTGTTGAGAAGACGCCTTGTCGCCCTCGCTTGCGAGGCCGGTGTCGTTCTTCTTGACTGAAATCATGGGCATTTCTTGCTTGACCTCTGTCTCGGCAGGGAAGTCGTTGATAAAGTTGGAGTGTTCCCATGGAGCACCCATGGCAAGGTCGTCCATTTCTCCATATGCACCAGGGAAGGGGTTAGGATTTGCAGCTGGACCAATATTAGGATCTGGCTCAAGCCGACGGACATGGTCCGAGAGCACGGCGATCTTTTTCCTCAGATCGGCGGTCTCGTTGGTATGGTTGACGATCATCTCATCTCTCTCTGCCGTGAGATGGTTGATGTACTCGTTGTATTCTTGCTTCTCTCGGAGCATGCGATCCATCCCATGCTTGAGATTGTTCACCTCGTCTTCCAAGTCGGCAATGAGGGCTGTGTACTGCTTCTTCTCATCCTCTAAGCGCTCAGTGTGCTGTTTTTTCCTCTGGCGGGAGTCAAGGCTGTTGGTAGTTCACGTCAGTTCAGGTGCTGGTTGTAGGAGTGGGCATGAAGCACTTACGCTGCTTGACGATTTCGAAGAAGGCGCTTCTGCTGCTTCAGCTCCTTGGCCTTCTTCTCGTCCTTCTCCTCCGAGATCAGCCTGTCGATGTTGCTGAGGGTACGCTCTGGAGGGATTTCGAAACGAGCATTCTTTTTGCGGATGCCATCGCGGTGGATTGGGATGACTGGGCTGGCTGGGCGGGTGGTCTTGCCAGCAGAGTGTTTGCTCCCCATAATGTCCTTCTGGGGGGAGGTAGGGATAGACTGGTGGCCAGGACCGGAACCGGCACCGAAAATGTTGCTGGGGTGGTTGAAGGGAGTCTGGCCTTGCATCGTCCGGAAGATAGATGCGTTGGCATCATACTCGACCTGGATACCGTCGACTTGGGGGAAGCCCCAGTCATTGGTGTGCTGAGCAAAGGGAGTGTTGTGGCTCTGGTCGACCCGCATAAAGGGGTTGGTGTTGCTGTGGTCGAAGAAGGGGTTGTTGGACGGCACTGACTGCATGTCTACAGAGTGCCAGTCCTCCGTCTTGGGAGAGAAGAGCGGCGGGCCACCAAGAGCGAGGGATTCCCTCCGACTATCGATCATGTGTGGTGATAGTTCGAGGCCAGAGTCTACAGCGCTGCTGTCGAGGATGTTATCATCCAGGACGTTGTTGTGGTCGTCCTCGTCGTAGTATTTCTGTGCATGTTTTGTGTCCACTGATAGGGACGCAGAGTGGTAGAGAGATTGCTGGTGGTGCTGCATGTTCGCCGCAAACGAAGAAGCCATGGTAGGCGTTGGGCGTCTGGGCGTCCTTATGGCGAGGGGACCACGGGCAGGTTGTCGTGGCTGCCAAATCTCAAGAGCAAAGCTGTGTATATGTCTGATGGTTGAAGTTGTACATTAGCCAAATGCTGGAGGAGTCGCGTCGATGTTCAGGTTATAGGGAGACAGGGACCATCAAGGAGGAGTGATGGTTCAGATGGGTGGAAAGGAGGGGTGAGGTGAGAGGGGGTGGAGTAAGTCATAAATGCAGAGAGAGGGCGGGTGTACTTAGATGGACCGCAGGAAACAATTAGAGGAGAATGAACCCCTAAACAGGAGTCTCAGATGAGGCGACGGGAGGTCGAGAGAGGTGCGATGAGAGGAGGAGTAGGAGTGAAGGTGGTAGTGGTGGCTCAGGTGAGGGGAGGGTGGGCAATGGACGGGTCTTAAGGCTGTGCCGTCGATGCAGCAGCAGAACAAGCCGGCCAAGGATACGGGCTGAGAGAAGCGTAGCAGCAATATTCACTCACACAGCAGATGAGACTCGTGATGCGAAGCGTTGTGAAGCGGTTGCGCAGCGCTTGTAGTGCGGAGAGCGGGTGATACCTCGTGAGGGCGGAGAGGTATCTTGATTCTTTCTTTCGTTCTTCCTTTCGAGAAACCGCACACAACACGCCAAAGACGGGGTGAAGTGAGTGCGGAGGGGAAAGAAGAAGGGAAACGCAAAAGAGGGTGGGAAGAGGAATCACCAACGACCTGACGACGGCGTTGATGCGATGATGAGGGGATTGTCCACGGCAAAAGGTGGACAAGAGATGATACTCGGTTCAATGGATTGATGCCAGACAAGAGGTAGTAGAGGGGGGAGGCACATGGGCGGTTATGTATTCGGCTCAGGCTGGGCAGCGACGAGACGACGAAATAGCGGTGCAGATACATCGACCCACAGCTGCTGTCGATGGAGGTACATGGGCCAGGTACGTACCCTCATCAGGGTGGCCCTTGCCTGGTCTGACGGGACCCCCATCATCTATGGCAATGCACCCTCCTCCCCGAGTTCCTTCCCTGGTACCTGGCACAAGTCGCACCTGCTGCGACTCCTGCGAGTATCAACAACAGCTCAAAGCCTCAAACAGGGCCGCCCACTCAACCTACCACTTGGTACTCACCCGCGTTTGTTGTTCCGGTTCGTATACAGATACACGATCGAGTTCAGTCACACACTACCTAGGTACCTACCTCCTCAGGCTGCCCTCACTAGCTCTCTTGGCTTGGGCTCTGAGCCTCTAACGTCTCTCTGTCCCTACTCGGGCCCGACTCGGCCGTCAAAAATGGCCGCTCGCCCCGTCTCTGTCTGAGAATGGATGGACGGATGGCTGGGAGATGGTGGTCGGTGCAAACAGGAAACCAAGGGTGATGCGAACGCTCCCAGAGATGGTTGGCAAATTCCCGATGTACGAGTATAATGGCCTCGATCATTGTTCCCGCTGCCTTGGAAGCTGTGTTCCATGTGCCTTGTTGGTCTGTATTAGCCCACCCGATCTTCCGCCGTTGTTAGGACCTCTGTCTGTCCCGATCTACAATAGCACTAGCCACTCCAGAGACCAGGCTCTCCCACTTACACAGACACATGTGCACCCCTTCCCTTCCCCAGCCTGTGGCACGCGGTGGCAGAGCACCCACTAACCAGCCCTGCCCCTTCGTCATTGCAAAAAAAAAAAAGCCATTCATCTACTCTGGGGACTTTGGTCTGGACGGGGAGGGGGTTTGAAAATACGGCCTTCTGAGTCTCGCTCCAGGATCAGCCAAAAGCGCCAGATCCAGTCGTTTTGCACACTAGTTGACCGCTCTAATACATATTCGAGGAAGTAATCATCGGCATCTCAAACAAACACCTGGTTTCTAGATGCGCATCGCCTTTCCGGTGGTCCTCTATCTTCCTTGAGGCCTACCGATGTATGTCACTTAGTAGTATGCGGTTCTGTCTCGCCATGGTGGAATATTAAACCCTACGTCTCGAGGACGAATTACATGGTCGGATGGCAGACTAGCATGAAGTATCTCGTTACAAACAGCACTTGTCGACTGTGTAGCAGCCAGTGAGCAACTGGGAGCGGTCTTACCCAGATGGAGAGGGCAACAGAGCGCGAAAAACGACGAGAAAACAACGCCATTGGGAATGGATACTCCGTATTCAGCGGTGTCCAGGAGAGCGAGTGGGCAGGGCAGCCTCAGTCGGACCTGTCGCTGTCGAGCCTCGGAGGTTGGGCAGAAACGGCCCGCCCTGCCCTCAGTGCCCAACGCCCTCAGGTGCCGTCGACTCGTCAACAGTGGGTGAGCCTGTCCAAGCGTTCGCTGTGAGAGGACGGGGGCGGCGCGGGTCAACCCGCGGTATCTGGACCGTTTTGGGGGTTGGGGGGGCAATGAAGCCTGTGGGAGGGCGAGGAGGGCGAGGAGGGCGAGGAGGGCGAGGGCCTCGCTGCGAGGCCACGGGCAGCCTACGGGGCTCGTGCCCTCCCTCAGGCTCCCTAAACCGCGAAAGTCGTATCGCCTGGGGCGTCACAGGAGCACATCTAGTCGTCGCGATAGGCAGCTGGTGCGCTAGGTGGTCCCAAGGGCCGGGTCAGGCGGGAACGGGAGGGTATGGCGCCTCTCGTCACTGGTCCTGCGCATCATGGTCCCTCTTCAAGTTGCATCTGCCGGCGCTGGGGCAGGTTGAGATGGTGTAGCAGCGAGACACGTCCAGTGGAGGCATCGTCGCTGTAGTTGGCCATCGTCGACCATCGTTGGCCGTAGTTGGCAAATGGCGTGTTAAGCGATAGTGTATTTTCCCCGCAAGATGTTGCTGCTGAGCTACCCTACAAGCTAGTAGGTCATGCATGCTTCTGGCACCTGACCTCCACTGCGGAACGTCCCTGCCCCAAAAATACCACCAAGACAGCTCCGATCCACAGACGACCACAACCATCGCCTTCTGTTGGTGGATCGTCCGATTGGATCTCACGCTTCTGCCTTCTAGTAGTTTTCTTCTCCCAAGACATCCAGCGCCTCTCCCCGAGTCCTCACGACAATGCCCTCTGCTGAGCCTCAGTCTCGACACCGAGAGGCTCTTTCTCTCTCTGCCTCTCTCCCTCTATCCCTCTCTCGCTCTCTCGCTCTCTCGAAAAGGGACTGGCGGTGGCTGGGCTTCTGGAAGAGGGACTGAGGGGCCACTCTGCCAATCCACCAATGCACATCTCACAGGCGCGTCGTCCCAAGCAAGCGATGACATCCAACCACCACTCGGCCCTGCTCCACCGTGCTTGGTGGCCGCATATCGGCCGGCCACCTCTGTTTTGTCGGTGTGTTTCTTGTTTGTCCTCAGGCCCTCAGTGGTCTCTGCTTGGCCCCTCCTCCGTCGAGTGATTCGATAGATTGGGCCTGTCTTCCTCCCAATCCACCCTCAACCGCCCGCGCCGCTGCGCGTGCGCGTCTCTCGCTGCAGCAGTAATACAGACTCTGGTGTCGTTAGGCATCGAGCCTCCCTCCTCTACGACGCCACCACCCTGTTCGCCCACAGCAATCTTCACTTTGCCCCAAGAGCCTGGCCAATGTGCCACCAAAGCCGTCATCATTACCGCTCGGATCTGTTCCCGGCGACGGTTTCGGACGTTCCCATGGGCCCATCACACCTGCCAGCCAGGCCACCATCTTCCATGGACTGTCGACCTGAAGCTGGCGACTGCTCGTATGGACTCATGGCCACCCCGTCCAATCATTGCTATGAGGCGAGGTTTTTCTGACGCAAGGCCAATGACCTCGTCCGAAACGTTACTCTTGTGCTCGGTACGGCCGTCAGTCCGTCTTTCTGTTCCTTTTCGTAATCACAGGCACTCTGTGGTTTCCCCGAGGATTTCCGACTCGTCCGCCATGTCGGACAAGTCCAGAACCTCTTTCCGTGTTGGGGCACAAGCTTGGTTCCCACTTCCCTTTCTTGGGCTCCGCGATACGCCATGCTCACCTGGCAACAATGAGGCTTGATTCACAATGTCCTGTCCTTCTGACCCAAGGCCGATTTTCTCAGCTTATGCGAAGCTCAGGGGCTGTGGCTTCAAACCTAAGGCTTTTGTCACGATGGCGGTGGCTCGTGTTTACAGCAGGGGCAAACCATTTGGGAGTTGGGCTCAGCCAGACTTTCCGCTGTGGCACTCCGTGACCATTGCCATCATCGGCTCATCTCAAGCCGATGTCTTTGCTCGCCTAGTCATACTGTCATGCCCAATTGGGTTTCCCCCCCGTGATTTGTCGGCCATCCCATAATATCTCTCTTCCTATGGCAACACAGTCTCATTTTCCTCTGCCTCAGAATTACTGGGAAATAGACAAACAATCTCTTCTGGAAACGAACAACCTATTTCTGGGCTGTTAGTAAGAGGCCCTCCCAGTCCCCAAGGCCGTGCAGCTGTCAGAAGACAATCTTATTCTTCGACCTCGCCAATTCGAGGCATCATCGATTTGACTCACGCCAATGCCAGCCAGACTGCCGGAACCCTGGGCGACGAGGGAGCGATACCACTTCTTCCTGTTCAAGGTGTATTGGTGACGAAGAGTACAGGTCTCTGGTAGCTTGCGGATCCCATTTCAGGTCCGCACTAGTTGCACGCCCAGGCTTCAAAGTTGCGGTCAGCGTTGAGCACGGAGAGCCTCCACCAGCGCAGAACATTTCCAGCGAACCTGAGAACTCAAACTCCATTACAAAGCGACGATAGCCTGGCTGGAGATATTACTCAAACTAGTCGGTCCCGGAAATCAGGTACCTGGCGGGGAAATTGCCGAGCTCATAGAAGCATCAACGTACTGTGCGTTGACAAGTGTCACACCTCTTCATGCGGGCTATCCGTGACTGTGGGTCCTCAATGGGGAGTCTCAGAAACGTCTATTTTTACTGCTGCCTTCGGGGCTTTGTCTTCGTTTGAGATTTGAGTCTTGTGACTCATCTTCATTGCGATGTCGCTCTGTCGAGTCACTTCGACAGCCGTCAATCGTCAAAGGATCCCTCTGTTGTCTGAGAGGCGGTCTGAGATCCACAGTACTGACCGCAAAGGCAGGGTAGATACACGAAAATACTCGGATTGCCTCCATGCTTGTCAGCTACGCGGACACCTCCGTTCGATCGAGATCGTATGCTTCAGCTTCAGAGCAACTCATAGTCCGAGGTTTTCGGTATGAAAGCTGAATACTCCGGCTCCACCTCCCTGACCGCCAGACAAGAGGCGAACGAGCTATCGAGCGCGTCTCAGATACGCCAGGACTCTTGACTCGCCGTCAAATGACTTCTGCAGATAATACTCGGAACTGTCGGTCGTTGACCTCTTGCGGTGAAGAGGCGGCGTTTTTCCCCCATGCCCACAAGATATTACAGAGCATGCTAGGGTGACTCTGGTGAACGTATCAAGGCGCAAATTGTGACTGGGGACAGGTCTGTGGCCGCGTAGAATCAAGAAACCCCCTACTTTTTGACGGAGTACTTCGTACGACACCACGGCCATCCACGCCGCGGGTTGATTGCTTCTTTACGGCATGTCCTTGGTCCTCGTGGCTCTGCGGACAGCTGCATGGGCTCGGGGCTTACGACAGTTCTCCGCAATCAATGCTGTACTACCTGGAGTCAAACGACAGTTGTCAGCACTAACGGTGTCCGAACCGAGGGGCGGGGACGCGATGCCACCTGAAAACCAAGGCATATCACAAGTTGAAAGAAGAATGAAGGAGGTTGCGATAGGAGCGAAGCTCCCCCGGTTGTTATGGACAAATCGTATCGTGTATCCATGGATGCATGTTTGAACTACTTTGGCGGAAATGTTGTATGTTATCTGCTTGTACGACATTCCTTAGGGAGTTTATATCACCTGTTCATGGTTTCAGTCCTCTTCTTGGTGCTACCTGGGCATGTACAACCACGTGGTAGGCATCTTCTCCATGATCCCCTGGCTATCTATTCCCGACAGCCACACGATTTACCCCAGACAGATATGTACATGCCTTCCTAGTAAAAGTGACACACACGGACTCCATGGGGTTTCCATTCCTACACGATAGTGAAGGTAGTTGGGGCGAATAGACGAGAGTGACGATTAAACATGGCCCCAAGCTAACTCGAGGATAGAAGGCCAGTATACCCTACGTCGGCTGTCAACCGCGGTTCTGCTCATGACCTCACAGTATTAAGAGCTTCGCACGGTTGGCTATAACGTAACTGTCTTTGTAATGTGAATGTGAGCGTTCGACGCTACTAATAAGTATCTATTTGAGCTTTAAGTTTGAATTCCTACTTCCTTGGCCCAGACCCGAAACACCACCCCCTGGCTGGAGGTGTTTCGTATGACTTGCACTCAAAAAAAAATACAATTGCATATCCATGGCCCAAATGCGCCAGCATTCGACGCCTATACTCGTACCCTGGAGCCCCAAACCGGGGAGATTACTCTATTCCTCTCCGTGCTCGGTCGTCTCCCCCCTCCCCCCTCCACCTAAGACGGAGTTCGTCTATTGAGTGGGGAACCCGGCCAGCTGTAGGAGGCGCTCACCCGCCTTGACGTTGGCGACCTCGTACGCCTTGGACTCGGGAGGGAAGGTGCCGTTGGCCGCCCACAGGTCGATGAGCGGCTGCATGGGCTCCAGCTCCTGGGGCTTGAGCATGTCGAGGGCGGTGGCCGTCAGGACAAAGTGCGAGAAGCAGCTGTTGAGCTGCTTCTCGAGGTTGAGGTGGTAGAAGGGGTCGGTGAAGTGCGCCCAGTAGAGGTGGGCGTAGACGCGGAACATCTGGCGGAAGATCATCTGGCAGATGTCGATGAACTTCTCGGGGAAGCCGGACCGCTTGCCGAGCCAGTCTGCCTCTCCCGGGTTCGACAGCTGTGATAGAGGCGTTGTGGTGATGGAGGGATTGTGCGCGTACGAGACGCCGGAGGGATCGGTGGGCATGATGTTCTCATCATCAATCTTGCCAGAGATCCACCGCTGCATCAGAGTCATGTACTCATATGCAGGGAGTTCGACGGGCTCACGGCGGCTGTTCAGCCACGTGAAAGAGTGGTTTCTGATTCAGTCGTAAGCATGAAAGGGTGTTTGATGAGCAGAGCCTCGTCACTTACGCGCCGGCCGACATGCGGGGGCATTTGGTTGGGTTGCAGATGGATTTGCCGTCGTCCTCCTTCTCATGAATGACACGGACGAAATTCCAAAGGTTGCGATAATGCTCGACGACTAGACGATATTAGCTGAATGTTCCATAAACAAGGCCGTAAATCCCATCTTACCCTGATGCGCAATCCACTCTCCCTGCTCGACAGTCTTGGGCCGGGCGCTCAAGGTCATAAAGTTGCCCTTAACAATGTGCTTGGCATACTGGGGGTTCAACCAGAGGGGCAGTGGTCGCGGTAGGTGGTAGGCGGCGATGATGTCGTCGGCAGACATCTTGCTCGGGTCTTCCATGCCAATAGTCTGAGCTAGCGAGGGCGAATTGGGCAGCGGAGGAACTCTAGGTGCCAGGTTCGATGAGGACTGGCTTGCTTGTGAGAGGGTCTCTGGGGAGTTGATCTGGCCGACGGTGGGAGATGCCGGGCTCTTCGGCTGGGTTGGAGGCTTGGCTGAGCCGCCGCCTCTGAAGCGAGCGTTGCTGGAGCAGAAGGTCAGTATGATTGCGAGAAGGCGATGGAAGCCAATGAGTGGCGGCATGAGGGTGCAAAGGTCGGAGTCTCTTCTACTGGCGCCAGCCAAGGAAAGGAATGGAGGATGGCGGCTCTGGGGAAGCAGATGGACGTCCCCTTGGTTTCATTGCGACCTTGGCCCATCCGAGACGGCATAAGCACCCCGCACAAGGGACCGTCGAGCCAAATTGGGAGCTATCAGGATGCATGATAAATAGATGATGGGTGCCCAAAGGAGGCGAGCCGGGTGTCGTGGGCTGCCCAAGCTTTTGGGAGGTCACGACAGGCGTGATGGGTATTTGCCTCGCGGCAGCATGTGGCCCACGAGCTCACTGAGATAGCAGGCGGGATATCATATCAGACACGACATGGCACGGCGCTCAGACGCCTAGGCGGCCGTAGCAGTGCAGAGTGCCAGACACTTGCCCCTCATATGCACCTAGTAATAGTGCTCGGCGACCCGGTGCCCTTCAGAGGTCAGGGTCCCTCCCCCCCCAATCCCCAATGCAGGACTCAACGTGGGGACCCAGGACCCATGACCCATGACCCATGAGCACCGCGACGGCAGACAGCGACAATCGATATCGACAGTGAACGCGAAAAGCACTAGTACTCACATCCCAGAGAAGATGTTCGACATGGCGTCGGCGCGGGCGAGGCGTCGCTGGGAAGAGGCTGATAAGGGGGGCGTCGAGAGGGGCACGCGGGCTGTTGTGTTTGCTGTGTCTGGCTGTGTTTGGTGGTGTTGGTGGCAGCGCTGTCGAGGTCTCACTTTCGTGGCTGTGTCGTCGGGTCGCGGGATTGATGGAAGCCTCAGGTCAGGTAACAAGGGAGGACGGGCGGGAGGGTGAGCAGGTGAGAGGGCGAGGAGTATGGACTGGAAGAGGTCGTCTTTGGATGATGAGATGTTGTGTCTGGAGAGTGAGAGAGAGAACAGGACAGAGAGTCTGAGCGACTCGATAATAAGTGACGGGATGTGAGGGACTGAGCGACTGAGGGTGCGCCCCCCTCGCCTGAGCTACGGACCTCCTATGGACCTCCCGTGGACCTCCCGTGGACCTCCTGTGCGTCCCCTGAAGGGCCCGCCGTGGGGTCTCCCTTGTAGCGGGCGTTTCAGAAGCTCTGCTCACCTGAACCACTGGAGCTGACGCTGAATCGCTGAAGGGGTTCCATCCAATGTGTCCAACGTGCCAGCACCCATGGATCCCGGCCCTGCACGGGGTATCCGTGGTATGAATGCCAATCGAAGCTGCCATGCGATGCTAGTCATTATATTTCACAGAATACTTCAGGCCGGGTTATGTACGAATTCAATTAATCCGTCGCCAATTGAGTTTTAGCATTGCCAATACCGTTACCTTCAGCCCCAAGCTCTGCTCGTACTCGCAACGGTTCCAGGTGAGCTTCAGTTGTGGCTGGTGCACCCGGCCCCACTTATCTCTCATTGTCGACGCCACAACGGCTGCCATTCAGCCTCCGCCCGACCGCGCGCGCGCGCAGGGGCGCCAAAAATGAAAGTTGAGCTCTCTCAACTTTCGCCCGTCTTCAATCGACATCTGTCCTTGGCCCACCACCCGCTTCCATCTTCCAATCCCCGACCGAACCTCCAAGGAACCGCACCGTTCAAATTGGTATTGAGAGAAGGCAGCGACAATGTCCGACTCAGAAGACCCCATTGAGCCGATCGACGAGGGCGGCGACGATCTCTTTGGCGACGAGGGAGACGAGGGCTCAGAGGCGCCCGCATCCCCCAAGGAGCGCATCCTCGAGGACGACGACCTTGCCTCGGACCAAGAAGGAGACACGTACGCACGATACCGCGATGAAGATCAGGCGAGGGACCAGGATGAGATCAGAGAAAGGATAGTTGTCGACGTGACGGCGTATCGGCACCCCGTGCCCAAGCCAAGCGATGGCGTTGTGAGTCTGCCCTCACCCCACCCTCACCTCGGTTAAAATCTCCTGCTAACTTCTATTTCTCAAGCTACGAGCGTTGCGCGTGCCCAAGTTCATCAGATTCCACCCCGAGGAGTACAACCCGGATACGTTCGAGCCCTCGGAGCTCGACGTTGCCAACGCCAAGGCCGAGCACCCGCAGCACGTCGCGCGGTTCCGCAGGGACGCCAGCACGGGGAGGCTCCAGAGCAACACCAACATCCTGCGGTGGAGCGACGGCTCCATCACCATCTCGGTCGGGGGCGAGCAGTACGAGATCACCAAGAAGCCCCTCGCCCCCGCGCCCAACAAGCCGTACAGCGAGCTCCAGGACGCCCACTACTACGCGGCGGCGGCGGAGCTGAGCAGCAACATGCTGATGACGGTCGGCCACGTCACGGAGCAGTACTCGGTCCGGCCGAACAAGGAGGTGGGAGACGACGCGCTCAACCTGTTCACCGACAGGATGGCCAAGGCCACCAGGACGGCGGGCACCAACGAGATGATCATCCGCACAACGGTGGACCCCGAGCTCCAGAAGAAGAAGGCCGAGCAGCTGGAGAAGGAGAGGATGAAGGCCCAGCGGCGACGGGAGAACGCCCAGGCAAAACAGGACTTTGGGCTAGGCCGACCGGGACGCGGAGGCCTCTCCATCGGCGCGCTGGAGGGCGGGAGGCGCGACCGTAAGAGGGGGGCGGCGGGCCCCAAGCCCAAGCGGCGCCGGCCAGAGTACGACTCGGACGACGATCTGCCCCAGGGTGTTGGGCGGCAGGAGAAGTACGATCTGGACGACGGGTTCCTGGTGGGCAGCGACGAGGAGGAGGAGGAAATGGAGAGCGAGGAGGAAGATGACCTGCTGGACGACGATGACGAGGCCCCGCGGTCGAAGCGCCAGAGGACCAGGGAGCCGGACGACGAGGATGCGTCAGGGGACGAGGTCGAGGCTGCTCCAGAGGCGTCGGGGAGGGCCAGGCGGCGTAATGTCATTGAAGACGACGACGAGTGAGAGACATTTTGAGCTTGAATTCAGATCCACGGGTTACAACGGCGCACATGGGGTAAAAATGTATAACATGATATCTAGGGCTTCTGTTTGAAAAAAAAAGGTGCTTTCTGGTATCAAAGGGACTGGCTGATGAATCTGATACTAGTACTGGAGTGAGTGGTGTGGCGGTGCTTGTGGCTTTGTGGAGACGGGTGGTGAGTTGTTGAGTTGAGTTGAGTTGAGTTGGTGACCTCATCCCAACCACCTGCACCGTCACATGCCAGATTGCTCCCCCATTAACCGCTTCTGCGCCTGGGGCGGGGACGCCTCGCCCTCTGCTCAGTGTTCAGTCACTTCAGTGCTCTCGCTCACCTTGACTCGACAAAGTTGCAACCACATGCTCGAAATGGCATCCGCCCCATCCAATTGACTGCGCACGCAGCAGAAGCCCATCGTGCTAGACGACTGCCACCGCCGCATGGGGTGATGCGACGCCCATCTGGTCCCTCTGGTTCCGCTGGCGCACTCTGACCCCACCAAACTGACACCCCCCCCAACCTCGATGGTGCTTGTGATTGTCCCGAGGCAATGATGGGCCTATTCCTCGCCATCTGGAGAGTCATTGTCGAAGTCCTCAGCTTCTGGCGCAAGGTTCGTATGGCTTCCTCTCCCGTCTCCCACCACCTCTCCCCCGCCCTCGCTGCTCACCCCCAAACTATGGCGACTCCATCATGTACGTGTACAGCCTGCTGACCCCCTTCAAGAAGCTTCTCAGCTGGTACACGCGCCGCAATCCCGCCGAGCTATGGCTGGACCTGCTCCGCAACGCTGAGGCCTTCGAGGACTGGGAGGAGGCTGCTCTGCATCTCGACAACCTCCTGGGGCTTGATCTATGGTGAGCCCCTCCCCCTGTGTCTGCAAGACAACAGGCAGAACCTGCCATCATACCACAAGAGCTAACCGCTTCTCCCCCGCGCGCAGGAGGAATAACCCAACGTCCAAACACTATGACTGGCGCCTCATCACCGAGCGCCTCAACTCCCTCATCGCCGCCCGCGAGGAGAGCAACTTCCAGCAGCTCGTCAACCTCCTCCGCTCCGGGCTGGTCCGCAACCTCGGGAACATCACCTCCCCGAAGCTCTACAACCGCTCCTTCTCCGGCACCAAGTACCTCATCGAGGAGTACATCACCCAGGTCGCCGAGTCGGTCGAGGACATAGGCACCCTGCCCACCGCCGGGGCCACGGCCCTCAACGGCAACGACAATGCCCTGACCAACCAGATGAAGCTCGACTTCATCCACGACACGAGGCAGGCCTTTGGACGCAGCACGCTGGTGCTCCAGGGAGGCGCCATCTTTGGCCTGTGCCACCTCGGCGTCGTCAAGGCTCTCTTCCTGCGCGGCTTGCTGCCGCGCATCATCACGGGCACCGCCACGGGGGCCTTGATCGCGGCCCTCGTCGCGGTCCATACCACCGAGGAGCTCCCGGGCATCCTCAAGGGTGACGGGATCGACCTTTCGGCCTTCGCATCCAAGGCGAGGCTCGAGGCCGGCGAGACGGGCCAGCCAGAGACGCTGCGCTCACGATGGGATACCCTGGTGCGCCGGCTCCGCCGCTTCTCCCGCGAGGGCTACTTCCTCGACGTCACTGTTCTGGAGGAATGCGTCAGGGCCAATGTCGGAGATCTGACATTCGAGGAGGCGTACAACCGCAGCAAGAGGGTCCTGAATATAACGGTAGCCACAGGCAGCCAGGGCGGAGTTCCCACCCTGCTCAATTACCTGACAGCACCGAACGTGGTAAGCATCATATTCGTTTATCCACATTTATACATATATATGTATATATAATGTACCTGTCTAACCTTGGCCAGCTGATCTGGACCGCCGCCGTGGCATCCAATGCCTCATCCCCAGCCTTCTACGGCGAGGGCAAGACGACGCTGCTCTGCAAGGACGTCCAGGGCCACATCGTCCCCTGGGCCCCGGCCAGCGCCACCGACTTCCACCACTGGACGCACATCTCGTACAGCGACCGCGACTCCCCCCTCCGCCGCATCGCCGAGCTCTTCAACGTGAACCACTTCATCGTCAGCCAGGCGCGGCCCTACCTGATCCCCTTCCTGCAGTCCGACATGCACGGCCCCTCGCTCCTCGAGTCGCGCAGCCGCACGACGCAGCTCTCGGCGTCGCTCGTCCGCATGGTCGGGCTCGAGATCCGCCACCGCCTTCGCCAGCTCGACACGCTGCGCCTGCTGCCCGCCGGCATCCGCCGCTTCCTCGTCGACGAGCAGATCCCCGCCGCGTCCATGACGCTCGTCCCCGAGGTGACGGCCGCCGACTTTGTCCGCCTCCTCGAGACGCCCACCCGCGAGACGGTCAACTACTGGATCCTCCGCGGCGAGCGCAGCGTGTGGCCCGCCGTCGCCGCCCTGAGGATCCGCTGCGCCATCGAGAACGAGCTCGACCGCTCGTACCAGGTCGTCAGGAAACTAAAGGCCGGCGGCCTGAGGAGGAAGGGCAGCTTGCCCACGACGACAGAGATTGGCCAGTAATGGCACATATTATCATGCACCAGTAAATTTAATAGCAGAGTAAATCAAGTTTGTGTTTCTCATCACGCCTTTGAGAAGTCTACGGATACAGAGTGCGGACTTGGAGCGTCTCCACAGTGTGCTGCTGTTCGTATTAGTACGTTACTGCCTATCACTTACTACTAGTATGAAGTTGCTCCACTCTCAACGACGATAGTGCTACTAGTAGGTAGTAATCCTATCTCTCATGGCGAAACTTGTTCTACTTCACATCATACAACGCTAAGAGAGCGATCAAAGAGAAGCTCAAAAGCTCCTCATACCCCCAAGACGTGCCGGGCTTCCAAAACTCACCTTGGGCGCCTCGGCAAACAACGCTCAACCGTGATCCGCCTGGCTACTGTCAATTTTGCCGTGATTGATCAGGCGCAACAGAAACGTCTGAGCATGTTATGCATGAGCCCCAGATGCAACGCTATCTTACTATAACGCCCAACGTCGTCAGCACTACAGTCTGGATCAGGCAGGTCACGAAGCCGACAAGCCCTGCTTCTCTTTCCTTGCTTTGGTCTTCTAGTGGTGCCTTGACCTGTCTAAGGCTCAAACAATGGTCAGACTAGGCAATCTGCCGTCTACCGATCGGAGCCCTCGACAGAACATGCAGCAGCCAGACTGGGTTTACCTAAACGGTGTCACAATGTATCTGAGATCGGACAACCCTGATTCGCCCTCGCAGGGCCAATTCCCTTTGATTGATTCGCCGCCCCCAACGCCTTATGAGGAGAATGTACCTGGTCGGCGGCCCCCCGGTCTCAACCGTTCGAAGCTGCCCTGATGACGCGTCGTGCATGGCTTGGATTTCCCTAGGCTATTGAATCGGCGTAGCACCGAATTCCGATACGGCACCTGACAACAGAGCCGGGGTTAGGCAAGTCGTGCGCTCGGTTCGCCAGGAGTGAATGGCATAGCTGCTTCTAAAAGCAAGAATTGAGCAACGAAGGTGCCCAGTAGCCTCCAATAATGACAGGCCTACAGATATAACAAGGCGTATCGCCAGAATACTATTAGCATTGCACAAATGCGACAGCCGGGCCCTGCCACGCACCCATGCTAAAGTCCACCGGCGACCTCCGAGAAGAGGTCCCAGGGATTTCGAAGTACAGATAGTCGTAGTTTGCTTGGGGTCGTATCCCACATCCCATGGGCAACGAGGCCCAGACCTTCTTCGGCACGACACCCCGAGACGCAGAGGCGCCGCGCACATGAGTACCTAGTACTCGTGGGGCAGTTGAGCCCTGCCATCCATGGCTACTCATAGGGCAGTCCAGCCCCAGACTCCAGGGAGACGGCCAACTGAGCATACATGCCACCCGGCGTATATACAGTAATACCGTATCACCTGGGGAATCGAACATTGGACGATCCCTGCGTTGGCAAGCTTCGCTCGACTCGATCGACCCTCTCAGACCTCAGCCCTCAGATCTCGAGCCTTCCCCAGCATATGCAACCTTGATCCTAGGCCAACCGGGCTGACGTCTCCCACATCGGAAGCACTCGACCTCTTAGGTCCCAGCGAGAATTGGCACTTGTTTGCCTCTTATCCAATAGTCGAAGTGAGGCTATAAGGAAAGGTTTCAGAGCTTCGGTTCTCGGCCGCCGATATCGCGCTCCGCAAGAAACTTGGAGCGATCGCAGGTTGTTTGTCCAAGGAAGGACTTGGTTTTGCAATCTGGCAGCAGTGGTAGGCGCATCAAGCCACACACTTAGTTCCGCTCCATTCTGTCCGCCGTCCCCTAACTCTTAAAATCGAGCTGTTCCTCGTCTTCTACTGTCAGCTGTTTAGTTTTGGTTTACCAACCGTCTTGTCTCCAGAGCCAATAACAACCTCTTTAGTATATCCCATCTTTGTCGAAACAGCCTTCTCGCGCATCGTCATCCTTCGTTCTGTACATCCTCAAACACCTTCCAGCACACCCACATCTTGGTCAATCTCGAGCTGGCCTTGCCCGATCCGAACCAGAGCTTGAACAAGCGTCTCGCAAAGCCAAGCACCCATCTGCGCTACACCACGACCTGTAAGCAAGTCAGCATGGCTATCGAACCGACCCCCACGAAGCGCCAGGACACCGGCATCCTAGAGCGCCCATACCGCAGCCCCATCAAGGCTACGTCTGAGGAGACGCAGGCCCAGTACCGCAAGTCCCACGACTCGTCAGCACAGCACGCTAAGGCCGGGGGATCGGGCGACGACCAGAACAAGTCTGAACCACACCCCAGCCCCGCCGCCGTCGAGTCCGACTGGGTGGTCCTCCCCCAGGGTACTCCATCAGTTACCGACAGTGGCGCCTCCTCCGGTGATGTCAACGGTCCCCGAGCCGTGCTCCTGAACGCTAGCCCAGAGCTCACTGCCGACACATTGTACGTTCACAACACAATGCTGGGGAGCATGAGATCGGAAAGGGGGCTTTTCGAACACCTCTGGGATCAGGAGGGCCGCGGTAGCATGATCGCCCAGAAAGACACGGCTACCCAGGTCTCTAATGACAGCATCGACATGCTCGGTGGCTCGTGGGCCCCAGCCGAGCACTCGGCCGATCCTGATATCTTTGCCATTGGGTCCTGGACAGATGCGCCCCGGCCTCCGATGTTCGAATAGCACAGCCGTGTCCCAAGGCTCCGTCAAGTCGTGGTAATATCCCGAGGGCATCTGAGAAGGGGCAGCCTCGCAACAGAGGCTCGATGATAGGAGGACGAAGTCTAAAGTGAGGGGGAGGGGGAGTAGGATACGTTCATCTGGCGGTGAGACAATGGAGGAGAAGCCTCTGTGTAGTGATCCAGGCCCACCGCCACCGCCTACCAACACTATCCAAACTGGTTGGCCGCACGGAAACCTCACGGAACCACGGTTTCCAGTAGGTTTGTCATTTTCAGGAGTTCGCGTTCGGGTTTATTGGTGCGGCGTTCTGAAAGCGAGCTCTCTTGTATTCTTATGTGTTTTGGCCCCGTTTAGAGCTCAGAAAGATTCGGGCCTGTCTTTTTGTGGCGTTCCGTTTCTAAGATATGCTGTATCATTTCGAAGCCTGGCAGGTTGGGTGGCCAGGCACAATGAGCGGGGGGTCAACTCATAATGTTCTTTGTCCTGTGGATGTATGTTAGCACTGAGAGTAGCTCGGCCATGTCATCGAGAAGAGAGATAATCCTACCTTGGGTTTATTATATCATGAATGGGGTAGAAGTTGACTCAGGCATCTATCAGGCACCGATGGAAGTCACAATGGGAGCCATACCTTCCTTACATGTCAATATCTGGTATTATATTATACCTCCCTTCTGTGCCGCCCCTTCCTCGCCTCTCGGGCAATCAATCAGACGCGCAGGAGAAACAGGAGAAACAGGAGAAACAGGATTCCCGCCGCACCCGCCAATCAGTCTGTCGAGGCAGGCGGCAGAGATGGGGAGGAGCAAGAAACAATCGGAAGGCAGAAAAATTGCAGCGTTGTGTCACCGTCCCGTCACCGGTCCACCCACGTGGAAATATTCAAAAGCAATCTACCCCCAGGTAGCAAACACCCCAATCCCTTCAGCAATGGTGTCTAGGTAGCTTGCCAATTGCATAAATCTCCAGGGTCGCTGCATGAGGGAAGGGAGAACAAAATGTTACGTAGTAGAGAGGTTAGTTGTGTGGGTCTGCAAGTACAGGCTCAAGTGCTTGCTTCAAGCCCTTCTCTCCATCTCTCCAGACTCCACTACGGCCATCGTCCCCCAGGATCCCGTATACGATACGCCATCCCGCGACCCGCATGCTTGATGCATCTTGTGAAGAATCCAAGGTGCGGATCCTTGCATGAGATCGCCAATCTACCCGTACCAAATCGCTGGAAGCGACACGAGGACCCGCCATTACCATAGCGCCACGTGAGACAACTGGAGACACACAAGATGCCTCTGCGGCTCTCCCACATCATACGAGTAATACTGCAATACCTTGACAGTCTGACACATGTTCCATTGAAGCAAACTACAGGTATCACGCGCTTATCGCAGGCTTCCACTGTTGGTTGAAAAGCTGTACAAACACACAAAAGTCATGACTCGCGAGTCGGTTATGATTGTGTTCGACCCAAACGCCTTTCTTCTTCGCAACGAAAACAAGGCCGGTGGCTCAAAAACAGGCGTAAATACTCCCTTCCTCCATTAAAAAGTTTATGCTAAAGCGGAAGCCCAGACATGGCCTACTACCCTCGCACATCCATCCCATCTCCTTCATCTTAGTTCAGGAAGAACAGACCGGCGGCGGCGGCCAGGACAAGAGTCATGGGGGCGCCGAGGGAACCAGCAGCGCCATCGGGGTCGGGGATCTCCGATTTCTGAGTCGTGTCGTGGCTATCAGTCTTAGTGGGCTTATCTAGAGGAAGGTTAGCAAGTGTGCCGGGGAAATGCTATGAGAAACGGGATTAGAACTACTCACCAGACTCCTCAGTGGTGGAGGCTGAGCTGCTGGGGGTGGTAACCGTAGAGGCCTCAGTAGTAGTAGCAGCCGACGAGGTCTCCTCGGTGGTCGTGGCCTCCTCAGTGGTCGTGGCCTCCTCGGTGGTCGTGGGAGCAGCGCTGGTAGTAGTCTCCTCCGCGGTGGTGGACACGGCAGTGGTAGTGGGGGCGGCGGTGCCCTCGTACTCGAACTGCACGCTCCAGTTCTCCTCCTCAGTCTCATTATCAATGATCTGGAAGGTGTAGGTGTCGGTGGGGACGTTATTTAGGATGACATCGTAAGAGTCCCCGTGCACCGAGGCTAGGGTAGACAAAGGTCAGTCAATTGGTTTGGGGTTACAAGCACGAGGGGAGAAGGGCGCTCGTAGACCTACTGGTCAGGGTATCAAAGTCCTGGAGATCAGACTTAGGGCCGTTCTGGAGGATAATGGTGCAGCCATTCTCGCAGCCGCTGAACTCGAGAGTAAAGGGCTCGCCCTCCACAACAGTGAAGTCGGTGTTGGTGAACTCGGGCTTGGCGACGGCCAGAGCAGCCAGAGACAAGAGGGTAACAGAGTACTTCATTGTGACGATTTTGTGAAGAGCTGTCGGAAATGGATTATGGGTGCTGGAGTAAATGTCGAGAAGCGATCAAATGGGCGATGTTATGCAAAAGTGAATCGGTGAGCGAGTGTTGTATCGGAGAAGAGAACCGGGACTGGGGAACAACAACAAGAGTCAGTTCGTGAATGCGCCAAAAAAAAAAAACGGGTGCTGGGTAGGCGAAGCCGGAACAGCCCTCCGTCATTTCCCAGGCACACCATCCAGGCAATGGCAACCGTGAATGGGACGCGCTTGCAACAGCTGGTCGCCAACAACGAAAGCCATATTGAACGGACAACTGGGCGCCCAATGGGCAATTCAGAGGTCCTGTCCGGAAGTCTCCACTCCTGACCGGAGCTAACGGGCAGGTGGAGAGCCCGGGAAATGAGAGGAAGCATCCAGTTGTGTCGCGCCTGGTAGTGGGCAAGGACGGAGGACAAAGGGGCCTTGGGGGGGGGGAGGAAGTGAGGTCACTTACATGGCAATGAAAGAACGACTGTGTGTGATGGAACTGGGAAGCACCAGGATGGCGCCAGAGAGGGAAGACGGAGGTATTCAAATACTACTAGTAGTACTGCTGCTGGGGGCATGTAATCTCGAGCTGCATGTCGCCCCGGGGCCAAGGACACGCGCTTCTGCTAGTGGCGTTCGCTGGTTCCTCGGTGGCCGCGGTTGGGATGGACTTTGTGGGTGCTGGGGAGGGTGGTGGAGGCCTGTCAAGGAAGCTTGGCAGCCGTAGTTCCTGTTGGAAAGAGGAAACGGCCGATTCTCCGAAGCTGCCATCCATTATGAATCCCTTCAATCAAAGACTACCTACGAGTACCCAGAACGAGACCAGGCCATTCCAGGTGCGTCCAGGTGCGTCCAGCCTGAAGGCGCAGCAGCACCATGCTCAAAACCTCAACTCACCCACCACCTGCCACAGCGAAAGATGCGCCCGGGCGCCAGGAGTCACCGCGACTGCCAATTTGATAGGGGTGACATCGTTGGAAGACATCAGCCACGCCGTCCGAAGTAGTGCGCTCCTTTGTGTCTCCAGTCCTTCAGCTTCAGCCCTCGCCAGCAATCGGGCAATTGGTGCATGTCTTGGACGCCTGACTCCTGAGCACCTCAGCACACAAGCACCTTGTGACAGGCAGATTGGTGGGCCTTACCCGCGCACTGCTTAAATCCTGCAAGATCCGGTTCCCCCGGTTCCTCTTGCGTTCTTGCTGCTGCGCTTCGGTGCCATGCATCTCGTCCCCCAGTCCCTCCAAATTTAGGTAGCTATTAAAAAAAAAAATGTCATATCTTAGCGGTGTCGCTCTCGCGCACCTCTCAGTCTAGGCGGCACGCAAAAATTGCTCGAAAACGTTTCCAACCACGGAGCAAAATTCGTGAAGGGGGTTGAAAACCTGAATCATCATCAGACCTGGCAAGGAGCCACGCGGCGGTCGGGCCAACCGCAGCGCCAAGGATGGTCTGTGGCGCTCTAGGCCCCGCCCGGTCATTGGCCGCCTTTGCCAAGAGGGGAAATGCTGTCAATGCACCAGACGCACCAGTGCACCCTCCCCCAGAGGAAACTCACCGTGGCGCAGGCCGCGCAGCCACCTCCAGACCGATTTGGGACTGCCAGAAGTTCAGAACGCTCTTTGCCCCAGACAAGCTGCCACGATCGGATCCAGAGCTGTTCTTTGACAGTTCTTTATAATGACAATACTTCGAGGGCTGGCTAGCACCAATGATACCAAAAACCCGTCAGCCATAAATCCCCTATTTATACTGGTAATGATGGCCTTGGAACAGACCTAGGATTCACCCCTCCATCACCAGTACGTACAGTATATATATCTGCGCCTCCGTGTTATGTGGCGTCATCGTCTCAATATGCAGGTCGATTCCTTTCCTTAAACGCGGTTTGTTGAGTCCCACGCATCGTCGATCTTATGCAAGCTGTGCGGCTTGCGGTTGCTGTTGTTTGAACTCGGTTTCTCTTGAGAAAGAACCTCCCCACGATTCTATCCCAGTTTAAGATCGCAATCCTAGACACTCGCGGATCCTTATTATATCTTAGTTTGGGTCCCGATCCTGCACGGAGTTCATCCATGCGCCAAGAATAAAGACCCGGCGACTTGAGCGTCGGCATCTTGGTCACCCGTGAAACACTTCGCTTGGTGGTCCGAGACACTGTCATCCATTACGACTGTGGCCACTACTACTAGTACTAGTACTACTCCGTACCAACCATGATAACATGCATGCCGCCAATAGTGCAGCTATCTTTAAACGAATCCCATTCCCAATCAATACCTTCACCACTTGCACCCATGTGTGCTTTCTTCCTCTCCTCCTCTCTTGTTCGCTTGCAACTTGCTTATAGTAGACGCATGTGCTGAGTACCGCCATTTCCCCCAACTCAACCGTGCTGCCATTCCATTCCCGACAATGCAAAAGTATATTAGATAAAGGCCTTCAACAACGCAACTCGGTGACACATGTCCCCGTCTAGTGTTCCAAGAGACGGAGACTACCCTGCACCACCACGTTCTCCAGGATAGAGCCGGGAGGGATATCAATCGTCTGTCCCTCCGTCGCCACAATAATGACAGTCCCCTTGAGGGTCACGCCCCGGCCAAGGTTCACGGCACCCGTGATGGTTAGATGGTCCAGCTCCAGAACCTTGGGGATGGAGGGGATCCGCTTCTGGAAGTCGGACACCTTCTTGAAATCGCCGCCCAGCTTGATAAGCGGGGCATCGCCGAACCGAGCAGCGCTCATCTGGAGCTGACCATGCTTAAGAGTGTACAGATCCGACTTGACTAGCATCAGGTCCGAGCAAGTCTTGACCGGCAAGAACCGGCGACGCGGCACATTGACACCGTGTGCGTTCTTGAAATGCCGGATCGCAGCACCCACTGCCGTCTCGAGCTGAATGATGCTAATGTCCGATTCGCCCTTCTTGTCTCCAGGGATCGTCTTGCCGTTGGGGATGATCTCCATCTCCAGCTCGTCATTCTCCACAACACGCTTAATGGCCTTGAGATTGAGCCATATGTTATTGGTGTTGAAGTACTTGAACTTCTTGATCGACTTGAACTCGTTGGTGTGCTCCTTGGGAACCTGTGCAATCTCCAGCAGGCGCACTGAGCCCTCATAATCGATGATGGTGCCACCTTTAACGTCGGCCTTGGTCTTGTTGGTCAGCTCCATAATGTATTCCGATTTGGTCTCCACCATGTGCTGCAAGATGCGCAGGTCAACAACGGCGCCCAGGTTGTCAACGTTGGACAGGAAGACGATCTCGATGCCCCGCTCAATAAGCTTCTCCAGGATACCCGAGTTGTAGAGCGACTCGAAAACATCACCATGACCAGGTGGGTACCACTCGTTGATGGGCGACTCAAAGTCCTTGGGGACAGGCAGTAAGGAGTCCTTGTAGATACGGGGGTAGCGAGACTGGTTGAAGGTGAGGATGTCGACGTTGTGGCCCTCGTACTTCTTGATGATGGCCGCGGTGTCGTCGTTGGTGTTGAACGAGTTCATGAGGATGAAGGGCACGTTGACGTTGTAGGTGCGGTTCAGGAATTCGATCTGGCGCACCGAGAGGTCCAGGAAGGACATACCATCTCGAACTTCAATGACCGACTTGGGGCCAACGCAGCCCATGGAGGTACCGAGACCACCGTTGAGCTTGAGCACAGCGAGCTTGTTGAGGAACTGCACAGACTCAGAATTGGCCAGGTCCTCGTAGTCGACAACCTGTCCCTGAGCGGGAGGAGCGATACGGTCCCAGTCCCTGGAAGTCTATATGAGCGGCCTATCCTTGTACTTTTTTTTTTTGCCTCTTTCGCCTGGAAGTGAACTTACACAGCGTTGCCCTTGGCCTTGTCGTTCAGGTAGCGGCGGAACAGGGCAAAGAAGTTGTCCATCTCGATGTCGAACAGCTACAACATGCAATGGTTAGTAAACCTACACAAGCTTGGCGCGGCTGGTGAAACTTGCCTTCTTTTCTTCGGGATCCTTGACCGTCTCGGCGAGGTTGGTCAGGGAGTTGCGCATCTGGGCGGCGGCGACATTGGTCGAGGTGTTCTCGAACGCCTGTGTATCGCTAGTTAGCAGGGGTGCTCGGGACGTGGATGATCGGCGGGCCATGTTCAGCAATGGTCTGGTGTCGTCGAGGGGAGATGTCGTTGGGAAGTGTAATTGGATAAATTCCGGACCTCCTGGGCTAGAGACGAAGGGGCGTCGGGCGTCCGAGCGGTTCGTAGGGCGCTTTTGGGAGGGTACGGAAGGCGGTCAACTCGACCATTGGCGATGAGTTGGATCCAGCAGCTTCCTGGGGCTTGCTGAATGACGCAGGAAACAATCCTGGCACCTGTTTTGTCGCCGCTCCCACAATGGTATGCGAACAAAGACAGGGGCAGCTGGCGTCGGCTCGCTGTTCTTTATCCGACGCCTGATCGGCGCAAGCAAGAACGCATCGAGAGCATTGTCGTTGTGAGAGGAAGCTCTTAAGAAGCTAACCCAGAAATCCAGAAGATTCCAGCTTCATACCCGTGGGACATCTTCCCGTGGAGACAGCTAGAGCCCGACATTGAAGCTCTGACCTATCGTCTGGAAGGTGTATGGTCATGTCGAAGAGAAAGGGTATCGTGGAGTACGAGCTCGTTTGATAGACGAAAGGGCGGAGAGAAGAGAGGAAAGGGGGGCAAACAAGCTTACCATATGACTGCGAGACTTGCCATGGTGTCTCTGGAAATTGAAGTCCTGCTCATCGCTGTTGTCGCCAGGCTTGAGGCGCGAGGGCAGGGCGCTCTTGATCGCGGAAGCCATGATGCTGAGCTTGTCTGAGCTATTTCAGCAATTTGATCGTTGTTATAGCAAGAGCCCGGTGTCGAGAGACTCGAATCGGGGTGCAGGGAGGTGTAGAATCGATGGAGCCCGGGCTGTCGAGAGTGGAAGAGTCGGTGACGAGGATTTTGGCAGAGGGGAATGAACGGTGGGGAGTACGGATTATGTATGGATCGCCCAGACAGCGGTGATGCGATGCGAGGAGAGAGCGGGGCACTAAACCCAGCTCAATCGATAGGAGGTACGACCTCGACCAGGGTATGGGTTGGTCCAACGACAGACAACTCGAGAAACTGCAACGTACGAGTAGAAGAGTGACGACAGCAAGCAGCGGGGTTCTGAACTTGGCAGTCTTTCCCTTATGTTTCAACGGTCGATTTGGCCAGTGTTGAGGGGGAAAGCTTGAGGGTTTGTTTTGACGTCAGGAGCTCGCAATGGCGGCGGCGTCTTCCTTTCCTTCACCAAGCTAGGGGGAGGAGCTTCAAGCAGCGAGCAGGTACTACCTTAGTAGAGCCCGTACCTGGGATTTGGAATGTGAGCAGGCGTAGACGGGGCAACGGTGACGAGTCAGAAGCTGGGCGGGCAGTTGAACTGGAATGAGTGCCGTTTTATTGCCCCCTAGCCGTGGTCGTGATTGCCGCAATTTCCAGTTTCATAGTTGCACACAGTCTGGATTCCAGATTCACCATGACGCCCATCTGAACTACCCCCTGGCTCCCCTCGCCTCCCCCACCATCCACACCATCCACACCATCCACATCCACCAACCCGCCTTGGCCTGGATGGCGAGTTGCATAGTGTGGCAACGGCGCCGCCACCAACCGGAGCCGATATCTCAACGTTAATTCCAAGCCTCACTGCCAGAACGATAGGAGTATTGGCTGCGATAACACTGCGCGACCGAGTGACTGATAGTCCCCTACTACCTCCTTATTCCGCGACTTGGGTGGCACCAGATTGCGCCGTTGTGGCAGGCCGTCCGTGGAGCTCCGCTCATGCTCCGCCAGAGCTGCCCCGATTGCCCGAACACCTGCAATCGGCCATCACCGATCAACTTGCAAGCTTGCCGTCTGCACTGTTGCAGGCTGGGGGGGCGACAGAAAAATTTCTTCGCGACTAGCCAGCCTGCCCAAGCCGGTAGGTAAGTCCAGGTGGCTGTCGATCCGGGCAATGCAATCTACATACGAAGTACGGATACGGAGTACAACTCTGTATTACAATGGTTCCCTAGGGGTGGTATCGAACGGCGAGGCCGTCCCAAGCTATGATCCAGACCAACAAACATCAAGCAGTACATCCCGGCATCATCCGCCTCAACGTTGAGCCGGTCAAGTTCGCTTGAATCAGGTCCTCCATTTCTTTTTTTCGCTTGTCTAATTTCACAGGTTTGAGATTCCGTCGCACGTGGGGGCGGCATCGGTCCGTTGTGGCTTCAGGTAATAATATATTAGCAAACCGTCGAGTTCGTACTACGTACAGAGTACTCGGTGCTCGTATTCATCATTTCAAATGGGTGGTGCTCAGGGGTTTCAATGAGGTGAAGCAAGGGCTGTTTGAGTAACGTATGATGCTTTATTACCTACGAGTATACGGACCATGTTACGTACCTGAGTAATGTAAGGGTAAATATTGCCAGTTCCCCCTTCATGTCAATAACGCCATCATAATTTTCCCTCAACGCTGACCGTCACTAGGAGGCTGAGGCTGATGCCAAGCCACAGCTCCGAGGCATAGGTGGCTTAGCCTTCTAGACTCGAACGAATTCGTACACACACATCAGAAGAATTTTCCAACAACAACTTGCCAAGTGCCTCCTCTAAGCTACGGAAACATGGCACCCAGAATCTCACCGCAAGAGTCTAAAGCCCAACGGCCGAATTTCGCGATGATGGCACGGGCACCAGAGACGCGGTCGCCATAGAGGCACAGACCGTCCATTCCGCCCGAGAGCGGCCCTCCACTGAACAAGCCCCACTAGATCCCGCCGATTCAGGCGCTGCTTAATTTGGACCCGCGACGAGATGACAGCTCACAGCAGCTTCCTGGCTCCATATCTGCCGCGAGCGACGCATCAATATTTATCATTCCACCCGTAGGCAAGTCCAGGTTGCCAACCCTGACAAACGATGGGCAGCGCCGATGCCGTGCCGTACTGGCATGTCAACGTCCCCGAGACCGAGCGCACCGCTTCGTGCCCGACCTTCCTCGCCAACCTCACCGACAAGGACCGCCGCATCATCGCCACCCCGGACCACGACTACCACATCCAGACCTGGGACGAGGTCCGCCAGATCGTCCGCGACAACCGCCTGGAGCTGTTCCAGCGCGTGCCCTCGGAGCTACGCCGCTACAAGGCTTTCACCTGGAGGCTCGCCCGCGACTACGGCAGCGTGACCAACTTCATCCTGCGCGAGCGTTTGGGCTGGGAGTTTCCCGTGCGGGCCCTGGGCCGCCCCTTTGAGTTCCCGGACGACGACATCAAGATCCTGCACAACGACTGGCCGTACGGGATAGACCCCCGGATCGTCCACCTCGTTGTCTGGACAAAGTTCCCCCTCGACGAGGATCCGCAGACGAGCGACCTGACGGACGAGGCACGGAGGCAGATTGGCGACTTCATGGCAGATACCTTTTTCAAGCACGTATCAGAGAGTCAGGTGAGTCTTGTCTAGAAAATGGGAGGCTTCTCCCAGGAACCGGTAGGCTTCCGTGTTGACGTAGGAGAAAAGGTGATATGGTTCAAGAACTGGGCCGCGCTCAAATCAGTCAATGCCGTGGAGCACTTTCATGTCATGATGTTTGACCCGGATCCCGAGTTTGTAAAACTCATCACAAACGGAGACGTCCCGCAATGTCAAAAACCAGACCCTTGATCGATCGATCGTTCCGAATAGAATAGACCCTGGCGGTTACACGGATGTCAATGGCGGGCTTGGCTTTACCCTCGGGAGTCCCCTCGCGAGCGGTTCTCTGCATGAACCCCCTTTGCATACGGGAAATACTCTAGGTCGATGAGTCACCAGGATCTCCGGTGTCCTCACGAGATTGCTATTCAGTAGCCGTAGCACTAGAAGCTCTTAGATTGCACGTGTCGACGCTTAGCTGCACGCATGGAGCATCGGCCAGGGGCACAGCAATGGGCTTCTCCAGGCTTATCCTCAGCTTCCACCCCTTTTCATGTGGAAGCGAGTACCTGGCCCGTAGATATTCGTCCATCCTGATGCACAGCTCGGTAGCGAGAGCCTCGAGTGTCTCGAATGAAGATTTTGTCATGGCCTAGCCAAGAATTTGCTTCGTCAGATCCCCGTAGGCTAGCGACATGTCGTAAGGCAAAACACTCACCTTGGTGATGACCTGTTCCAGCGGGCTGTAGCCGTCTGCCCTGTCCACCCACCTGTCCACCTCGACGTTGGCCACGACCATCTGGGCTGCTTGCCTCTCGTTGTCGTTCACCCCGATGAGCGTCGGCACCCTCAGATCATGGAATCTCAGGGTGACGGCCCTGGCTCTGGGGACCACTGGTCCAGCAGCACCGGTGGGCATGAGAGCCGAGCCGGTGAGGCTGACTCCGGTCCCAAGCAGCGACGCCTTGGGTAGGTGGACCGTGACCTTGAGGTGCCGTGTCGAGGAAGCTTTGAGAAACCCCTCGGACTCGCCACCGGCTTCCCTCCCGAGCAGCTCCCATCCCGTCAGCCCCTGCCAGACCTCGCCCAGCACATCGGCCAGCGACAGGTCTGCGTCCCGGCCCTCGATACCCCTCAGGATCCGCTGGATCTCCTTGCTCAGGAGGCCGTAGTGGACGGTATCGGCGTCGACCACGTCGCCCGAGGACGATGCGCTGAAGGGCTGCGAGAGGTCCACCTCGACGGAGATGGATATGGGCTGGGGTCTCCGGGGCCGGCCCCAGGCGTCTTGAGGTCCGGAGATGGTGGAGGCGAGGTTGTCGACGCGGATCGTGGCCGAGGGCTCGCCTGCGGCTGCCCGCGTCTCCCAGCTGGTCGTCAGGTTCATGGTCGCGATGGTTGTCCCCGCCATGGTGGCTCTGGGGTAGCTTGGTAGCTATGTGCCGTAAATGGTGCCGCTCCGGGCTCCTCGTGTATCAGTGCAAAGTAGGTGGCCTTGGTATGACTGCTTGTTCGATGATGCAGGATTGGATGAGTCTTTGTTTTGACTTTTACCGTAGTTGAGTTGAAAACTCGCAAGGTGGGGTTGGCGGAATACATGATCTTGATGTCGTATACAGCGTTGCATTTTTCACACAACGAATTGTCTTTACATACCAGGTATTTAGCCTTCAATGAAAACAAAAGAGTCTCTCTTCGGAACATTGCCTTTCACTTTTACTATTTCTGTGTGTTATTGTTATAAGTAATCTCCAATGGAGTTCGGCCTGTTACTCTCAGAATGGTGTCCGTAGTACGACTACTGTTGTCCAATATCAGCTGCGTTGGCACCACGCCCACAGGTACTATAAAATGGGAAAAATGACGGGAGAAAAGCCCAAGGCGTATCCAAAACAAAATATTCCAGCCTGCTGGCTCCAAGTTCCCATCCACCGCTCACTCGCCCCAGGCAACGGGTTCAAGTGGTGGCCCTACCCTATACCGGAGCGGTTCTCGTCCTGGAAAAAAATCCGGTGCCTCCGCCACGCAACTCGTGTTTGGGGTTTATTATTAGTGTGAGAAGACGGTGCTTGTCAGCTTGTTGGAGCCGTTTCGGCCGCGCTTTACAGCGGCATGGGCGGATCCCAGTGGGACGGGCCCACGGGGCCATTTCACGTCCCGTCTCACGTTGAACCAAGTCGCGTTTTCAGCTGCTATGCCAATGATGATGGCTATGCCGTGCCGCGAACTCATGCATCTCATGCGCCTCGCACGCCCCCCGACCCGACACGGAGGGACGATGGCAGTAGTAAGCAATATCCACGAAGAAAAATGGAAGCGATGGAAGCGATGGGGGCGATGGAAGTGCCTGGGAATCTTCCGGGCCGGGGGCCCGCCTTATCGCGACCGTACTATCACGGTGTGGCCCTCACCGCGGCGGCGTAGAACGCACTGGAAGCCAGCCTCGAGGTCAATACCGTGAAAAATAAGCCCGAGATGAGGCTTTATCCCGTCCCGTGCGATGGGGCCGCTGGGACTTTGGGGAGTCTGCGACTCTGGACTCTTGGGGACTGGGACTCTGGGATCAGCTCTGGGCCTGCCGCAACTAGCCCTGCATGTTGCATGCCGACTGCGGAAAAGAACTCGAACAGTCAGGTTTCAGAGTTTGTACCTGAGTCTGCGACGGTTTTCACAAGCTTCGCCCAGATCTCGCCCAGACCTCCCGCTCTGGCCTCGTGCAGACCTCATGCAGACCTCATGCAGGCCATGCAGGCCGTGCAGGCCGTGCAGGTCGTGCAGTTTGTCCGTCGTGCTGCCTGCATAAGCCAGCCCTGTGAATTCGCCGGCCGCCAATCTATTTCCCTTTACGGTACACACTTCCGCGGCTGGCGCCGCCTGGAAGTGCTTCCAAAGTTCCAGCGTTGTATCCCGAGGACAACGGCCAGCCACGCCCCTACTCAGCCTCTCCTCAGTCTCCTGCACTTCATCAGCGAGTGTATTTTACCCTCGGGCATCGGATGCACGCCTGACGGTGAGATGCTTATCGAAATTTCCGCGACGCCATTACTTCGTACTACTCGAACATTCAACCGTGTAGGGGTACGTACGTAGGTGGTTGACAGATTGCCAGGTGGCAGGAACCGCGACTCCGTGAGATGCTATCGTACGAATCATATGATGGCTACTCGGCGTTTGATCTCCAAATTAACCCACCTGCTAGGGCTGATATTGATGTTGAGGTCCAGACGGCGAATCTGGTGGCCATTGCATTGGTAACGGATCGTGCAAATCCTGACCGTGGATTTGATGAGGTTCACGTACTCTGTACTTGGCTGAGTACTAGCTAAATTCGAGACCACGTGCTTCGGTTTGAGGCGCTGGTGGTGCTGTCTTGGCCACGTAGTAGTGTCGCCGTCGCACGAGCTCGGCAGTTGAACACATGCAGGCATGGCCAAGCCACTTTCATCCTCGTCCTAGGCGTCTCGTCGAGCGATTGAGGTGGTGGCCGGATGGAGGTTACCAATTACGTACCAAGACCGCTCTGTCGGCTGAAGCATCGCAGGATGCAAAGCATATTCGGACTTTATAATCCTTCAAGGGCCCACGGCAGACCCGGGGAAATCGCTTCTGGAACAAGAGGACAACGACCCGTCGACTCGGTCGAGCACAGGCGGAGCCCCTTTCCCCAGAAGATCGAAGAGATTCCCCCTCAACCTTTCGGCCGTGACTCCCGACTTGGAAAATAAGGTCCCCCAGCCTGGCTTAGCCTGATATCCACAGTCTCTAAGTAAAGAAAGCCGGCGTGCCTTAATCATTGCCATAGGTGACTGCATCGAGATCCCTTCACCTCAAGTGGTACTGCCCCTGCATCTCCATGGGGTACTGCCACCAGGCAGGGGATGCGCGGCCTGCGGTTGCTTCGGTTAAATAATCAGGGGAGGACACCCGGTTGTATCCGGGCACGGATAGTATTGAGATTCAACAGAGCACAGTATACTACTCCATTCTCCGTACTTGGGTTCGTTCTGGAGACAATAGGTCAATCTCCAACACCTATGCGGAGAGTCCTCCCTCCATTCGCCCATGTGAGATACGTAGTCGTACCTCGTTGAAAGCTCTGGCATGTCATATCTTAATTCACTGCTTGTCCCATGGGAATCAGAATCCCCCAGATGGGGCCCCGCCCCGGGAATTTCCCAATCTGTTCAATCCCCGGCCACAAGTTGAAGACGTATCCGCACTAATATCCGTAGTCAGTTTCTCCGAGTGGTGGTGGGTCTTCTCAACTCTGAAGTTCAAGCCTAGGTGCCGCGTCTCGTTTTGTCAGGCTTGCCTGGAGAAGGGGAAAGTGATTCGCTGCATGGCAACAAATGCGGACATCCATGTAAACCCCTTGGCTCTGTTAGTACTATCGGGGACTTGGGAACCTTTGCCAGGGGTTCACAATTGCTAGATACACGTCCTCGTGGTTTTGCGTGGGTTAACGAACAGGATTGGGCATTCAAACCCGTTGTGGTTTTCCCCAGCCTCGCTCCCATCACCATCGTGGTTTTTGGCGCGTCCCAGATCCCTAGGTCGCATCGTTGTCGCGGGAAGGAGTTGAGGTCACCAACGCACAAGGCACTGAAGGGCACGAGCCCCAAATCCAAGCCATCTGCACGACATTACTGTTCCGCAAGCAATGGTGCGCGTCATTGGTGATGTATCCGTAATAAGGGACCTCCTTCGCCGTGGATATTGAACTGCAGTGGCGCATGTCTATCAATACTTGGGACTTGGTCTTTGAGATGCTTTGTGTGATGTTGGTTGAGGATTGCAAGAGCGGCGGGGCGGGACGGAAATCCCGTTTGCTCATGCTGCGTAGGCCCAATAGGTTGGTTTGTAATAACGCATTAGTACTCCATATCCATACTTGTAATATGAATACCACCTGCTCGGGGGCGATGATGGATTGCTTCTAGTAATGCCAGGAATATACAGCGTGCGACTGGACACCAAGTTGAAGGCGCCAAGAACGGAGACCATTGTCGAGGGTCGGGGTCAGGGGCCACCATGCGGCAGGCATGTTGGTTGTCTGCAAGGAACTGGTATTGGGTCGTGCTATCACAAGCCAGCCTCGGCAGTTTTGAACACCCCAAAACATATGACTTGGCTAGCATAAGATGAGATTGTCCTCGTGACAGCACTACGCTCCGAAGGCTGGGAATGGTATCAGTAAAAACATCACCATGGGAAGGGCATCTAAGAGGTGATGACTCCCCTCCCCCCCTTCTTGGTTAGCGATGCGAGTTTTTGTGTTTCTTCCCCCCATATATTGTTATCGTGCCCAGGGCGAAAGAGAGTGTGACTGTGTGAGGCATGGGCCGCATGGCCCGCAGGGCAGCATCGTGGCACGCCCCTCCGAGCAGGGGTTCGTGTGGAACTGGGGCTAGAAAGTCCAACAGACCAGTCGGAAACCTGTCATGGCCTCTGGACGTCTGAGAGGTTGGCTGAGAGCTGTCGGAACCAACAAGTCTGTACCTTCTCAGTGGCTCGTCATTGCAGTGCTGTTGTTGCGATTCCGTCTCCGTTTGACGGGAAGCCGTCGCTATTGCCTCTCTGATTGGGGGGGGGCTCGTGTTGAAAACATGGCGCTCGAGTGCGAAGTACTAAGTTAGTAGATATGGATAACATTACTAATTAGTGGTAACAAAGAGCTTGCTTTACCAATAATAGCAGCCCTGCAGGTCGTGAGATCCCGCGTGGCGTCCTATCCATATTTGGTTCTGATACCGTAGGTCGAGGAGTTAATAGGCAGCTGCTCGTACGAATACATACATACTAGTACTGCTAGAATGATATGTGGGCGAGGGCTGAACTCTTGGAGCTCCTGGGTGGCTCTGTGACACTGGGTTCTGGTTAAGCTGATTGTCGTCAGCTTATTAGTCTCAGGTGCAGTTGTGAGAAAGCCATTGGTGGCGTAGATGCGCGATGTCGTACATCGTACATCGTAGATCCCGACATCGAGTCGGATTCGTGTTAGATGGTCTGTCGAATCAGCTAGCCCGCAGTGCTTTTTGCATTCTGTTCGAAGCGCTCAGCCTCATAAAGCTCAATTCACATAGCTGAATGGCCACTGCTTCAACTGTCAAAGCCAAACGGGAGGCTGACTCGTGGTGTCCCTTGTCCCTGGTCTCATCCTGTGGATACAGTGTAAGACTGTTAGACTGCAGTGATTGGTTCCCGTGGCCATGGCTCTTTACTGATGTGTGTCTCAGCGCCATCCGGCACTGGTCAGAGACATTGCCACAAGAGGTCTGAGTCAAGAGGCCTTTCATTTCCGATAACCGCCACTGCGTGTGTCTTATGCGAGAAGCTGTGGTGCTATGAGTATTGGCATTTATCGAGCCTCGAAGAGCAGCGTCGTTGGACAGCTTGAGTTGGTTGCCTCTGCGATTTGAAAGGCTTGTTTTTTTTTTGGGAGAAGGGGGGGGAGTGCACTGGGGCAGAGCCATTATCGTTTCAATTGCTGACTGCTTGTCCGCCAAGTTTGAACATGGCCGAATTCTGGGGCCTTTGAGACTGGCGGGGGCAGAGCCTAGAGGGTTCTCACCTGAAAACTGGAACCGTATCAGTTCACTCCAGAGTCCCAGGAAGTGAGCGCGGGGTGCCTCGGTCACCTTACCCACCGAGGTGCGGCTCGAAGAGATGCATCAGAAGCCGAACACTCGCTCGTCTTTTGGCTTGGTCGTCACGTTGTGCCCAGATAAGGTAGTGGATTATCTGTCTGGTGCGAAGTACTACTAGTACTTACCTAGGTAGGTTGGATGAAGAGGTGCGGGGTGACGAGGGGGTTGGGGGTCCTGGAGCAACTGGGAAGCTGCGCCGCCCAGGTGAAGATTGGCAGGTACCAACACACCTCCCACTTTACCGAGACAGTAAGTTGCCTCACGGTGAGCTTGATAAGAGCCTGGGAGGCGAGGAAGGCACGCCTCTTCAGCACGGCAGAGAGTGGCCAACCGCCACTTCTTTCTCGCCTCTGCCTTGGCCTTCCGTGACGATCTGGAATCACACCAGAGGGGAAGAACCTACAAGGCCAACTCCTATACGAGCGTCTGGACTCCAGCCGAGCCTTTCCCCATCTTCAGGCAATGTGTCGCCCATCAACTAGCTCGCTCGCTCGGCCCCTGCAGCTGGCAACGGACCTGCACCGCCAAGAATGATGTCGACAGACTGGATTTTTAGAGGCAGACTCTGCCCCTGGGTGACGCTGGGTCAAGGGCCTCAAGGTTGTGTGACGGAGACCCCCGCACTAAGCGGCCCCGTCGGCGGGCACACACCACCAGCCGATGCCAATGCCAATGTCAATGCCAAGTGTTCGGACTCGCGAATAGCAGCCAGTGCTCCAACGGTTGAAGGCTGGAGACGGCCCCTGTGCCCTGTGCCTGAGCCACCACTGGCCTCGACAACAGTCCCCACCTGCTCAGCGAGACTCCGAAGGTGTGAGAGGGGCGGTAATGCGGAGCTCCTGTGCCCTCCCCCCTGTCCCTTCACCACCAGGTTCGACGGTTCGATGGACTCAGCTCACTTCTCACACGCCCTCAATTCGACCTTGTCGCCATGGATCTCGACCTTGTGGATAGCCTTTGGGCCCTCCATTGCCGTCCTATTGGCCGATGGACCGTACACCACCCACCAGCGCATTTTAGTGCCGAGAAGGGAAGATGCACTGCTCGTTCCGTGAATGGCCTTCGAGCTTTGTGACAGGGGTCTGTTCACTCGGGAAGTCGAAGGCGTCGCCGGCCACTCTCGCCTACATACTTTATTATGCCTCGCTCCGCCCTCCCACACGCGTGGCGGCGATCTCCTGATGGCGCTTGATCGTTCCTCATTCCTTTCCAGCTTGTAATACCATCAACCTTCGGCGCGGATACTATATACGATTCGGGTCGTCTCTGGCCTCGGCCTGTCCCGACCTGTCCAATCCCTCCCAGGACGGAATCCACCTGTATAATCTTGTTCCAGCCATCCAGGTTATATAACTGGCTGTCCGTCCTATGCAGCAAGAACATCTCTCTCGAGCAACTCTCACCGGAAAAGCCGACAGTCGATAGTGCACCAGGTCGTCTGGGCCCTCGACTTATCGGGACCCTACTTGGTGCCATTCATCTCGGGAGGTCGTGGGTTGAAATCACCCTCGTATCGATTCTGGTGGGCGTGGAGGATTGGCGGAGGGGTTTCTGCGATCTGGCTTTCAATTCGGATCTTGGCTTCTTTCTTTTCCGCCCATCTTGTTGAGGCGGGGCCAGAAAGGTCGCCCATCATGGCCAACGCTAGCGAGGCAATGATTTGCCCGCCCCCCTTTCTCAACGCCGAACTTTATAGTGATGATGGAGGATGTGAGTTATCCCCACTACCATGAGAATACCGGGGGATAGTGACCAATACTTGCAGTCGTTGAGGGCCGTCTCTGCCGGCAGGTTAAGGACGACTTGTCTTGTTGTTTACCTTGCCCCATGACTGACTGGGTCTACCCCGACCGCTTTTCTACTCTCACGCTTGTGGCCAATTGGTTAGCCACGGTAAGCGGTATCTGTTGCCTCTTCTTGCTGCTTTCATGGCTGGTACTCCCCGTTGAGAAGACCAATCGGCACTATTTGAGCGTATGCCTCACAATAGGTGTCTTCCTGATGACGGTAAGGGACCCCGTGTGGACGAGAGATAGAGCAGTCCCACTGACGGAGCAGCTCGGGTTTATTGTTCCCCATGCCGCACAGCCAGAACAGTGCTTTGACGACATTACGCCTCACAGCATGCACACGAGTACCGTTTGCGGAGCCTCGGGCGCGTTCGTGATGCTCGGAGGCTGGGCAGGAGTGATGTGGGCTTTTCTTCGTTCTCTCTCCCTCCATCTGCAGATTTGCTGGGAGGTTCTTGTGGGACGGAACTTCATGATTTTCGCACAAGCTGCTGGCTGGGGAGTGCCTATCCTTGGGATGGCCCTCGCCCTTGTCTTCAGCGGCGTTTCCTTCCGATTCGGCGCTACTTGCCATGTCAACCACGACAATAGCCTTGCAGACTTCTGGATTCCCTTGCTTATTTTTGCCGGGGCGACCGTCATCATCACCTTTGCAACATTTGGCTACTGTATCAAGGTTTACCTTGCGTCCTTGTCCGATAATGCTGCCTCGACCGAGGGATCCAACCTCCCATATTCAACACCCTCACAGCGGCTAAATATGACACCTCGCCAGGCCTATCGTCGCGTCCGCCGGGTCATCAGTCTTCAGTGGCGGGGTATCGCACTTGTCCTCATCATCATCGCCGATGTCATCTTCTTCTCTATTGTCTTTGTCTTCCAGGACAACGTGGTGCAGTCAGTTACGGATGATCCTAGCGTCGCCGAGGACTGGACCGTGTGTCTGATTGGCGAGAGTGGGGACAAGAACAAGTGCTTGGATGAAGCAAAAGGCTTGGTGATCAACGAGGCCACCGTCTTTGCAGTTCTGCTTCTCCTTACGGTAAGATCAAGACAGAGACCTCCCACAGTATCGTGGGGCTGACAGACAAATAGTTGAATGGTGTTTGGCTCCTCTTCTTGCTCGGACGCTGGTCCATGATCAAGGGATGGTTTGAGCTGCTACCCTTTGCACGACGCAACAGGAACCAGGAGTTCGTTTCGGTCGACGCCCGATCCGAAATTAGAAAAGATACACGTTCGTACGAGATGCTCTCAAAAGAAATCAGCGTTGAGGTAACACCGCTGTCTCCAGTAACGAAGTCTCCTACCCCCGGCGGAAGACACACACCCGGAGGAAGGCAAACACCCGACTACTTTGGTCACTCGGCCAGGTACCATGCGCCTCATCGATCATATTCTAGCCCAAGGCCACCAAGCCCGCCGTCATGGGATGCGCAACAGACGTTTGCCCATCCTCAGCAGGCATACGCCCATCCCCAGCAGACGTACGTCCATCCTCAGCAGACGTACGCCCACCCGCAAAAGACGTACCACCCGACGAATCCTGAGGACATGGACATGAACCCGTTGGGGATGCATAAGCTGTACGAATAAATGGGAAGGAAGCATGAGAGTGGCAGGCTGGGGCAATGCGAAACGGCACAAAAGTGCCTCGACAATACTTTACGGACGGTAGTACCTGGGGTAATACAGAGCTGTGTCTCACATCAACAAAAGGTTGACCTGTGGTCACACGGAATGAATGGTGCCTACTTATGGGACCCGGCCCATTCACAGCTGGCACGGGATTGGGCACAGCATGGGAGCTTTCCCAGAGAAGATCCAAGCACCTCCCGACCCAGGCGGGACGGTAACTTGGATTTGTTCACTCATTTCTGCCATACCGGACCTACATCGAATAGGCCGAAAGCGACGGCGTCATGGGGGAACTCTTTGTTCCCCACCTTTTTCTACCTACGGTACCAATTTGCGACAGGATAGTATGGTCTAGACGGATGCCGCCAGCGTTGTACAATGCGCGCCCCTCCTGGGGTTTCCAGGTGAAGCGGCATGAAGTGGTGTTGGACATCTGGCGAGGTGCAAATACACTGCTGCGAATAGGAAAGAGATTCCGGAGTCTGGGGATGGCTTGGCGGCACATGTATCCGTACTTTGTACACGCAACCTAAACGGCACCTGAAGAAAGGGACCAAGGACCAAGCAAGGATCAAGGCCCGATCCCGATCCCGATCCCGAGCCCGATCCCGAGCCCGAGCCCGATAGGAAGACGGGAACGAGAACGGGCCCGGCTTGTTGAGGAGCATTGCCGTACTACTGCCGTGTTGGCGAAACCCTGATTGGGTGGTAACGGAAGCGACGGAAGAGTTGAGGCTAGTCATGTCGACATAAGCTACGTGGTGGCCGACTTGGCCGGCCTACCTACTAATACTGAATAAAGATGAAAGCCCTCAAATAAAGAGAGTGATTTTTGGAACAATGCTTGCGTGATAGACGTTGATAGACGTGAAATACCTCTAGCGACTAGTGGTATCTGAGCAAGGCGGGAGCAGCCACATGGGGTGATTATGTCTTCATGGGCCATTTTGAGTCTTGGGCCAAAGGCAATGGTCATGTAGCTTGCCAGGGGTTCTTTGCGGCAAAGCATTGGAGCCCTCTGGTATACGTATTCGTACGCATAATAAGCAGAGCACACTGCCCAGCACCCACACCAACCAACGACGGACAGTGGCTGAGCTGATAAATGCCGGCGAGGGCTGAGGATGCTGGGGACGGGCATGAATGGAAACAATGCAAGCAACGTTATTGGACGCGGGGGCGCGAAGGTTAGTTAGGTGGTTGACTGATCTACCGGGGCGACCGGGAAGTCTCACGCCGTTCGCAGTGGGATAATGGTCAAGGGGCAATGGGCAATGGGCGAGGCTTCTCGGGACACCCGGAGTCTTCGGCGGTTGCTTCTTTTGGCTTGTACGATACGGGTGCGTTCGTGATGCTACTTAACATCCTTGGGCTGGCGTCATCGTGCTCACCGTGGTGACAATCCATTTGCTGCGCCCCGGCTGCCTGATGTGCCTTTTGGTATTTTTATATACGGGCACATGCCAGGATCAATCTGACCTGGAGCTGATCTAACCCCTCGTGCTGCTTAAAAGGAGCCAGAAGCGTCTCGAATTTGGGGCTTCAGACGGTCTTGCACGTTTGCAGATGGTTCTCGTTTACGCGGGGTTTGCGCCTAGCAAGTTGAGACACATGGGGCTAGACTATTGGTACTCGTTGTCATCAAGGAACCAAAGGAGCGACACTGACTTCCTATCAGGCTGGGAGTGGAGATATTCTGCCGTTGTTCATAGAGTTATATCGGGCCACCGAGCACATTGAGTTGGTCACGCGAGCTCGACCCTTACTTATATAGGTACTTATATTGGAGGTTTGCAGCGATGGTGCGTGGGGCTCTGCCGCTGCTGCCACGGCAGATTGGGGCGCTTTTCAGGGGTCCAAACCGCCAAGCAACAGCGCAACGCAGCGACCCCAGCGACCGTCAGACCTCCACAGAGGCTGCCAGAGAGCGCCTCCTTCCCATCTCCTCGGACGATTCCGGTGACGACGATGGCTTCACCTTTGGCGGCGACGACGACGACGACGTCACCACCAAGAGGTCCCTGACCTCCCCCTCCTACCTTTCCTCTCTCGTCTCCTGCTCCCCCTGCACCCGACGACGAAGACGACGAGGACCGCTTGTTCGATGCATCATGTTCCTGCTCGTCATTGCCCTCGCCCTCGCCGGCTACGTCTTCTACAGATGGCGGGCTGAGAAGGCCCTTCGCATGCCCTGGACGCCAGATCCTGAGACGGAACTCTTCTCCCAGCGTCCGCTTGGGCCCCCGCCGCAACACCTCAACATCTCCCACTATGAGCTGCCTCTCCGGACCAAGGGGCGCAACATTGTCGACGCCAATGGCCGCCGCTTCAAGCTGGCCTCGGTCAACTGGTACGGCGCCAGCGATGAGCTCTTCGTCGTCGGCGGCCTCAACATCCAGCACCGCTCCGTTATTGCCGACACCATCAAGCGCCTCGGGTTCAACAGCGTGCGGCTGCCCTACGCCGACGAGCTGGTCACGGCGAACCCCAGGGTCGCTGACCGCATGCTCAGTGCCAACCCCGACCTGATTGGCATGCATGCCCTGGATGTGTTCCATGCCGTCACCAAGTCCCTAACCGATGCTGGGATCGCCGTCATCATAAACGACCACATCACCAGTGCCACGTGGTGCTGCGGCGCCGACCCGTGCGATGCTGGCTGGGCAAACGACCACCTGGGGCCCATCTGCCGTATCAAGCAGACCGAGGAGGATTGGATCCGCAACTGGGAGACCATCATGCTGCCCTACGTCGGCAACCCGCTCGTCATCGGGGCTGATCTCCGCAACGAGGTCCGTGGGCTCTGGGGAACCATGCCCTGGTCGAAATGGGCCGACGCCGCTGAGAACTGCGGCAACCGCCTCTTGCGCATGAACCCGGACTGGCTCATCGTCGTCGAGGGCACCGAGTCGGCCAACGACGTCTCCGGTGCGAGCCGCCGCCCCGTCAAGCTCGATGTCGACAACCGCCTCGTATACTCGGCCCACGCCTACGCCTGGTCGGGCTGGGGTAGCATGGGTGGCCGCTTCCTCCAGCGGACCTACGAGTCGTTTGCCGAGACCATGCGTTGGAACTGGGGCTACCTGCTGGAGCAGGACATTGCTCCTGTCTGGGTCGGCGAGCTGGGCGCGCCGCACGGCCCCAGCCTTGGCAACCATAACTACTGGTCCAACCTGTTCAGATACCTCAAGCACATGGACGCTGACTTTGGGTACTGGGCGCTGAACCCGCGGAAGCCCAGGAGGAACGAGGCCGAGTCGTACGCTCTGGTCCAGGATGACTATGTTACCCCGATTGTGGATTATCGGATGAAGGACATGGTGGAGCTCATGTGGCAATGATTTTGTATATCCCCTCTCTAGTACTCCGTAGGCGTTACTTTTTTTCTTTTCTTTTTTGAAGTGGTCAAACACTAGTAACTGGTAAATAACGTTTTTGACCTTAGTACTCCGTACCATCTAATGAGGTTCCTCTTTTCTCAAGTCTCATAGGTAGGTACCGTCTAGGTAGGCACCTTAGCTGTTAGGTTGGAGCTCCTTATCGATAAGCCATGCTCCCCGCCATAAGGCTAAACAACGTGGAAGTGACCGACATGGGCAACTTCGACTTCGTGCCACCTCTGTCGTGTCATCCCATAGCAACACTTCTCACCAACCCTGTTCTGCACTGGACAGCTTGCCTTCGCCACATCTACTCCTCATCTCCGTGCTCTATCCCTATTCGCCGGCAGCAAACCTCATTATTAATGTTTCGCGTGATCTGACGCCCCGTGCTGATCCCAGCTACGGAGGCGTCCAGCAGCTCCCCGCCCATGGCCAGTCCGGATGAAATCATCAGCCGTCGTGGCTTTACACCGTTAGCCATTTCAGGATGCCACGGCCAGAGCGCAGATGATCGGGTAGGCCCCCCTATCCCCCTTCTCTGGGTTTGCTGCACGTTCCTCGGTACATGCTGACCTGAACTCTGCAGTTCGGCCCCGATGCCACCGACGCGATTCGCAAACGAGAGAGGGCGCTGGCCGGCCCCGGACTAGAATTCGATTTATTCGGCCCTCTCGATCCGCTGCTATGGCCCGATCCGCAGACAGATATCGACAATGACCCGACAACTCCCCAGTCCATCTACGCCGTCATCCCGACTCCGCAAGGCTATCGCAACAATCTCACTGCTCTATCTGATATTTACAACGTGGGTCGACCGGAATATGTACACGGGCTGGGCTGAACCGCGAAAACTTATCTTCTGTAGCTCTACTTTGTCGCATACCAGAATCGAGTATATGTTTACATACCTCAGGGTGGAGCTCAGTCGACTCTGCGCCGAGATCCTGACCTCCAGCTCCGGGAAGAAATGAGTTTGGAAGCTGGGCGGGTTGGTGGCTATCTCGACAACTACAACAGGGCGCAGGGACGATCCATCAACCATATGATTACTGGCTTCCTCGGCAATGATGAGATTCTCGTGCATTGCTGCGACAATGGCGACGTGGTCGCATACTACACCAAGCACATTGCCCACATGGTTTTCAACAAGTCCCCAGCTCCAGATCAGTCAAAAGGGTTTTCGGGCCAAAGGGGTCTGCGCGAGCCGAAAAAGGAGAAACGCAAGGTCCGGCCATTTTTCACTGCCAATGTTCTCCAATCGGCGTGGGGACTCGCTATTCACCAAAAGTCTCGACTCATCGCTGTTAGCTCGAACCGGGCAGAAGTGACGGTATTTGCTTTTGCATTGACTCCAGTTTCCTCGCCGAAGCATCCCGAAAAGAAGTGTAATGCCCTCCCACCACCCCGGGAGGGATATGTTCGTTTGCGCGAGCGGAACTGGACTGTCATTTTGGAGCTGCCGAAAGAAGCAGACAATATTCCCAATATCTGTTTCATGGAAGATGAGGGGGGGTTGGCCGAAAAAATTGCTGCCATCGATATCAAAGGGGTAACATGGGTTGTGGATATCTGGAAACCACTTCAGCCTGTGTTATTGGTACCACCCTCCCGAGACCCCGATTTTATTAGCGAGGAGTTCTTTCCTGACAGGTCTAGGTGAGTACTCGGAATCAGTTTATTTGGTTCTAGGCTGACTCTGACTTTGGTAGAGGATGGGGCATTCTTGCTCTTCGGGACGCTCACTTTATGAATGTTGACACTGTCGGGGAGTTGGTGGGAGTGAAGTCCCTCAATTTGCAATTCAAAGATCCTAAGATTAAGGCTTATGGGGGCTGTGAAGTGACTGCTCTCCGAGCCGACCTCAGCCCCAACCTCAAGGATATCCCAGGAAACCCCTACATACCGTCTTCGTTCCCAGATAGAGGAGGTATGAATAACCAGGGTGACGGAATTGGTCCGATTCCGGATATCTTTCCCGAGCTTGAGAGTGACGATGGGAGTGACGATGGGAGTGACGACGAGAGTGACGACGAGAGTGCCGGCGGGAGTGACACTGGGATTGATTTGGAAGGCTCGGATGAAGGCCTGGAAGAGGACTTGGAGGGGCAACTCTGGGACGACAGTGAAGACGTGGAGGGAGACCTCGATGAGGACGACGAATTCACTAGCATCGAGTCCGCTTCCGGGACTGGCAACGACCAGTTCCAGCCTTATCAGAACCCGCCACCCCAGAACCCTTCTGCCAACGGGGCCTCCATCGACGACCTGGATTACCCATTTCAAGCGCCCTTTACTCAACTCCTGCAAGCGGTTGGGCAGATGAATGAAGCATTTGATCAACTTGACGAACTGGCAGGGCATAACCACGAAGCCGCGGTAGAATCGACCCCCTTGGACTCGATGAATGATCACATGCGGGGACCGAGAGACCCCTTTTGGCCGCGGGAGTCATGGTATGCCAGCGACGCTCCCCTCAACATGATTTACTGGCCACATAATGGAAAGATGGAACTAGTACCCATGACCGATAAGTCCCGACGATGGCTTGCTGACCGTCCCGATTTTTTTCGAGTTCGCCATGAGAGACCTAAGGAAAAGCTTTGGAGCGAGTCTCGTGGACTCGGGTCAGAGTATCATTTGCTTCGAACGTACGAAAAGGACTTTGAGATGGTCAGGCTCCCCGATAAGAACGCCAAGGCCAACCGCGAAATCAGTGTTATCTGCTCGAACGCCATGTGTTGCGAGAGCCTCACGGACATGCGCACCCGGCGGATTTTCAGAGCAACCAGCAGGCTGAGCATGCTGGCTCACATCCCAGAGTTGAGCTTGGCGATTCTTGGGTCGCCGACCGGACGAGTCCTGCTTGTGACGCTGACTCGTCTGCGAAGACCTGAGCCTTACCCGGGCGGGGAATGGGAATGGGATCGAGGGATGAGGATCGAGAGTTTCCTGCCAAGCCTGGAGGATGAGAGAGAATATCGCCAGGGCGCAACGGTTCGGCCACTGTACGGGGTTGCAGTAGGGCGGTTGCCCCAGGTAGGAGACGGGTTAGGTGAAGACGGCCGAGGCTCAGCGATTCTACCGCGGAGGTACAGGATCATGCTCCACTACCAAAATCACTTGATTTTGTCATATGTGGTTATGAGGGGCGAGGAAGGCCAAAAACTCCTCATTTTTTGAATTAGGGGGGCTCAAGGGACCGGCGTTGGGAGGGCGTTTGTGGCTGAGGTACGAAGTACTAGTAGCCGAAATACAGCATGAGACGGGTCTGGGGTGGCTTCGCGGCCTACGAATACGGAGTTCAGGATTGGCTTTGGGATTGGCATTGGAGTTTGGTTACCGGGGGTGTATACCCGCTCGCAGTCGCCGGCGAAACATGATACTGGTAGTGTTGATCAAAGCGAATGAAATTATCAACGAGAACGAGCAATCGGCGTGAGACATGCCTAATGACGTGGAGATGGTGCCTAGGTGCTATGGCGGTGACGCGATGTAAGAAGCTGGCGCCTGTGTGCCGTTGCGCTCTCAGTCCGGGGGAATGCACGAAGTAGACTGTGGGAAATGGAGGCAATTGGCCGGCCCGGCGAGCTGCGCCGGGAGTGAGATCTATTATTGTTTTAGTGGGTGGATGATGAGTGAGAGTGAGGGCGGCTGTGAGAAGTTGTGATCCCTAGAAGGAGATCTGGTGGGGCGCAGGGACAACGTGTATCGGAAAATAGCAATCGCACGAAATAAATGCACACTCAGCATGCAGTGATCTGGTTACATGGGGAGATGGGGAAGGGGGGCGCGGAGTTGGCATCCCTTTTTATTTTTATTTTTTCTAGGGGGTTCTTGGGTGACACCGATGGGGTGGATGTGCTATTTAGACTAATGGGTGATGATGTTGGAGGTGCAGAGGGGCAGAGATAGGACGTCGGAGACGGACGGCGAGGGGCGGGATGGATGGATCTCCGGCGGAGCCGATCCGGAGGCGGAGGGATGGGTCTGGACGGGTTGGACGGTTGGACCCTCGAGGGATTGGCCGAGTTGGCGCAGTTGGGCCCTTTTTTTTTGGGAGTTGGGTCCGGGAGTTGAGGCTTGGAGGCTTGGAGACTCCTGGGAGGGTGGGTGGCCCCAGAGCAGAAGGGAGTCGGGGGGGCAGAAGATGTTGACAAGATGCAATGGGTAAGGCATTGCTGCTTTGGGATGCTGACCCACCCCAGCGTGAGACCCTGTCGGGATTGGGGCCGTGTGATTGGTCCACGGCGCAACCTCGGATCGACGGGTGGCTGCTGGTTGGCTGCAGCAGTTGGGCCTGAGTCGCTTGACCAATATCCATTATCTGCGCTTTGCGTGGCCCAGCCTGCGCTGACACAAACGCTGACACAACAGCGTCTGTCATCGCTCACCATCGCCCACGGCCTGTCGCGGATTTGCGGTCGCTCACCGTCGCCGCTCACGCTCTGCCGGGCTTCTAGCGCCCTCGGCAGCCCCAGTCACGGCTCTGACGTCGTCGACCCGAGCGATCGCTGCCCCCACCCGTCTCTTTACGTTGCCGTATGAGCTCTGGTTTTCCTGACATCGGCGCCCCATTGACCAATCACCGGCCCTCCCCATCGTTATCTGCTTGAGCCTCAGCGACGGCCCTTCCAGCTCGATATCCACGATATCCACGGGTATCATGATGGGGTTTTACTACTCGCGTGGTGGTCCGATGTTCCTCTAGGGCCCGATCAGGATTCAAGCTTTCTTCCTGCTGAGTCTAGTGGACTTGAGGCCTCCCGACCCTGGCTTCCGGGTTTCGCCGTCTGCTTAGGGCCCTTTGGCGATGTATCATTGTCTGCAAGTGCTCCATGTATGTGCATCACTGCATCGTGTGAAGCATCTCCAAGACAGGAAGACAGGGGATCGACCCTCGCGTCTGCTTTGCTCCTGCTGCTACTCCCCGCCCCTCATGAGTTCGCTCGCACAGACAAGGCGAAGATGAGAATTTAGTCCAGGTCATCATGCTCGTATCACAGGGCTATGTCGTTGTTCGGGTACGAGTACTACTAGTCTAATCTTGAACTCTTGACTCGCGCGCGCGCCGATCGCGCCCACCGAGACGCCGTGAAACGGGAGGACCAGGCTGGAAGCCTCTCTGATTCCACCGTACACGCCCACGCGTATTGCTTGTCGCCACACCGCGCGCCTTCCCATCTGACTGGACCTCTCTGGCGGTCCAAAAACAGCCCACGCAACGTAGGCAAAAACGTGGGACAGGGCGTTTCTAATCTGCCCTGGGGGGAGAAGCGCAGGGCACAGGTCGCATCTTCTCCGCAATCAATCAAAGATACTCTGCACATGCCCCGGCGATGGGCTGCAACGGGCAATGTTGTTTGTTCATGCAAATGACATCGAAAAGCTTGAACCGTCTTGCACCCCACGTCGACGCGCTGACTCTGAGACCAGAAGTCACCAAGTTGCACCACTCGCAAAGACAACACCCCCCCGTACCCGGATAGACCCACGTGTTATTTTTTTTTTCGCTCGCTGCCGGCGACGGATAGCAATCTACGTCTGGCAATATGGGCCCATGGGGGGCGAGTGGGCGGACGAAACACAGAGTGTCGAGTCAATTCTTCCTGTCATGAAAAAGCCTCTGCCGGCCAGTCGGTGGCCACAGCTGGGCCTGCTCGTAGGGTGCGCCGCGCGAGGCTAACGGGACGCCCTTGGCCACCTCGAATCCCCTTGTTCCCGAGGGTCTGGGCTGGCTATGCCACTCGTACCGTCCAGATGCCCTTTTGCGGCAGCTCTGGTAGCCTCTCCGGCCCAGAGGTACTTCCAATCGCGAGGCGCCCCATATCCCAGCTGTTCCGCACCCCCCCCTCCGTCTCTCCAGCACATCTACAGGGCTACTTACAGCCGTTCCTTCTCTTATCAAGATAGCCTAGATGGCCCTTACTGCCTCGAAAGAACGAGCGTGGATACACGGGACTGGAGTCTGCGCGAGTCCAGCATATTTAGCTCGAGCCCTCGCTCACCCCAGATCATGAATTTGGACCCGTCTCTCTCTCCGTACCTCTGAATCTCTAATAATCCAAGAGTCTCACCCGGTCGTGGATTCCGTGGTGCTCAAGACTGCTTGCCTCCTTTTCCACCGCCTCCTTCCTTCAACAGCATCATCAACGACGACAGTGTACCTGCCCTCCTCACTCAACTTGGAGATACACAAGGCAGTAGCAGCTCTGGTCCAGGGACATCCCAGACGCCCTCCTACCTATTCTCCAACCAGCCATCTCCGATCCGAATCCCATCTCCGACGACAATGTCTTACACGCACGTTGGGGCACCGACCCTGTTCAACGGGACCGACGAGGACTATGGCGGCGATTCTCGTACGCGTCTCCTGTTATATACCAAATTTATTACCTCTTCGGGCCCCCTCGACTAACCAAAAGCTCCCGTAGATACCGAGAACCTCAACCAGTGGTACCAGTCCGGTGACCAGGCCTATATCCTCATCAGCGCCTGCCTGGTCATGCTGATGATCCCCGGTATCGCCTTTCTCTACTCCGGTCTCGCCCGTAGAAAGTCGGCCCTGTCCATGCTCTGGGTCGTCATGATGTCCTTCAGCGTTGTCATCTTCCAGTGGTACTTCTGGGGCTACTCGCTCGCCTTCAGCCAGACATCCAACAACGCCTTCATCGGTGACCTCCGCCACTTCGGCCTCATGAAGGTCTGGGGCACCCCCTCGGTCGGCTCGCCCCTCGTCCCCGCCCTCCTCTACTCGTTCTACCAGATGATGTTCTGCGGTGTCACCGCCGCCCTGACCGTTGGCGCCGTCGCCGAGCGCGGCCGCGTCATTCCCGCCATGGTCTTCATCTTCTGCTGGGCCACCCTCGTCTACTGCCCCCTCGCCTACTGGGTCTGGAACGCCAACGGCTGGGGCTTCAAGCACGGCGTCCTCGACTACGCCGGCGGTGTCCCTGTCGAGATCGGCTCTGGCATGTCCGCCCTCGCCTACTCCTGGGTCCTCGGCCGCCGCAACGAGAAGATGATGATGAACTTCCGCCCCCACAACATCTCCCTCATCACCCTCGGCACCATCTTCCTGTGGTTCGGCTGGCTCGGCTTCAACGGCGGCTCCGCCTTCGGTGCCAACCTCCGCGCCGCCATGGCCAGCTGGAACTCGTGCCTCACGGCCATGTTCGCTGCCATGACCTGGTGCCTCCTCGACTACCGCCTCGCTAAGAAGTGGTCCATGGTTGGCTGGTGCTCTGGCACTATTTCCGGCCTGGTCGCTGCTACTCCTGCCTCCGGCTTCATCGACCCCTGGGCCAGCATCATCCTGGGTGTCGTCTCGGGTGTTGCCTGCAACTTTGGCACCAAGGGTGAGTCTCCAACAGAGTTCGGTTCAAGACGAAATAACGAATCAAAGCTAATACCCCCTTTTTAGTCAAGTTTCTGATCGGCATCGACGACTCTCTTGATGTCTTCGCTGAGCACGGCATCGGAGGCATGGTCGGTCTCATCTTCAACGCCTTCTTCGCCTCGGGCGGTATCATCGGTCTCGACGGCGTCAACACCGGCACCTCTGGCGGTTTCATGGACGGCAACTACGTCATCATAGGCTGGCAGATTGCTGGCATCGTCTCCTCGTCGGCCTACGCCTTCGTCATGTCCGCCGTTATCGCCAAGATCATCGATCTCATCCCCGGCCTTAAGCTCCGCGCCTCTGAGGAGGCCGAGCTCCTCGGTATGGACGACGACCAGCACGGCGAGTTCTCCTACGACTACGTCGAGGTCCGCCGCGATTTCCTCGCCTGGAGCCCCCACCGTGGCGAGCCCGCCGAGGAGGGTGACGTTATGGGGCCTCAGCATGGCATCCGCGAGCACGCCAGCATGGCTACGCCCCCTAGCTCCTCTGGAGGCGACGGCGAGGATGAGAAGGCCAAGAACGCTTCCACCCAGCATACGCCGCAGCAGGCCGCGCCGACTGCGACAGCTTAGTCTGCTCCCATTGCTACCGGAAGCGTGATTGATCATTTCAGCTTGTTCTTAAGATTTATTTTTCAGCCTTTTCTCTCTCTCTCTTTTTTTTTTTGGTATATTCTTTCCCCCTTGTATTTGTCCATCAATACCTCGGTTGATCAACAACTTTTGAGATTGGAAAAGGAGCCGGCATAGGAGTTTGGAGATGGAATTTGTTTTGTGCTTTTAGTTCTTTTTTTTTTAAGTCTCCTTTTCATTTACTACTTTGGGATGGAAGCAGAATACCCAAACCAAGCCATAGCTGGGAGCGGATGATAGAAGGCGAATAAGTGCTTGCGGTCCGTAGAGGGCCCTAGCCAAGACAAATGGGGTTCCCCAGAAAATATGACAAAATGACATTTCAAACATGCGAGTGCTTATCAGAGTTCTTGGGTGAATGTGTGACATGCCTGCAGCTGCGCTGTTTTTTCTGGGGCAAAGTCCCAACTTTATTTCCCACGACGGGTCTCGAGCTGCTGGGGTATATATCGCCAAGATGGTTCAGAAGCTGGAGACTGGAGACACGAGGTGAGTTTGCCTCTCCATTCGCTGGAATCGAAAGCTTTGAGCCGTCTGGGCCTCCTACGAGACGTTGGCGTCGAATGCTGATCCCGGGGTCCCATGGGACAGGCGAGGGTGGGATGCAACTTTCCGCCATTCACATGCGACCGATAGAAGGAAGCCTGGAAAGCAACGACTCATGGTCCAATGTGTGTACAATTGATTGACCAGCATCGAATCCCGAGCTATCAGGTAGGTCCGCCAAAAGAGGCGTAGTAAAACGGAGGCTGATACGATCTATTCGCCTGCCCAGACCCATTTCCCACATTTGAGAAGAATGAAGGAAACCAAACGCCAGTCCCGGAAATTGCCACAAAACGCCGTATATCGCCTAGCTCTAATGATCTTGTTGTACAGTTCTAGCTTGGCGCACCGTCCTTGACCTGATCGTACGGTTTGGATGGATAATCTCCAAAGCAGGCGTAGTCGTACTGGGCCTTGTCCGCCATGCCCTCTTGGATCTTGAGGAATGTGTCGAGCTCGCACCAGCCATCTTTGCGGTTGGCATCACACTCGGGGAAACTCTTCCCCAGGGGCAGAGTGCGCTGGTTGAGAACAAAGTGGATGTACTTGGTCTCCTTCCCGTCCATATAGCCTTCACGGCTCGGGGACACGGGCTTCGGCGCCTTGATGATCTCAATGTCAAGGCGGGCACCAAAAGGACTCATGTGGGAGATGGTGAACTCGTGGTCGCCGGGCATCTTATCCGTGGGGAGGTCCTCTGCAAACTGACGGAGCCCGAATGCCGTCAAAATGGAGACGATGTTGGTGTCGTGGGAGAAATCAAAGTACAAACTCTGGTTTAGGGGGAATGTCTCGGTGCTGCTGTCTAGCGTGACGTTGATCTGAGACCCAGAGTATCCCAAGGTGTGGTTATTGAGGCGTGCCATTACCTCCTGCTGGTAACCAATTCCCACGGCTCTCTAGAAGGGGCACGCACGTCAGTAAAAGATTTCAGTAGGACGGGTATGGGGAGTTTTGGGACATACCCCTGTAGGGCTGTGGAAACTGCTGCCACCAGAGAACCACAGATCGATGGAATAGCCGTATCCTTGCCACTCTTCGTAGGTGAAAAGATCGCAAAACTTGCTGAAACCGTATGCCACTGTTTCGTAGGGGCACATGTTCTGAGCAGCGTAGACATCATCGACTGTCCACTCAAAGCCTTCTGTCATGGACTGGAAGCGCGAAGTTGCTGTGAGAGAGTGAGAAAATGAACCGCGAGGCTTCGCAGAGAACACAGCTGGTTGCAAGTACTCACCGTTTTGAAGGTATTTTTGGATCCAAGTCCTGCTAGCTTCGCGACCAGTCGATTTGGGCGATTCATTGGGGCAGTTAAGAGCGCCAGCGAGAGAATTGTTGAAGCCTTTCTTCTCGATAATTACCTCGATGGTTGCATTATTGGTCCTGGACATGTCAGCTAGGCACATTGGTCCCATATGGAACAAGTTGACTTACCATTCGAGGCCAAAGAACCCGGCAACCCAGTTCTCGGCTGACTTGAGCATGCGATCTTGAGTCTGCTGGCTGATTAGATGACGAAACGCTCTTCGCATATCGTTAGGCCCCTACGTACCGTTGTGCGGACGATGATCTTGCTCCTTGGGTTGTACAGCTTTCCGTACATGTAGCTGTGGAGCACACCTGAGTTGATGTGAGTTGATGTGAGCTGATGCCAATAGAAGTGGAAGTAGGATCGGACACGCCTACCAGAATTATAGAGTTCCTCACGACCCTTGGGAACAAGGATTTCCGACCCGAGTTGGTACTTCCAGTCTTTGAGGAAGGCCAAGTCGTCCTTGGGGGCGAAGGCTTTGCCGGCATCAGCGATACGCTTGCCGAGCTGGACAACATCAGCGCCCTTGGTGGGGTAGCGAGCACCGTGGCGCGAAAGCATCTGGACCTGGACTATGTCGGCGCCCTCGGGCAAAGGGTACTCGTCGACACCAAAGCCTGGGGACGGCGAATAGGGGGAGAGGTAGCCCATCATCTTGAAGATGCTGTCATTGCCGGGCTTCATCCCCTCAATGGGAATCGAGGTCTGGAGAGGCTCATTGGGGACATAGGTAGCAGTGGGGTCGATGACCCTCGTCTGGGCCATGAAGGCCGGGCGGCCAGTGGCCGTAGGCCCTGCCCATAGTTGGGGAGAAGTCTGGAAGTACTGAGGCGGCTGGGGCTTGAGGCAGGGGCAATCGTCAGGGGCGGAGCCGGAGAAGAGACCTTGGCCGCCGAAGGAGTAAGGGAGAGTGAAGTAGACGTTGGAGGCGAGGAGGATAACCAGTAGCACGCTCAGGACATAGGTGGCGTTCCGGAATCGCAGGTCGTGAGGTCGGCGGATGAGAGGCTGCGCAGGAGATTTGCCGAACTCGGCGTCATCGTCGTCCTCAGTGACCTCACTGTACTTGTTGTGCTCGTACTCACTGAGATCGGCCTGACCGATGGCCTGGTATTGCGACGGGCTGCGGCGTGCAGGCGGCATGTCGCTGGCAGATGCAGAGGGCGATGCGATGGCCATGATCAAGGGCTCTCAAGGCCAGCTCGGCCAGGCACAAGACAGGATCCCCCCCCCCTGGGAAGTACCCAGAAGTGCTGAAGTAGCGCTGAGGTAGAAGTACCTTGGGCGGGTACACAGAGGCCGACACGGGTGACGAAGGAGATGAAGAGGAGATGCGGGCGTTTGATCCCGGAGGACGGGTACGAGGAGAGCGATTGAGCGATTGAGCGGTTCAGCGATGGCTCCTGCAGGGTCCATGGATCGATCGCGATGGACTAACTGAGGCAGGTCGGATGGAATAATATGGACCCTGCACAAGTCCAACAAGTCGGGGGGGTTGCGACTGCGAGGGACCTGCCAGGGGAAGCGGTATCCACACACGGCACAGTGCGGGGGCGTTTCGCACATTGTGAACACACAGTATGAAGTACATACAGGCAACCGACATCCTGGGAACTGGCAAAAACAACTTCCACAACTTCCACCTTTACCTCTGCTCCAGCCAGTTCAGCCACGGGCCCACGATGGCCACGATAGTTCTTCGCTTCGAGACCGCGACACGCCGCCGCCGCGCGGCCACGGCGGGATTGCCAGACTTATCATGTCCATGACTCCATGACTCCATATATCAATGTCCAAAGCAAATCAACAACGCCCCCGTGTCCCGTCTCCCGTCTCCGTCTTCGGCCACCCGCGTCCTGCGTCCCAGACTTGGTCCATCCCTGCCCTCTTCAAGCTTCAACGCTCTGCCACGCCCACCGCTTCTTGATAATTTCGTTGACGGTGAAGCTGCGGGCAACCGCGCGGCAGCAGCACGGCAACAACACGGCAACGGCATGGAAAGAGCACGGTCTTGGTTGGAACTACGGATACGGAGTGTTATTACCGAGTACGGAGCATCTATCCGTGGCCGTTGTCATCTTCCAAATCCCCGGGAGCCGGGAACCGCCTCCCCACCATCGCGAGGCCCTCCCAGCATGGGCACCAACGTGCTAATCTGGGCTGACTCGCCTCGACAGTCCTGCCCTGTGGATACGAGTACATACGAGTGCGAACACACCTCGCCGGCCTGCATAACGATCCACTTGTTGGTCGCCGCGCACCACTGACAACTCCCCTAGGACGCAGCTAGAGTCCAGCTCAGCTCGTCAACCGCCTGCACATGCTCGATGATGCTGTACACTCACTAATGGCTATCCAAACACAGACATTAACGCAGAAAGAAGCATCTTCAACTTGGCGTTACTCGATTCAACCACTACTGATTTCATCTAGCCTCCATTCCAGCCACTCAGGTGCGAACCGGGTACCCGACGACTGCTGTACTGCTCTTGGGATGCCCCTGACCAATCTATCGACAAATCTCAACCAGCCTTCCAACCGAAAAGCTAGGCTGTTCCCCAGCAAGGAAAAAACTCCCTTTCAAGAAACTCTAAAAAGCTTCATCGCACAAAGGTGACGCTAAATGCCCTTAACTTTTACCAAGCCAAACACCAACAAATGAAAACACCCAAACACTTTTGTGATGCCCGAGCCATCTCTGCATGACCATCTCTTTCTTCTTGAGCGCAAGCCTCACCTCCCTAGCTTAGTTAGGCTGCTTTCTGAGGGGGAAATAGCCGCTCGGCATCGGTTCGATGTGCCACGCCTTGCTCTTCCTTGTCTCATCAAAGGCCTTGGACCACTCGCGCTTAAGATCATCCGGGATTGCCCAACCCAGTTCATCATCTCGGAGCCTCATGCGGACCAGATGGCGCCGTTCGGTGGCCGAGTCGCCGTTGACGAATCCATCGCGACGATGCAAGACAGCAAGGTTGTTGATGAAGTGGATGTCTCCAGGCCGCGTCACTAGCTCCAGCTCCGTCGCCCTTGCGATCTCCTCGACCGCATCCAAGGCTTCCCGCTGTCGGGGGCTGAGGGTGGGCAAATTGCTTGATCGAGGGTGGGCCGGGCTTCCGATCAACGGCGTTCTGCCAAAGTTCATAATAAGACGTCCCTCGTGGTTGAAGAGCACTGGTCGACACTGGAACTCCGGCCTAAGAAACAACGGGTCGTTATCAGCAAACACTCGCCGGCCTCGGCTGCCCGCGACAGCCTAGGACGGGATTGACTTACATGGAGAACGGCCAATCGGAACCAGCCAGTGCGCGTACAAGATCTGGCCGTTCATTCGCCAGCACATTGTAGACTGTGTAACACGACGCCAGGATACATTTACCCCCTGACGCTGCCGTGCTTCTTGTCAACCAACTTACAACGTCGCCTGCCTCCTCGTTGTGGAAGCTCTGCCTCTTGAGTTAGCAAGATGCGTCAGATAAACCGAAGCGTCAAGACTCACAATCGGGGAGGTGGAATGTCGATGGTGTCCGGCTGCAAGTGCCGACGTCTTGTCTGCAACAATGTGGACTGGTGGGTATCATCAGTACATGGACCTGGGCCTATCACTGGCGCCTCTATCCTGCAGGACGTACCCATCATGTTTCCTTTACTATCCTGGCGGCCCTGAAGATTTGCAACGAACGACTGCAGGCCAAGATAGAGCATGGTGAGGTCCTCAACTGAGTACTTTTTGGGGTCAAGCCCGCGGATGACCCCGAAGCCTTTCCCCTCGTGGACCTCCTGGCGAATCCCGTCAAGCTTTCGGCCCAAGTTGGGAAGCGGGAAGTTGTCTCTGGTGATGCAATCACCATCAAGACCCAGAGCTGTTTCATTCAGTCAGCAAGAGGGTCCAGGATCTCATGCCTTGGTGGGAGAGGCTTGTCACCTTTGAAGCAGTTGAGAGCCCCCTCGGCTTCAGAAACGTCTTCGCTGCTCAGCTGGAGAACATGTCCCCCTTCTGACATGATTTTGGCACCGACCCATGCCATTGGGGAGTCCACAGTCTTGGGAAACCCAGCCGGAAGACCGGCCGTTGCCGTTACCGGAGCAAGAAGTCTACCCGTGGGCACAGGCGTAGTCGCCAGTTGAGCCTCGCATGATGCCATTGCAACCTTTTTCTCGGTGAATGTGGAGCCAAAGAGAGTTGCTGAGATAAAGGGGATGACGAGATTTTGCCAAAGGGAGACTGCTCAGTGTCTGGATTCTACCTTGCGGTCCGTGTCGAAGTCCTTGAAAGTTCGATGATGAGGACGAGGACAACGACAACCTCAGGGAGAGCAGGCTATTTATCAAGATGATATATACCGTTTCTTTTCTTTGCCTGCCTCCTTGTTGCTTTCTCACGACGGCAGAGATTTTCGCGCTGTGGCTGGATACACAGAGAAGCCTTCACCGCAGCTTTGCTCGTAATACACGGCAGAGCGCTTGCCTATGCCAGTATGCGACTCATTAGTAGAAGCCCACCTCTTCAGCATCGTGCACTGTGAGGACGCCTTGGAAGAAGCAACACGCACCAGCACCTTTGTCCCGGCTCGGGACGAGGGCCCGCGAGACTAGGTCCAATCTAGCTATTTGATTATGCAGGGAAAGTGGTACACCCATTCATGACCTTGTCCTTGACGTGTTGCGTGCATATGTACATGTGTGGCCGGGTAGGGGTACGATCGATTTGACGATGGTCGTTGCAGACAGGCGGCACGGGTGGGCAGGCACGAGGGTAACGGCTTCACAGATGCACAGCAGCACAGACTTCATCTGTCGAGCTGTCATTCCCGAGGGCGAGAGACCCATCGCCAGTAGCCTCACAAATGGCCTCTCTAGGTGACGTTCCTCCCGTCCTCCCCTCCCCATTCCCTTTCCCCTTCTCCAAGCCAAGCATCAAGCGTATAGTCATATTTCCCTGTGACCGGTCCGAGAATTAGCAATCCAGGGATCCTCCACCATTCACTTCAAACGTCCCAAGCAAGGGCTCGCACTTAGATTATTGCCTCTTTTGACGGCAGGCTGCTTTGGAGGGGCGACGCTGCACAAGCATACGATGCCACAAACAAGTTCTCATGAGGTCACCGCCGTTGACTTGATTCACACCGACAAAGCACCATCATCCCAAGTGCCGAAGAGCACTGACGGCAACCGGGTCTGTCTCACCTCTTGAGCCCTTGCACTACCCAATCGGGCCCAAATCGCTCTGTGCTTTACCAAGGGCTGGGTTTCTCAGACAATGTCATACTAGTATCCGTACGCCTGGCCCACTTGCGTGCCCCCAGGGCAGGGGACCTCGTCCGTACATATTAGTACTTCGGACTAATACTAATAGTGTCGATGATGGTCTCGTCATCATTTAATCATGGTTGCAGGAGAGACAACAAAGTCCTCCCTCCATGTTCACCTATTATTAGGTAGTAGGTACGGAACCCGCTCTGCAAAACTTTGCTCATCGAGCCGCATTCGTAGGCTCCTTGCACTTGCTTATTCTGCAGCCAGCCTATTGTTTCAAGACCTTTTCCCTCCCAAGCTGCCATGGGCGCTGCCAATTGACCAATGTCCAATCAGATGGTGGACCGCGGCTGCCAGCTTTCCTCAAATAGCTGGCTCACAAAAAAGTAAGGATCCTCGTAGGCGCCTTTAGCACGGAGATCTTCCCACTCCGTCTCTACGCCGGCCAACCAGTGATATTAGCCCTGTTCCGGGGATCCGGTAATAAAAAGTCTAGAGAGTGTGGCGTCTTGAACTTACTGTGCCGTCTCACGAAGGTCCTTGTCGCGTGGATGAACTGGATCTGATCTTCGTCTAGACCTGCGAGAGACCGCAGGTCTTGGTCCTTGCACTCGTCCGAGAATGGGTGGACACCCTTGTTGCAGTAGTGAAAATGAGCCAGCAGAATATTCGCCCCTGCAAGTCCTGTGCGTCAGCCCACGATGCACCGGATGACGAGTTGCTGGGAGCGTAGCGGGTCACTAATTACCGAGGTGATACTCCTTGACCTTGTCTTCTCGAGCAAATCGGCGCTGTGAGCGGAGAGGGCTGGTCAGAAAAACGGCCAATGTCTCGATTCGAGACAAAGTTTGAATAAGCTTACATCCATTCCGTGCTTCAGAGCATAGCTGGCATCGTGTGCTGTGATCAATGCTGTGTTGTGCAGCAGAACAAAGGTGACCAGGTATGTAACCATCCAAGTGTTGTGCTTCCTTTTGGAAACCATCTTTTCCAGTCTATCGAGGACCTGCCGCCTTAATTTGGCCTGAATATGATGGATGAGGATGAGATCCAGCTGCGCACCTAGCACGGGGGGCAGTGGAATCTTATTGGGGCTGGGGCTCGTGTCATCAAGAATGTCCGTGGGCATACCCAACGTTTCCTCCCCAACAATGAAGCATGACTTAGTTGAGAAGCGGACCGACATCCACAGCCTGAATGTGTCACGCAGTAATGCCAACGACTCCATTGGGGTTGTTCGATTCTTGCAACACTGCAGCATTTGCTGGTACGTCTTGTGCAACAGTCCTCCTGGGCGCCCGAGAATGGTGCTGAAGGCTTGGTTCATAGACTCGTGGATGTGCTTTGTGTAAGCCTTCCTGCCTTCTTCAATGTCAATGAGTGCATACGGGGGGATCGTGACGGACTTCTTAGAGCCATTGTGGCTCCAAGTCCTTTCAAGCTTGTCACCCTCTTGAGGAATGAACTGCCGAACACGAAGCTCCAGGCAATGGTCGGAGTAGCCCTCGGAGACGTGAATTATTTTGGTCTCTGATGACGCCCACTTCTGGATAGGTTCAGAAACGCTGTTAGCCCACCGCCTTGTCCACTCGTACCCAGGGACCTGTCCAGGCTTGTTCAGCCTCACGTCCGTGATCTTGTACCTCAGGCACGGAAAGCGACCGGCCTTCGTATTAGCCACCTTCTTGCAGGTTAAACAGGGGCCCATGGGCTCATCCGCATTGTGCTCGCACTAGAGACACCATGGTCAGTGACTGCTATACTCCTCCTCTACTCCGCATGTGGTTACACTCCGGGATTACTGCCTGGAAGTTCAGTCACGGATATGGGCGAGATGCTACCCACACGAATGCGTTGCATCCTGCATCTGATGCAGGAGCCTATTCTTCTTGTCTGTGCTGTCTGTTCGCGCAGGCTTGGGTCCTTGAACGGGCCGCGTTTGCCACCTCGTTGATTGGGTTGTAAAATGTCAAAGTTTGACTGCGGGTCTTGTCGTGGAACCTCGTTCCGGGAATCTGGGAAGAAGCCGCCGGGGGCGGTACGAGACGATAGAACGGTGTACTGATGAGGTTGCGGCCCCGGTGCCCCCGTCGCAGGCCCATCATCGTGGACATACAAAGATGGGAATGTCGAGGTCCCCGCAGGGCGCGAAGAGTACTGATAAGGTAGCGAGTCACCGTCTAGTCCCTTCTCTGGCACGAAGGGTGAGCGCTGGGGGAGAAGATGTGATTCCAGTTTGACATCCTGATCTGGGTAGCACCCAATGTTTGTAGTACCTGTGTGGTAGTTCGCATTCTCGCTACCGTCTGACGATGTTGACAGCGTCCGACGATCCTGAGAGGCAATGCCTTGGCTGGAAGGGGACTGGAGCTGTGATTGATCGTTACACAGAAAATTTTGCTGCTCCAAGCCCACTGCTCCCGGGACATAGGGGTCTGGAACGAGGAACTGCATCGATGGTGGCTTCTCGGCGGTGTATGGCCTTTCTGGACCATACAAAACAGGAGATGGCTCTGGTATTGGTTCATAGCCTTATGAGGCTAGAGTCAGCTCGGGAGCACGCTACCAAGCGAAGAAGCACCACATGAACTTTGACTGTGGGACTTCGGGAAACGTAGTAGTATAGGAGACTGAGGGATACGCACCATCTGGTTGCCCCCAGCCAAATCCACAGCAGGGACAAAGCAATGAGCTCAGGTCCACCATTCTCCTAGTAAGTGGTGAGTTATCGGAAGGCTCTGTGGGGAATGCAGTCTGTCCCGAGCTCCTTCGACGCCGGTCGTCACCGCCGGGCGTCCTAGTTGTTTTGGCGAGCCGCGACTCTTGCTGTTCCAAAGCCGAGGCCGGCGAAACTGAATCCGGAGGAGACATTGGAACTTGCGTACTCGTATCTAATTTTCTTCTTTTGCGTGACTGGGTCTGGTAGGCATTGCAGGGAAATTGAGCATCAAATGCAATGCCATGGAAGTCGACACCTTGCCCAGATGGGAAAGAGAAGCCAGAGGAGTAATGGGTTGCTTGTAGTATGTCAAGTTGAAGAGGCTGAGGCGTGAACGAGACGGACGGCAGCGGTACAGAGGACGTTGATACTTGGGTCCAAGGAAGACCACGTGCCCGTGTGGGGTTAAACGGCTCGTGAAACTCCTATCAAACAATCAACGGGCCGCCTCGACAAGATTCTGGTGAATTAAAGAGAGAAGAAAATAAACCAGGATCAAGGGAGACGTCGTGTGTCCATGTACTACTACTATGTAGAGAGAGGCAACGGGTTCGCGGGATGAAAGAGGAACCGGGGTGTGCGGATGACAGGAGGAGCAGGGGGGATAATGAAGGAAGGTATAGGTATAAGATGACGAGAAGATCGGTCACGGATGGAAGCCATATGCACGATGCCGCCAACCGGATTGAGGCAAGAAGAGAACATACCATGATGGTTGTAGTGAGACACGGTGTGAAGGACGGGAGCCTTGGAGCGTGGAGCGTGGAGGAGTGATCAGGGCGCCGTCACCGGTAGCGGCAAGGCAAGGTATCTAGGATACAAGAGAACCGAGCAGATCGAAGCGGGTACGAATGTTTTGCACGGCGAAACAAGCATGCGCAGGCGTCGTCGGGAAGCAGGGGAGGGGTGGGTGGCTACCGTGCCACCAAAGCCAAAGCCACCGCCCGGGATGAACAGGAGGTCGCTCTGTGCACCCTCCAGAGCACGGAGCATGGGAGCAAGAGCCGTGTTCCAGCAAGAGCCGCGCTACTATGTGGATGGCTTTGCCGGTCAGAGTGCGGGCAAAGAGGGCGACGGGTTGAGAGTTGGTGGAGAAGTGAAGAAGCGGAGAAGGTTTGCAAGGCGAGGGAGTATGGAGAACAAAACCGGCCTGATTCGCTTCCAGGAGCCAAATTGTGACTGGCTGTATCGCTACAAGTGCAGGCGTGATGAGTTGTGGCCTTGGTGGCCGTTGCCAGTGGTTGGGCCGCCACGACTCCCTCACGGATCACGAGCGCTGACCACTGGGCACTGCTGGCGATACTCGGATGCGCTGAGCAGGCCACCACCAGGTATAGCGGCGGAGGAGTCAGCCGAGGCGGTGGAAGGCACTGGAAGCAGCATGAGGACGAAGCCCCGGTCTGAAGGAGTGTGTTGAGTGCCGGGCGGCTTCGACTGCTAGAACAAGTCGCCGCTAGTACGTCGGAGCATTCGACGATGACCGGGTCGGACAGAGGGAAGAGGGAACACTCGGTGAGGTTTGACGTCGCAGGGTGTCGAGGCGCCGTGCTGAATTCTATCTCACCGGTCTGAGGGATACACTGACCAGGCTGAGCAGGGGTCATTGGCAGTTGGGGAATTCACTGCCAGCTGCCAACTGGACACTCTGGCCGGGGCCTTGGAGTCCAACTGTCCAACTGTCCAAGAGCTTCGAGTGCTAACCCCAGGTTCGAGGACGGCAGGGGTGCCGTTGTCGGGAAGGGTGGGGTACTACCGCCAACCCCGGGGCCCGACATCGCCTGTGAGCCGCTGAGCCTTGGCATGATGCATCGACGCATCTGGTATCTGGATATGATCTGACAGCCTCCCAATATTAGTATCATTAGTATCGCGCAGACGTCGTCCTACCCTGCATCAGGATGATGTGGTAACACAACCAGCCCCTGTTTTTGAAGGCCCCGACTAGCTTCGAGTTGGATAGCAGAGAATGATGGACTACTACCACTGCATGCCCCGTAGATTATCGGGAAGCGGTTGGGACCCCTGAGACCGCATTCGTCTGGGTAGTATTCGTAGGTACGGATAATCGTGGGGTCCAACAAGATCCTGATTTGGCATCGGTCAGGCAGAAACGAGCCGCTCCCAGGCAAGGCTGGGAGGGTTCATCTCATCAAGGTGGCCCCAAATACTGGAAACCAGCGCAAATAATAGGCAACTGTCGTAGTCTCCAACACCCTTTGGCGGGGAGGTTAGAACACGTGTGTGTTCCCGGCGGCCGTCCCCCGCAGCGCTCCGCCGGGCGAGAGGAAGATAGACCTGCCCATTGCGAAGTTCGGATGCCCCATCAGAGGGCGTGTTGGGAGGAGACGAGGGGATGCATTTGCGGCCAGGATCTGGTGGGTTGTAACGATCCCAAACATCCTTCGGATCGTGGTCTTGCTCTCGGTTCAAGGGCTTCAGAGCTCAACCTCATGCAGTGTGGTAGTCAGTCGACTGAACAGACAAGCAGCAACCCATGTGGCTGATTGCATCGGGCCGCCTTGTGGTACCACATCGGTGGGCGGCTGGTGGTTGCTGACAACTGGTCGTCGGTTCCTGGTTGGCACTTGGCACGATGAGTGCGGGGACCGGTGAGCGATAGGACCAATCTCTGCGGCTGAGTGTCAGCCCGATGGTCACCAAGTCGCCTGACAGGTGGACTCGAAAGCATCGCACAAACAAGGTCTAGAGCTTGGAGCTGCTTGATTTGCCGCCCAGCTCCGCCCGTCTATGCGTCCAATGGTCCATTGCGTCAGACTAGGTACTCGTCTCTGCGTACGGGCCAGGCTCACGAGATCCGCAGTGGGGTGTTTGGTAGCGGTTCGTTGGTCCATGCAAAGGACCTATGTCATGCCGCGGCTGCTATATGGTCTACCCGTTGCAGAAGGGAAAGGAAATAGCTGGTGGTTGCAGAAGGCCCTTGGCAAGATTTTTGGAGATTGGGGTTGGAGGTGGAGGTTGGAGATGCAGGATAGCGGGTGGTCGAAATTAAGGTACCTCCTACCTTCCCACTTACACTTTTAGCCTCCGTACCTTAGTAGTCCTTGCCCAAAATATAACCTAACCTGGGAAGGAGGAATGTGCGCTCAACCCTGGAGCACCTATAGGCGCGTCCTTCCTCACGGCTAAAGTCATCACCAAAGGTGAGGTACGAATAGGTACTCAAGGAGTCTACGGATAAGGTAGGAAGGAACAGGTGTCCCGACCGCGATTTAAGTTGAATTATTACCTAAGCCAGCGAAGCAGAGACCGACGAGGACGGGAAATTTGAATCTCCACTGACCACAGAACTCTCATTGCGATGCTCCAAAACGATCCCCAACCATGCACGCAGTGTGCCTCTCCAACTTACGGGCTCCATACTAGTAGTAGTATCTACTTTGTGCCGGGCTGTCGAAACACGAGCTCCTCACGCCCCTCCCAGATCCACGCGTCTTCCAGGGTCCAGCTTCTCTGGGTCAGACATGCAGACCCGTCAGGCACAGGCCCTCGGATGAAAACAAACAGCACATGGTAGCGCCCACCATCTCGGCACGTTACACATGAGTTTTCTGGAATAATCCGATTGGCATTGGTGTGCCTGGCCAACTGAACCTGTGCGACGGTTTTGTCGGCGCCTACGCCTACACGTGACGACATGACACGGCGCAGAAGACATTGGTGACGAACGAGAATTGTCACGTATCCAATACCGTCATCGTCATGTCTTCACCGAGCGACAGCCAAAGCCACCGGTTGGCCTCACCACCCGATTCTTGACACACCTCCCCCCCCGGCTTGTGGCTGACCGGTGAAGACTCGGTCAAGCTGAAGAGAATGCACAATACCAGGAAAGGCCCGTTACAATGGCCTGTGAGGCGGTCTATAGTCGACATGTCATCTGTCTGACACCGGCGATACACCGCAGGCTCATTTAATGCATCTAGAATGCATATAAATGGGGTGTGTTCCCGGTTATATCTTGTCCTCAGTGCTGATTCCCCGTGCCGATTGGCTTACCAGAACCAGACCGGTAAGTAATAATGTTATATTTTCTGCAATCCACCGTTGATCTGGGCGTGTACATAATGCGAGAGCACGTCGAATGCCCTACCAACAAGTTGGTGGACAGTGGCTTGGCTGTGACGGAAACCCTGGACCCTGGCATGAGATTGTGCACTAGAAGACCGGTAAGTTTAGGGGCTGGGTACCTGGCCACCTCGCATTGTTGTCCTCGTTTTATTCTTGCCATTGGCCAACGTACAGCCTCTGATCTTGGGGTAAAGGCGAAGTAGTATGGCTCCTGTCCTTTGCTGGCACGGATACTAATAGTAACCACCCAGATAACGGACCTGGCATATTGTTCTGTTTTGTCCGCGACTGAGGCTGATTCTGGTGTTTCCATTGGCTCACGGTCTGTAGATCATCCGGTCCTCGTTTTTCTCCCAATTCACACTCTTCGACTGTGTGGAAATTCCACAATCTCTTTTCTTCTTCTATTCCCTGGCCACCCTGGGGACACGATCTTTTACCGACTTCCGCGGATCTTTAGACCCTGCGATTCTTTTCCCTCGTTGTGATCGATCCTCTCGATGAATGAATCCATATCGTGGCGGATGCCGCTCCCCTCCCCCCCAGGCCCGAATCAGCTTGGTTGCTTCTCCCTCTAGTACTTCTACTACCCATGACCTCCAAGCTTCCGTTCTGCCTTGATAGTGGGGACTGCCCTGGGAGGCTGAGAATATATCTCACCGCTCATCGCTAGAGGGGCACATTTATACATATCCCTTAACTGGACTCGGCAAATCGCTGCCGCTTGTACCGAGTACAGCGGGCAGTGGCTCTACACATTTCTTCTCCCAATCTCTCGCTTCGCGCCAGTGCTACAGCCCCAGTTGAACGAGGGCTTGAAGGCTACCAAGTCTAGCAAGGCCTAGAGCGCAGCCGCAAGACCAACGTCTTGATGCTAGAAGAAAGCGTACGTCAACGATTCTCCCCTTGTGCCATCTCGGCTCCGTGTCTTTGCTTTGCCTTTTGAGAACTTCTCTCGATGGGCAGCGTCACGAAGAGTCACGCCCTGATATGGTCTTGGATGTCAGTAGGAGAAGCGACTCAGCTTCCCCCGCGCCCCAAGGTGGGCGACCCAGAGGCAAACTTGGACGACACGGTTCCTTGTCGTCGCAATGTCAATGAATCGGTTCGTTGCAAGCGGAGCCGCAACAACCAACCCGACTATCCGTACCTTGGCTGAGGTAAGGGAGCATCCGCCCATCCGCCCACTCATCCAATCATGTGATCTTTCAGCACCACCGAAACAAGCCAGTTGCAGGCTGGGTGTCGACAACCAACTATTCCCAGTTCCCGTGATGCATGATGCGCCGTCCTCACCTCTTGCCAACTCGCGTGGTCGCATGTGGTTATCACACTCAGCTCCACAATCGTTCCCGAACCCGCCCAGCAAACATCACAGTGTTCCGTGGTCGAGTTTAACGGTGGAAAGGTTCTGCATCTCATCCTTCTCAGATCCCCTTGCGGCCGGATGCTAGCCTTGTTGGTGATAAAATAGCTGCTGCCATTTTATTAGCGCTCAGTGAACAGCCTGACCGCCTCGTTCTCAGACAAACGCGGATAGACACCGTCCTCTTCTAACATCTCCAACAACGATTTATTGTAAATCGACCCCCCTGGGAACAGTACAGGCGCCATGGAACTAAGCGAACAGTCCATTCACGATGTGATTCACCCAACAGCAGCGTTCAGCCATGCACACCCCGCCGATGCCACCAAACAGCAGTCCCCCACCCTAGGGGAGGTCACCTGGGGGGAGTCCCTGTTGAACCCGAAAAACCGCATCGACAGCCTCGAAGTTCCAAGCCAGCCTCTCTGGGAGATGGATGGATGCACTGCGTTTGGTAGCCAGTTCTACGCCACTCCCCTCTTCGTTGACGCGATGCCGCCGCTCCGGATGGACGTCTTCATCCCTGAGCCGTCCCAGCTTCCCCTGGCCATCCGTGAGATGCTCGATATCGATGTCACCTTCCATACGAGAGATAAACATCGCGTCGAACGGCTTGGGGTCACTAGGCATGTGTTGCGGATTCTCCATCACTGGGCCTCGGCGATGGAGGAGCCCCGGCGTATCTACGAGAATGTCCCCTTTGGGTCCAGAATCGTCCTGAAGAACTTGCCCATCAATATTGCCAAGGCCATCATTGTCATCGCCCCAGCCCATAACCTAGAACGCCAGCTCCTGTCTCCCTCGGCACTGCAGAACTTTTGGGGCTCGGATATACAGCTCTACCCCCCTGCCGTGGACATCAGCGAACTCGTGTACGTGTCGCAGTTGCATGACAGTGTCTGCCTTGTCCGCATTGATGGAAAGATTTGGATCTTCAAGGGCCTGACGAGCTGGTCCAAGTACTTGTACCATGAGCTCAGACAGCTGCTCAGGATCCCCGCACACCCCAACGTCGTCGCTCAACCCGCTCACATGGTGACCAAGAAATGCAGCTTCGGTAACAAGACGGCCGTCGTTGGGTTCACGGTCGAGTACCACACCCACGGAAGCCTTCGCGACCTGATACCCTTCCTCCAGCTGCACGATACAGTAACGCTGGCAGACAAGGCGAAATGGGCCACCCAGCTCTCATCGGCTCTGTGCCACTTGAGAGAAACAACGGGCACGTTCTATCCCGACCTAAGGATGGACAATATTGTGCTCTCCGAGTCGGGAGATGTTGTCATGGTAGATTTTGAGCAGCGCGGGGTCTGGTGCGAGTTTGCTGCCCCCGAGGTGAACGCCATCGAGTACGTCCGGCTGCTGGCGGTGGACGAGGAGATAGCGGAGGACATTGCCAGGAAATACTCGGACCTCCTGTCCAGGCTGCTCCCCGAGTGGGAGGACATGATGGAGGGCGAGGATTACAGATGGCCATCCAACGGATACAACATCCCCTGGGCATGCCTGACCCCGACGGAGCAGGAGGCCTGCGAGGTCTACATGCTTGGCCGTGTCCTCTGGTGCATCTTCGAGGCAAAGAGCGCGCCCCAACGGGCGGCCGTGTGGCTGTCCTATCCATGGGAACCCGCGGTGGAGTTCCCTGGGTACACAACGACACCCAAGCCCATAAGGGACCTGATTGATCGATGCACAAGGGGGAGGCAGGACGGCCTCAGCAAGTTCATTGTCAGGGAGGGCAACCAGCTCGTACTCCGAGAGCTGGAGCACACGGGGCTTTCGACGGTGGAGCAGGTCCAGCAAACAGCGCGGGACTGGTGGGCCAGGGAGATCAAGGCCTCCGAGGAGTGGCTGCATGATCGTGAGGAGGGCATGAAGCGGGGAGACTGGAAGGAGAACTATTACGACAGACCGACGCTGCGGGAGGTTCATTCGGAGCTTGTGGCATTCTCGGAGACAATGCTCCCGGCATAAAGTACAGGGCATGGTAGGACTGGCAGCGAGACCCGTCTCTGTCCCACACCGGGTCACAGAGTTATGAAAGAAAAAAAGGGGTTGGGGGGTTGGGGGGTTTCCTTTGGGGGTGTCTGTATTTGCTGGCCCAAATGCCTTTGTCAGACGGTGCCCAAGACGGCTCCCTACACGATCCACGCCGGCTATCTGTGCCTTGTGTTCTTCTCTGTGCGAGCAAGCGATGGTACGGACAATGAATTTATTGTTACTCGAATACCGCACGTGTGAACCTGTCATAGGCTATATCTACCAGTTTATCTAGAGAAGATGTACAACGTTACCTCTTTGGCATCACTTCATCCTCTTTGACCGCCGATCCGCCGCCTGGCCCTGCCCCTGCCTCTTCAGACCGGCCGCCCCCGTCCTCGACGTCCTCAGCCTGGCCAGCAGGGAGCGGAACTTGTCGACGTACGTAGCAGGCGCGCCGTGGACGCCAATCTCGTCGAGCAGTTCCTCGAGGCTGCTGAGGAACTGGCTGGCCGCGCCGGGGATCAGGGCCAGCACGTCGATGACGAAGTCCTGGTCGCGGTCGCCCACGAGGCGCAGGTAGAGGTTGCGGTCCAGCCGCGGGCCCCCGCGCTGGACGTCGCGGCTGCGCGCCACGACGCCCTCCAGGATGTGCACGAGCGCCGAGGCGGCGGAGAGGGCCTCGGAGGGCCGCAGCGGGTGGTCGCGGCTGTAGAGGGCGGAGCGGATGTGGTTGACGCAGCCGAGGATGTGGCGCGCCGCCCAGGCGACGGTGGTGGGGTGCTCTACGGAGGCACTGCTGTTGATGTTGCTACTGCTGTGGCTGTTACCGCTGGGTGATGCTGGTGGTGTCGCCTGGGGTGCCGCTACTGCTGCTGCATCGAGGCTGCGCAGGACGAGGTCGACGCGCTGGGAGAGCTTGCGGAAGGGGTCGTTGACGGGGTCTGTGGGGCGGGAGAGCGAGAGCAGGTAGTGGAAGAAGTGGCCGTTGTCGACGAGCATGCGGAAGATGGTGCGGTCGAGGTCGTTGCGCTTGAGGACCTTCCGCCCCGGCGTGGGGTGGTCGAAGATGTCTGGGCGGAACTGGTCTGGGGGCGTCGAGTAGATGGAGGAGAGCAGCTCGCGGGCCTCGAGGGCGCGCGTCTGGTCGAGCTGGCCGTCCGAGTCCGGGTCCACGAGGGGGCAGTGGATGCCGGCGGCCAGGACATCGAGGTGGTGGCGTGCTATGCTCTGGAAGGGGTCGCCCATCTCGTGGGCGTAGCCGCTGCGCTTCATGGTCACGGGCTCGTTGCGGTCGTGGTGGTAGAGGGTCTGCTTCAGCAGCTGGTCCAGCAGCCACAGAAGGTGAGGGCACGCCTCCTGGTCCTCGCCGTTGCGGGTGGGCGGCGTGCAGGAGCAGCTCAGGTGGGACTCCCCGTCGCCCGAGGCGCGTATGCGGACGGAGCGGGTGACCAGCTCGGTCATCTGGAAGGCGTAGGTGTCGTCGATGAGGCGGCAGCGCTGCAGCGAGATCCGTGGCGGGTCGCTGAAGGCATCGCGGACGGCGTTGCGACTCCTAGGGGGCAGGTCGTCAAGGCGGTAGAGGAGGCGGGAGGGCGAGCGGACGACGGAGGGGGCGTCCTCGTCCTCGTCGGAGAGATCCGAGTCGGTTCCCGAGTCGACGCTGGACTCTGTATCGCTATCGCTGCCGTAGCGGCCGTTGGGGGCGTTGGGGGCCGGCGTCACAGAGGCGGCGCGGGACTTGGAGCGCGTGGTTGGGGGCATATTCTCGAGGGACAGCCTGCTGAACTGCGAGATAGGGGCGGACATTGGGAGAGAGAGAGAGAAAAGAGGAATCTATGCAATATAGTCTGCCACGTCGGGGGCGGCACAGCAGAACAAGAGCATGTTGGTATCGTCCTGGTGTTAGTTATAAGGGGAGAGCATAGGGGGAGCATAGGGGGAGAAAGAGGCTTGATCAACCATGACTACTTCTGGCGATTGGGTGTAGGCAGACTGGCCGAGAGAAGTGGCTGAGAGACCTGGCCTCCCTACCGACAGGCTACTGCGATAATCGATCCCCCAAGTTGACCAGATATTGGTTGCTAGCTGTTGGCCAACAGGGAGCCAGGCATCCAGTCCAGGCACTGGTGTTGGCGATGAAGGGCGATGTAGGGCGATTAGAAGGGCGATGGAGGTCCCGTCAAGGGCTGTGAAGAGGCCATGGAAGGGCCCTGGAAAGCCTCATGGCCATTGTCTCCGCCGGTCCTTCCACGTTGTTCCCACCCAGAGGAAGCATGGCAGTGTCTGCGGCGTCTGCGGATTCTGCGCTCCTCGGGTCGTTGCGGCCTCGAAGTCGGTCGCCCAGGGACGTGGATGGCAATTTGGGGATGCGGGTTGGTTGGCATAAATCGCCCCCGACCAAGTGGGAGCGGCCACAGCCACCATATGTATGTAGCCGGTCGCCCCAAAAGCGGCCCACGACGAGGCCCAAGAATAGACCTGCGAGGCGGATTGCGCTTTTGAAACGTCGACGCCCAATTGCACGGTTGAGATTGAATCTGCCTCCCGGGTTGCCTGCCAATGCTGCACGCTGTGGCCAACGCCTCATTCGACTTGCTGGTCGATGGCGGTGTGGCCAAGATCACGGGGAGCAACATGTGAGCACCGGTGACTCCGTGGTGAAGGGGCCGTTGTGGGCGCCTGGATATTCTCAAGGCCAACAACTTATTACAGTACGCAAGTCAGGGAGGCAACAGAAGGCAACAGAGCAGGCAGGAGAGGTCCAGGCGACCCATGGTGGCAGAACAAGTTGCAATTTGAGACGAGAGTTCCGAGCCAAACGGCCTCAATCTGAGTCGGTCTAGCAATTACCATAGCCTCCCAATGGCTAGGTAGAATAGAGGTGAAGGACTAAAAAAAGACATCAAGAATCCCCCCAGGTGACTTGGCTTGCGTCACTTGCTGATACAACATCCCTGACCTTGCACAGATCCCCAAACGACCAAACATGATGGATCAGTGCCCTGCAGACGAGTAGCGTGAGTCAGGAAATGCGGCCCGAGCCCCATGAGAAAACATCAAACCGCCAACCTCCGCCCCAATCCCGAGTAGAAAATATGTCGTCCAGAGAATAGACGTGCGCCCGCAGGCATCATCATGCAACGGCTTGCAGCCTGGGACGCTGTCCGTCGACGAAGCGGACGCCTCGGGAGCGAGGGCTTGCCCTCGACGCGGAGTCGGTCGGCGGGCTATCTTTGCGCAGTATCGTCTTTGGATCCGGCGAAGCTGACTTCGGTGAGGATGGAGACCGGCCTGCAGACCGGGAGGAAGTGGACTTCCTCCCGTGCAGACTGTCGACAGGCCGGTCGGATTGTCAATCGATACCGTGCTGCTTCTTGAGCTGAGCTAAAGATTCACGGCGGGCCTCCAGGTCCTCTTTTGACTTGGCCATCTTCTCTGGCTGGTGATATAGAACTTGGTGCAATGTCAGCTAACGAGATCCTTCCGCACTGCCCATGAGAAGTCCCAAACGTACCGACGAGATAACGGCTCTGAAAGTTGAAGCCGTTGAGCTTGTCACAAGCTTGCTTAGCATCCATTACATCCTCATAGACAACGAAGGCGGTGCCCTTGGTGTTGTTCGCGATGCCCTGCCGAACTTGGCTATATCATGCATGTTAGCGTCTTTGGGCAAAGTTGACCTGGGGGAATGTTGCTGGTGGCGGCATACCGGATGGGGCCAAATTTCCCGAAGAGATCGAACAAGTCCTCTGGCGTGACGTTGTAGCTAGGCAATCGGTGTTAGTTGCGCGGGTCGTTTTGATGGGGTTCGATCGGGGTGCCGGCATCGTACCTCAAGTTCTTCACGAACAGAGCTCTAGAATGGCAGGGTCAGCGACGGGTTCGATTGGACAAGCTTTATAGGACCAGTAAAAGAAGGTAAATTTGATTGACGGGCGTTGAGACGGCAAACTCCACGCGCTGATGGGGATTGAGGCCGACGCGCAGTCAGGTGTAGGCCGTGAGAAGTTGAATCGGGTGGCCAGGCCAAGGGCAAAAAGATGGAGAACTCACCGGTTGACTTCTGGGGCTAATTTCCCGCCGCGACTACTCATATCTTGGATGATGCGAATGAGAGGCAATGATCGAATCTCGTTCGGTCGATAGGGCGATGCGAGGACGCTCGTGTTCGAGTGGCCGGGACAGAGTGATGGTGGTTAAGGATGGTTGAAAGCGGCGACTGCGACGAGTCTCGAAGTGGAGGGACTGGTGGAATGGACGGAAGTCCGAGGAAACTGCGAGGGCGATTGGGGCCTGGGGGGGGGGACGATCGATAGTCGGAAACCTCAGGCGTGCACACGTGACCCACTTGCGTGCGCGATAGATCCCTGACGTGTGCGTGTGTCTGGCTGAGTGTTGGCACTGTGGGGTACCTCTTTTCGGCGTCCTGGGGGAAAAGAACTCCAGCCGGTGCGTGTTCGGAGACTCTCAAGTGTTCTCTAGATCTCTTATTGAACAGGGATTCTTGGTGCCGTGGATTATCTGAGGCTCTAGGAATTGTATCTGAATTGAATCTGCCATGGAAACCCCCCCCTTCCCCCTCCTTCTGTTGTCAAAGGTATCACGCGACGCGAGTAGGTTGGGTGTGTCGCTGCAGGAGGCATGCATCTCCGTCCAAATGGTTGGGGGAAATGCTGTTGCCAGCTCTTCCAGCCATTGAAAGCCATTGGGTTGTCTACTCTTAGGAGTGATGCGACCTGGTGCCCCTATGCGTGCTTTAGCTCACTACTCTTGCTTCTTCTTACCCATTGGCTGCCTAGGTTCCCATCCTCCCATTCATGTGCGTTCGAGACATCCATCAACTGGGCGTGCTGAGCTGAACGGATGCGGAATGCGATAAACGGTGTGTCGTGACCTCGTGGGCTGGTTGACAGCCGGTTGCGGTGATGTCGACCCGGCCCAACCCAATCAGGGACTAGCGTCGACTGACCGGTGAGCCGTTTGTCACCGAGATCATCGCAGGGTGACCCACAGCTCAACACCGTGAATTCGACATTGCGAGCAACACAAACAAAACAAACTTCGTACATATCCGATTCATTGTTTGTCATCTTTTTGACTGCCCATGCAACGCGTACACTCAACATGAAACCTCTTGCTCCTGCTGTAACGCAGCCACGGCCTGACCATGCCTCAAGCCATCGGGGAAGATGAGTTGCGTTTCGGCCACGATGTTCTGCAGCCCTTCGACGTCGACGAAAATGAAAGGGGCTTCCTCGCCGCCATCCTGCAATCGAGAAAGGCACCCCGTTCCGAGCTGGAACTACTCGTCAATTTGAGTCTCACGGCTGGGGCAGAGGATTGGGAGGCTCTCATCGATTGCGCCAGGTCGCTCCAGGCACGCGGCATGGATCCAAGCAGTCTTGAGGGAAACGATCTTTTGACATTTCTATGGTACATTTTACAACCGAGTACCACTCCGAAGATTCTTCAGGAGGGATGGCAAGAGACTGATCAGCTCATTGCTCTCGCGAAGCACCTGGAACTTCAGGCGTCGACGATACTGCCATCCTTCAACCCGCCATCACCAAGCCCTCACCCCGCGACCAAACCGCCCGGTGCTTCGCATGCCCCCAAGCGGAAACGACAAAGTTTCACGTCGCATTATTGGGCTCAAGAGTCTGAGGCAGCCCTTGGAGAGGACCGCCAGCATGTGCCCAGTCACAGTTACAAGGACCCATCTTCAACCACCTTTCGGTTGGCCCAACGAGGCACCACTTTGGACGCACGGCAGAATGCGATTCTTTGCGACAAAAATTCTGGAAGACCCTCAAAAATGGAGGGATCGCCTGTCTGCTCCATAAAGCCTCTGTGTCAAGTCGGCAATAAGACTGCTGGAGGCAATAGGACTGCTGGCGGCAATCGCAACACCATCTCTCCGTACTTTGCCTCATCACCGGCACCCCAAAATCCTCCCTCCAAGAGACCGCCGCCTGGGACAATTTCCTGCGTTCCTTTCCCTCCACTGGATTCCGAATCATTTGGTCTGGTCCAAGAGAAGGTTGCCCACGAGCCTTTCTGGCTCCTCGTAGCCATCACCTTTCTCATTCGCACAAAGGGCACGGCGGCTATACCGGTGTTTTACGCCGTGAAGGAAAGATTTCCCTCACCTGCCTCGATAGCAGACTCGGACAATGCCGATGAGATCTTGGGTATGATTAGACATCTTGGTCTATCCATGAACCGTCTGGGATTTCTGCAAAAATATGCAACGATATTCACTGATAATCCACCACAAGCTGGTCAAGTGTACCGTGTCAGGAACTACGATCGAAGAGACACACGGCCGGCAATGGTGGGTGAGATGCTCGGCGATACGGGAGGGGCTACCACCACGGGTCTGTTGACGCCTGGAGAAGACGACCAAGACGCCGAGGCCTGGGAAATCGGGCACATGACACAGGGAAAATATGCTCTTGACAGCTGGCGAATATTCTGCCGCGACGTGTTGCTGGGCCGCGCAGAAGGTTGGAATGGCGAGGGAGCCAAGCCAGGATTCCAACCGGAGTGGATGCGAGTCAGACCGGACGACAAGGAGCTCCGTGCCTACCTGAGGTGGATGTGGATGCGCGAGGGATGGGAATGGGATCCTGCCACTGGGGAGCGAGCCGTCCTGCGCGGCGAGCTGCTCAAAGCTGTCAACGAAAGGCGGGTCGAGTACGACGACTCTGGGGGATTGAGGATCCTAGAAGAGCCCCGTCCAGAAGAGCCCCGTCCATCAGCAGAAGTGGGCGGAGTCTATGATGAGTGAGGTGAGACTGACAAATCCTGCTAGATACCTACTACTATATAAAGAAGCAACGCCACAACTACGTGAACTACGTACCAAGGCAGGCAGTATGGAGTCATGGACCACTCGAACAGCCAGCAAGGTCTACTACCAGTCCGCGGCGGGTTGTCTTGCGGATTGTTTCAACAGAGCGCACGTGACGGTTTCCACGGTCGCCAACTTTAGCTTACTGAGCTATAGTACGTAGTAATACGTGACTGCAATTGAGTGTGCCGGAGCCCGCCACATGGCGGCGCCTATAGTATGCCGCTGGGGCTGGAAGTCGGTTGTTGACCGGAGGCGTGAACTCAATCGCGTCAATCCGCGTGTCGCCAGGTGGGAGCTTGGGGATACCTCGAAGCTGCGCCATGTGCTGCATGCGGTGGAGGTACAGGCAGGACAGAAGGAGTCGAGCGATGAGGCCACTCATTGTCTTGCACGCTCTCGCCCGAGGCAAGGTGAGGAGGTGCTTGTGCCGCTGCCGCCTTCCAGAACCAGTTGGAAAGTGGGGCCCTGGGCCCTGCACTGCACCAGTCCAGCGCACCATCGCGGGATTTCGAAAGGACACATTACAGTCGGAAGCTCCCAGGGCTCCATTGAGGTCATCGACCCAGTTCCAGTCCTGGTCTGCCCAGTGTGTTCAGTGTGTGTCCAGTGCGTGTCCAGTGTGTGTCTAGTCTGTCCACTGCGAGGTCCCCCAACCACCGCGCTGACTCCGGCAGTCATCACCAGCCCCCGGCTTCCAAATCCCTTCCACGCCTTCCGGTCTTCTTCCTGCTCCGAGCGTCGTGTCCTTTGAAGTTGCATTTGTCCCGTTCCCAGTTCCATACTTTCCCATCCTCCCTTCCCGGCCTCTCCAACCCACCTCCTCCAAGCTCTCTTTCTCCACCCCGCCAACCAACCTCCTCGAAACCCGCGACAGGCCGGCCTGTATACTACGCAACGACCAGCGATACGTGGCCCTTGGCAATCGAACACGACTTGACCGAACGAGCAAGACGGGGACCGACCTCTCTGAGCATCACCGACCACCGACGCTACACGAACAGAGCTCGTCATGGCGCAGCGCACATCGTCCGGCTATGGCATTGGGGGTCCTGCCGGCCCCTATGGCCCGGGTCCCAGTGAGGTGCAGGGCGGCGGCGGCTTCCTCGAGAAGGTCAGGCCGTACACCGACAAGGTCGAGGACGTGCTCGATAGTCTGAGCGAGCCCATCAAGCCGTGAGTCGACTCTCCGCCAGGCCGGCCGTGTCCGGGTTGCCTCGCTTATGCCAGACCCGCTGACCTGTCCTCCCCAGTTATCTCCCGGCCATTGCTCGCTTCCTCATCGTCGTGACGTTCCTCGAAGACACCCTGCGTATCATGACGCAGTGGAGTGATCAGCTCATGTACCTGCACGATTATAGGAAGAGTAAGAGCCTGACCCCCTCCCCCGCGCGCCGAGCTCGCTAGGCCCGTCTCTCCCCAGAGTGCTAATCGCCTGGTCCCGTAGTCCCCCACGGTATAACCCACCTCTTTCTCATCATCAACATGGTTGTAATGGCTGCGTGCTCGACCATGGTGGTCATCCGAAAGCACTCTGACTATGCCGCGGGCGGGCTCATGGGCGTCGTCGTTGCCCAGGGCATCGGCTACGGCCTCATCTTCGATCTGAACTTCTTCCTGCGCAATCTGTCCGTCATTGGCGGGCTGCTCATGGTTCTGTCCGATTCCTGGGTGCGCAAGACCAAGGCGTTTGCCGGTCTCCCCCAGATCGACGAGAAGGATCGCAGGATGTACTTCCAGTTCGCCGGGCGTGTCCTTCTCATCTTCCTGTTTGTTGGCTTCGTATCCACCGGCCAGTGGTCGATTTGGCGTGTTATTGTCTCCATTCTCGGCGCTGGCGCATCCATCATGGTCGCTGTAGGCTTCAAGGCCAAGTTCAGCGCTACTTTTCTTGTCGTCATTCTGAGCATCTTTAACCTGCTTGTCAACAATTTCTGGACGGTAAGTTTAGCCCGGACGCCACATGCACGAGAGAGTAGGAGGCTTACCAATCCAATGCGCAGCTGCATGAACACCACCCCCACAAGGACTTCGCCCAGTACGACTTTTTCCAGATCCTATCCATTGTCGGCGGGCTCCTGCTGCTCGTCAACAGCGGACCCGGCCAGTTCAGCATCGACGAGAAGAAGAAGGTCTATTAAACCAAGAACACTCCTCGCAGCACCAGCGGTGTGAGGGCTGGGACGACGACCACGATACCAATGATACCTAGGGGGGCGGAAATCGAGCGGGCGGACGGAGACCATGCTGCAACTTTGGCAGATTGTTGGATCATGGCCCCTTGTCGGAGCAGGGTGTGGAGAAGCAACAGATCTACACGAGATTTCGCAATGCAGAGGGGCGACGAGGAGATCATAGGGTACCGGTAACGGTAGCAGCTTGCGGCCGGAAACAAGGCCAAACTAGAAAAAGTCAATAACTACACAAAACATGTTGCGCATTCAAGCTTGATTGGGAAGCAAAGTCCTGGAGAACAGAGTAGTACCTGGTACGACGTTGTGTCTATGTCGGAAACTCTATTTCTACTAGTACCCAGGCACACGAATGGCGATTGACTTCCAAGTTTCAACGGCATCCACGTGGAAGGAGGCAGATGCAAACTGACAGCTTCATTTATTAAACAACTCTTGATAGCAATGGCCGTACGACGCACTGTCACGAGACTTTCCACAGTAAAGGGCAGGTGCTTTTGGGGTTTAGGCCTACTGAAGACGGAGGGATTCCCTCTACGTATACAGAGTACTGTACCTAGCAGTTACTGGTTAGTATGTACCTAGGTACATGCAGTTCAATCGTGTGTTTATAGCGATTAATAGATACTATGAAAGTCGATGTAATATCCTTTGCAGTATTCTTTGGGCCACATCTCCAATTGCGGGTCGGGGTTTCAGGTCCTGGAGTCCTGCACCAGATTCGGCTTACTTGTGGGAGTCGTGCTATATAATACAGCAGTGGTGGCAACTGCGACCAGATACAGCTTCCAGATATCTTCATCTAGTCGCCGCCCCCCGTGTTAAGCTCTCACACCTGCCGCCGTCTTTTAAACTGTCCAGACCTCCGATAATCGCAGGGCCATCGCAGGGGCGGGGGGCGCCATGGCCGTCGAGCTGATGGGCGCGACGATTGGCGTGGTGGGCTTCCTGGGCCAGCTGTTTGACGGGTGCGTCAAGGCGTACGGGTACTTCTCGACGGCGCAGCACCTGGACGGCGACAGCCAGAAGCTGCTGTGCAAGGTGCGCATCGAGGAGATGCGGCTCGTCGTCTGGGGCCGCGAGTGGGGGGTCGCCGAGGGCAAGCTGGAGGCGCACCTCGACAGCAGCAGCGAGAGGGGGAACCCGCAGCTGCGCGCCCTGGCGACCCAGATCCTCGAGCAGCTGCACGGCACCGTCACCGACTTCCGCAAGCTCAAGGAGAGCTACGGGTTGACAGACGCCGTGGACGCCGTGGAGGCTGAGCCTGGAGGAGGCAAGGGGGCCAAGGGGGGGAGGCCCTCGGGAAAGGAGGCCCAGGGCCGCAAGACCACCAACGGGGCCAAGGTCGAGAGGAGCTGGAAGAGGGAGTTTGGGCTAAAGGCCAGGTGGGTGATTCAGGGTGAGCTGCACACTTCGCACCCGTACCTTTGGTGCTGCGGGACTAACGCTGGTATGCTGTTCAGACAAGGACAAATTCACTGATCTCCTGGGGGATCTTAAAGGTAACCCCCCGCGTCCCTGTTACATGTCACTCGTACAACAACAAAGATCTATGCTGAAATCAACGGGCCAGACTTCAATGATGGCCTGGAGCGCCTGTTCCCGCCGTCGCAGCTCATGTCCTTTCAGCGGGCGTGGACCCATCAGCTGCTCGAGTCAGCCCAGCGAGACGTCACTCAGCTCTCGCTGCTCGAGAATGCCTCGACGGGCGTCTACCCGCAACTGAACAACTCGGCCAACCTCAAGAAGCTGCGCATCAACCTCGACGCGCAGCCGCAGTCGGCCTTCAAGCCCACACACGCCCTCAAGGTGCCCCGCCGAGCCCTGTCCATCGCAGACGCCCATCCTGACGGCGACCGGGCGAGGACACCGACCGGAGGCAGCAGCAGCACCGAGCTTCACCGCTGCCACGCCCATCACGAGTCGGCGGGGGACGTCCTGGTCGAGTGGGTCGAGTACGACCGCGAGGCGCTGGACGAGCGAGTGGCGCACCTGCGGCGGATGGACGACCTCGCGCGGATGATGCACTCGGCCTCGGAGCGGCACCCGGACCTGCACAGCATCGACTGCCTGGGGTACACCGACGACGCCGAGTGCAGTCGCTACGGGCTCGTCTACCGCGCGCCCGCGCCGTCCTTCTCTTCCCTGCACACCCTCATCGCCAACCCGGACCTCAAGACGCCCGACCTCGACCAGCGCGTGCGCCTGGCGGCCAAGCTGGCCGTGGCGACGTGGTCGCTGCACTCGCTTGACTGGCTGCACAAGTCGCTCTGCGCGTCCAACGTGCTCTTCTTCCCGTCGGCGTCTGCGTCGTCGGCGCACGGGGCCACGGCCCACGGGGCGCTCGTGCCGGACATCTCGCGGCCGTACCTCAGCGGGTTCGACGCGTCGCGGCCGGACCTCGACACGGCGCTGTCGGTGGTGCCGCGCAACCCGTCCATCGCGGGCCTGCACCGCCACCCGGGCTCCGTGAGGGGCCTGCCCTACACAAAGGCCTTTGACATCTACAGCCTGGGGCTCGTGCTCCTCGAGATCGGGCTGTGGAAGGTGCTCCAGACGTACCACAAGCCGCACTACTCGGCGGAGCGGTGGCGCGACAAGGTGGTCCTGCCCGTGCTGGTCCCGGGCCTTGGGAGCAAGGTGGGGAGGCGGTACAGGGAGGTGGTGGAGATGTGCCTGGGCGTCGAGGAGGGCCTGTCGAGCAGCGAGGCTGGGAAGCTCATGGAGAGCGTGGTGGGCAGGCTGGAGAGCATACGGCTGTAAAAGGGGACAGGGAAAAGAGACGACATATGAAAGCTAAGCAACGAGCCACGATACGATGAGACCAGATAGATGTACTTAAGACAGCCGGTCTATTCAAAAATCATATATTATTACAGTATTATTGCTACTACGTAGTCACCTACTGAGTGGTAAGCAGTACTAGTAAGTATCAGTATACTGTATGAATGCAGACAAGTGCAAGTATTGCAAGTAACACGGTAATAGTAGTAGTTACTGCTAGTAGGAAGTCCCAACTTAGTGGATACCTTGGGGTTATAAAGTCAACAGGGGAGCCTGGGAGCAACGGTAATTGGTACTCCGTACGTACGTGCCTGTATCAAGTATGAGCAGTGGGGCAGCTCTCACTCTCGACAACAACTCTCCTGTCCCGACGCTAAAAAGGCATGAGTTGGGGCTGTAAAGAGTACAAGGATCTGCTTTGTGTACAGTGCGTTGATGCCCTTTTATCCCGGGTGCCACAGTGTACCGCTCCTGGCTCCAACAGGGGGTGCCCCTTCCCTCTGTGGAAACCTCCGTAACCCCTCCAGCTCCCACAAGGTCCCAAAGAACTGCGCTTCTCGCATTTGATCTTTCTCATCTTGCTCGTCTGCGGTAGCTGCTCACTGATTAGCATCACAAGTAATATTCCCAAAATCGAGACGGAACACGTTATCCCATCATTCCTCTGGGCAGTTGGACATCGATATGAGAGGACGTGGTCCGATCTCATGCTCTCCAGCTTGACTGAACTCCAAGTTAATGGCAAGGAAGGATCCAAGACTACGGCGCATTCAGGCCAACGAAAGAATGAAGACTGACCACTTCATAGGAGTAAGAAATACGGCCAGAGACGACCAGAGCAGGCATTCTCAAAACATGAGCCCCAGCAAGCACCCTGCGGTACAGGCAACAGCTGTCCCAACTGCCCCGGCTACAGCAACGGCGGGCTCTTCCGCGTCGCCGTCAGCTGAGGCATCACGGCCTCCCAAGCCGCGCAGCTGCGTCGTGTGCCGCAGCCGCAGGGTCCGTTGCGATAAGCTGTCGCCATGCTCCAACTGCCGCCGAGCCAACATCGAATGTGTCGTCCCATCCAACGACCGCCCGCCGAGATGGGCTCGTCGCCTGGACCGTCTCACCAATGCCACCAGCGTCTCTCCTAACACGGCACCACCACCTGATAACCAAGCTACCGGCCAGGTCATGGAGAGACTTCGAAACCTCGAAGGGCTCGTTAAGGAGATGAGTGGCCAGCTAGAGCAGGCAAGCTCAGCAGCTAGTACCGCCGCTGGCAGCTCATCCGGAGGCAACTCTCCTTCCCCACGGAGAGACAAAACTGCTCCAAGTACCGCAGGTGTGCATGAGCATATGGGCAGACTGGTGCTCCAAGATGCGAACCAAACATGTTATGTCAGCAACGGCTTCTGGTCTCGGATCAGCGACGAGGTATTACATAACTCTCTCTCTCCACCCGGAAGTACAAGACTAAATCCCCGCTAGTTGGATGGTCTGAAGATGGTTGCTAGGCGGTTGGGAGGCGGAGACTCTGACACCTCAGACGATGAAGACTTCCCGCCGATGGGGCCACCGGCTACTCAGGAAACTAGACGATCACCTTCAGAACGACATGCCTTCTTGTTCCGACACAATCTCAGCGCGCCTTCGCCTGACCTGCGCGAGTTCCGCCCACTACCATCCCAGATTCCCTTTCTCTTGGATATATTCTCCGAGAGTGTCAATCTATTCTTGCAAGTTGTCCACATGCCGACAATTACCACAATGGTCCACGATATGCGAGGAACAGACATGTCAAATATCTCGCCGAGAAATGAGGCCTTGCTCTTCTCCATCTACTACTCAGCAGTCACCTCAATGGAGGAGGAGGACGTGAGTCCCCCATCGGCGTCCCGACGGGCTTCTCTGTGTGGAAGGGCTTTAAGCTGATAAGTCTAGGTAATGATCAATTTCAGCTCCACGAAAGCAGAGTTGAATCTTAAATATCGGCTTGGCCTAGAGCTCGCTCTATCCAAGGCTGATTTCATGAACGCTCCCGATATTGTGCTCGTTCAAGCCTTGACTATCTTTATCTTTCTCGCACGTTGCCATGACACCCCGAGGTTTGTGTGGATGATGACAGGGCTAGTCATCAGGATGGCCCAAGCCATCGGCTTACACCGGGACGGTTCCCATCTCTCCCATCTTTCTCCTTTTGAGGTGGAGATGCGACGAAGAGTCTGGTGGGCTCTCTGCATGCTAGATACCCGAGCATCGGAGGACCAAGGATCCGACTATACAATTACGATCCACTCTTATGACACGAAACTGCCCCTGAATATCAATGATTCAGACATCAATCCCAAGATGAAGGAGCCACCTCCCGAACGCCAAGCCCTGACTGACATGTCGATAGCGCTTGTCACTCACGAGATGTGCAGTAAAGCCAGGCAGATGACTGGCCCCGAGGCCGCGAAAAGCGGTGCAAGTCCGGAAGAACAGAGTCGCGCAGTCGACGCCCTTTTTGACCACCTTGAGAGGCTCTATCTCCAGTATGTTACAAAATCCGAGAGCATTGTATGCTGGGTCGCGGTCACAGCCACTCGCCTTATCATGTGCAAGCAGACGCTGTTTGTGTACCTTCCCGTTCTCTTCTCTTCGCCAAACGAGGCTATCTCGGAGAAAATCATGAACAAGCTCCTGGTTGCTGCCATAGAGCTTGCCGAGTACAGCCATGCTCTCAATTCCGAGCACAACGCCCGGCATTGGCGTTGGATATTCCAGACTTACACACACTGGCACGCCATTGTCTACCTCCTCATTGAGTGCTCTCGTCGGCCGTGGTCACCCACTCTGGAGAGAGCCTGGGTCGCTCTCCATAGCAGCTGGCTGATCCCAAAACCATCCGGCAACATGGATAGGAACTCGCAGATCTGGGTCCCGCTACGGAGGATGATGGCCAAGGCCCGAAAGCATCGCACGGCAGAGCTTGAGCGGTTGAGAGGAAACACTTCAGCGATCATACAGCTGGAGATCGGTGACCGCGATATTCCTGCTCCGGCAAGTTCAGGGCCGTTTCCATCCGGGAAGGGCGAGGATATGTTTCTCGAACACTGGCGAAGCCTTGTCAACGTGTCATCAGATACAGGCATCAGGGACCAGACCACCGGGACTACAGCCTTGGGTACCTCCACCTCGTCGAGTGTGGGGGCCAATATTTCCACACCACTGCACGATGCTGGATTTGGTCCAACAGTCGAACAACCTCACCCATGGCCCAACACCAGTTTCGAGCCTGGAAAGTCTTACGCAGTTGGAAACAACCTATTCAACACGCCTAGTTTACCTGGATATTCATGTCCCAACATGGCCATAGATCCCCAAAACGTCCTGGCTGGGGAGGCAACGGATCTGACAGTGGGAGGGCTACCAACAGAGCCTGCTCTTGGATGGCTGTGGGCTGATGCAGACCCGACGGTTGACCTTTTTGCGGGTGTGCAAATGAATGTCAATATGGGCATGGATGGCGATATTGACTGGAACACCTGGGTGCAATCCGCCGCTGGTATGGAGATGAATGGGTGGTCAGCCGAGGGCCAGGGAGCTTGGCCCGAGCAAATGTCGCATGGGACGTTCTAAAAGCTTCACGGCTGTCTTGGAGATACGAAAAAATAACATGTTTCAATTAAATAGTCCAATCATTTATGGTCTCCCAGAGATCAATATTCCCACATCCCAAGCTGTGCCAACACTCCTAGTACGTGAGAACCATGTACTTGTTCAAGTATTCCGCCTCCCTCTGGAGCACCAGGTGGTCGGCAATCCACCTCCCCGTGTCTTCCCTGGAGATGTTGAATCCAAGAACACCCGGCTTGCGCTTCGTCTCAGGGTCCTCGATGCCCACCCGGATCGTCTTGTCCGACTCCCCATCCACGAGGACGCTTGGGCGCACAACCGCAAAGTCCTCCCCGCTCTCCGCCAGGTTGGTCTCCATGACCTTCTTATCCGCGCGCGGCACCTTCAGCACCACATTATACAGCGGGTACAGCGCCAGGGGGTAGTCGCGCCCCAAGCGCGAGTTGCCCTGGCAGCTGCAGGCGACGACGAGGGGCTTCCCCATCACGCCGGTGCGGCGCAGCTGTGCCAGCGCCTCGACGAGGGTGGCCATTCCCCTGCCGCAGACGTTGGGGTCGTCGAGGGCCAGCTGGCCCGACTTGGTGAGGGCGCCCTTGCCGCCGATGGTGAAGACGACGGCGTCGACGAGGGTGGTGCCGTCGGGCTTGACGAGACAGCGCGAGACGGCGGTGAGGTCGTGCGCGTTGCCCTGGACGACCTGGAGGTTGGGGTTGAGCGCTGGGGGCAGCAGGTCGGTGAGCCTGGAGGGCGTCCGGCAGAGGGCGACGCAGTGGTGGCCGGCGGCGAGGGTGTGCTTGAGGGCGGCAAGGCCAACGCCGGTGCTGGCGCCAATGAAGGCAACGGTCTTGGTGCTGGAGCTCATTGTGTATGAAGAAGTTGTAGATGCGGTGAAGCGATGTAGTAGCAGTGATACTATCACGATGGGTGATTCGGATTGTGGTTGTAGTGGAAGAGGAGCTTGAGATGGTTGTGTTGATGTCGTTCCATTTTGTCCTCGAAGCCGGACGGTGACGATGCTTTTATACAAATGATCTTCCAGCTGTTTGGTCCTCCGTTGAGCGCATGGCTTTGCTGACGTTGACGATGATCAAGCGTGCTGACGTTTGACGATGATCAAGCGAAAGTCGAGCGAGAACTGTCCGCCGTCAGAAGCTTCTGCTACAGAGGAATTATTAATGGAAGTACTATAATACTATTACCGGATATTGAAGCTGTGAGAAGGCCAGGAAGGGGTCGCGAGTGGGTCCCAGAACCACAAGGCAGGAGCCACTCGCGTGTCCTGCTCGCTCTTTTCTCGCGCCCGAAAGCGAGTGCTGATTGGTCCTTCCCCGTGCCCCATAGGATGGTCCAGGTCACCCCACTGTTTTTCTGACCTTATTTACAAGGGGGGGCCTCCGACCACATCACCTCTGTCTCATAATCTCATCCAGAAATATTCGTGGCTCCAGGGGGGTCGGGTTTGTGGTTACATGGGGGGGGGCACCGACCGCATCAACTCTGTCTCATTAACAATCACAAAAATACCCGTAGCGCAGTCCAGGTGTGAGAGTGTTGTTGATGTGGTCCGACCCCCCCCCTTGTAATCGCGACCCGCCCCACTAAGTTGTCAATTAGTGGGGTGACCAGGTCCTTGGTTAGACGCGGTTTTCATTGGGTAAAGCAGTCGTTGGAACCGGCTCGATATAAGGTCTCTCTTCATTCCGGGTCGCGATTACAAGGGGGGGGTCGGACCACATCAACAACACTCTCAGTCCAGGTCAGCATAGTCCAGGTTACCCCACTCTTCTGTCAGACTTGTGGAGCCTGGACTAGCTTACAAGGGGGAGGCTCCGACCACATCACCTTGAATGCCATCACAAAGAATATCTAGGCCAGGTCCAGCTTACAAGGGGGTGGTTTGTTGATCTGGTCCAACCTGGTTTGTGGTTAAATGGGGGAGGCCGGACCACATCACCTCACTCTCTTTTACGGATAAGGACCACAGTCCAGCTTGCAAGGGCCAAAGTCCAGGTTACAGGAAATCATAATACCCATCGAGTTCCTGTCTTTATCTTCCCAGACCTGTAAAGAACCTCATAGGCATTTCCTTCTTGATGAATTCATTATCCAATCTTTCATCGCTCTTGCGATCATTTACTGCTAGTTAGTACTACTTACACAGTACTACTTGTTAACCACCACCATATGAAGCCTCGGTGCCGATATCACGTCCCACATCAAGACCAATGCATCTGCGCCAACGATTGTTTCAATCATGAGAGAGGGTCATTGGCAGTAAGAAGTGCAATTAAAAGAAGTGCTCAGAAATCATGGCTCAGATATATATACCAGCCCTTCAACACCTGCCAAACAATCAAAGCCAGGCCCAAAATCAAAAGTCAAAAACTGATACGCAGTAACCAATGCCCATGCCTAAGCCAACAAACAAGGTCGGAAAAAGGCACAATCAATACAATACACCATACGATGTGTCAAGCCCCTCCTCCCACTCGGCCACCTCGTGGCCCCAGCAACTGATAGCAGTGCTCGCCCCCCTTTCTCCTCTCCCCTTCGCCGGAATCGCTCATCGGAACAAGGACTTGGTCATCGGTGTAGATCGGCTTTGCAAACGCCCTTTCTCTCCTATTTGTAAACTTTCAAACCCGCCAGAAACGCCGCCTCATGCATGCATATTTTGTTGAGGACATGGAATCGATCGTCGTAAGTCCGTGTGAGTCGTCATCGTTAATGCCGGAGATGGATAAGCCAGCCACCGTCGCAACCGCCGAGGCTTTCAGACTACAAGCCGCCTGGGCGACTCGGCAACGCGACGGGCCCCACCAACCTATGCGTGGGAAACCTTGCGCGCCGTGGAGGCCGCTGTCGCCGACGTGGCTGTGCTGATGCTGCCCACCCGTCCGCTGGTCTTTCTGACGCCGGCCTCCTTGGTCCGGAGCGGCGATTCCGCCTGCCGCCTGCTCCCCCTGGTCTTGGTCATGACACTGGGCGTGCTAGCAACACGGTCAACCGTCTTGGGCCGACCGGAGCCGATATTCTCGGCGTCCTGCGATGCATCGTTGTCGATCAAGTAGACAGAGGTGGTCTGGCTGACGGACCGCACCTTCTCACTGCGACCAGGCGACTGCGCGTCCTTGCGTCTCTTCCGGAGGTTGAATGCCTCATCTGTCTCCCCCTCCTGGGAGTGGCGGTGCATGGTAATGACTTCCGTCTCACGCTCAATGTGGAGCTCCTCCTCAACTGTAGCATGGACCGAAGCGGACCGCTGGTAGGGGTGGTGGCGGTCCATGCGTGATCCCTTCCGAGGCTGTCCTGGTGTGGGGGCGGGGAGGTAGTCCTCCTGGACTCCGACATTGTTGCGCTCCTTATCGACCTCGCTCAACGGCGTCCTATTCGAAGGGCTGCGGTTCGGCGGTGTCGACACCTGGCCACTGCGCATCGACTTGTGGATGTTCCGAACGGGTGTGGTGGGGTTGTTGTTAGCAGCAGCCATCTCCTTCCGGAGCTTGCGCTCGATCCTCTCCTCCACCCACCACTCCCGGAAGGTACCCTGGTTCAGGTGAAGCCAGTGCTGCTGGGGCCCGACAACCATTCCTGGCCTCATGAAGCGCATGAAGGAGATGACCTCGTTGGCGGTGAAGCCATGCCGGTAGATGAGGTAAGCCCCGATCAGGCATCCCGTGCGCCCAAGGCCAGCCTTGCAGTGGACGGCAATCCCCTTCTTCTTGACTGTGATGGTCTCGTGAGCCAGGCGGATGAACTTTCGTACCGTTGGAAGCGTGGGGCACGTCCCATCGTCAAAGATCATGTCGATGTGCTGGATACCCAGGGCCTCAAAGTACGAGGGCGAGTAGAGGTGCGAGTTGAGGCGGACAACCAGGCCAATCTCGCGCTCCGAGAAGTGTGTGAGGACGTTCTTGAAGGGCTGGGGCAGCGTCGGGTGGTCTTCGACGGCCTCGAGCGTCCGCGGCAGCAGAGGATATAGCTCGGAACCCTCCGTGATCTTGGCCACGGGCGTGTGCTGGGGCGAGGCAAAGGCGAGGAAGTGAGGGGTGATCCAGTTGAAGTCGCCGTGCTCCACACGCTCGTACCTCTCGTACATGTCGAGGTCGAAGTTATCAAGGTCGCAGCACTTCTCCTCCTTGGCCTTCCACACTCCGTACACGACATCCTGGACGGTGATGCCATAGTCGGCCTGGCTGTATCCGGCGTCACGGAAGGGCATCAGCGGGGGGTCGACCTGGGCGATGGGGGCCAGTGCCAGATGGGGCGGCCAATTCTGAATCAGGACCATGTAGCAGGCAAGCATACACGCAGCATTGGCTCGGCCTATCGATTGCTGTTAGCACTGCAGGTCACAAGACGGGCTTCTGGGGGGAACCTACTCCGTGGGTCTGCGTGGCTCCAGAACACAATGGGGCGATCCTTGTTCTCCTTAGCGCCAAGAATATCGTGGAACTGGATGGCAAATCGGTAGAGGTGACCAATGTGCAGCGGCCCGAAGTCGTGGTGGAAGGCATTGTACAGGAGGGTATCGTCGACTGTGAAGTAGCAGGGACTCCTGCGAGCAGAAGCGGCCTGCTGCTGGGCAGCGCGCTTGCGGGGAGAGGCCGGCGCCTGGGGGTACGGGAACGGAGTGTCTGCGGTGGGTTGGTGGGTGTAGGCGGCGAGATACAGCCGGTCTGGGAGAAAGGTGGTCAGCATTGAGGTTGCTTGTTTGATAGAGAGTGCCAGCAAAGGGCAGAATAAGGATGTGCAGCCACGGGAGCTTGACGGGAGCTCGATGAGAGCAAGCTGAGATGAAGCAGGAGGCGAATGGAGATGAAAGAAGATGAATGGGATGGAAGGGAAGCTTACCCGGGATGTACTCGATGACCTGGCCCAGGTTCTGGGAGTCTCTGGAGGAAGGAGCCATTGTTGTCGATGGTCGCAGCTCCCTCGTCTTTGTCGCTCAGACTGCAATTGCTGAACAAAGCTTAGCCTTGCTGTGCCTGATGCCGGCGATGGAAGCTCGCGTGGGCACGGTCGATAATAACAAGACGTCAATAGCTATTCATGAAGGGGCTTGTCAACTCAGATGGCAAAGCTCATTCGGGTCAAAAGACATGAACAATGACGATGCCACGGTGTTGAAGCAGCTTCAATGATGAAGATATGCAAGATAAGAGGCAGCGTGCGGGAGTGTGAAGGGGGAAGAAGAGAAAGAGGGCGATGCGGGATCCAAACGTTCGGCTCCGCAAAGAGTGGGTGCACGGCGATGTTTTGTATGACAAGCCACGGCCGTGGATTTTTGGCCCGTTGTCTGCTGTTGTTTTGCTGCCTCCCCGGAAACCTTCGAGACAGGCCCTGGCCTGGCCTTATTTGCAATAACAGTGGCCGCTGACCGGGGTGGCACGTCTCCACGGCAACCGCATGAATACCTAGCTACCATCCGTCACCGCCACACAACGCAGCGTCTGCCTCCCCCTCGATGTGGCTGACGTTGTCGTGCCGTCTTATCACCGTCGTCAGCCACACATCCTTCTTATCAACCCCACCACCGGTCGACCTGTCTGTCCGTCTTGGTCCCAAACATCAATCACATCCATTCCGGCTGCCGTGGTCGTCTGCGTCGCGACCAAAGCAACCCTCCCCGAATCAATCGTCTCAGGTCAAGACCACAGCCGCCGCAATGACTGGCGCCGCAGACCCTGAGTTCCCCTGCTCGATGCAAGTCTCAACCCGCCCCCCCAGATCGGAAGAGCTCGGGT
>JAEMHR010000054.1:0-158241 GCA_016490725.1 Amphichorda felina | reverse complement strand
CAACCCCCCCCCCCCCCCCAACAAGACCCTCCGATTCGGTCGTCACTTTTTCCATCCGCTTCTCCAGTCTGCCAGGTAGGCAGCCCCTCCACCTCTTCCCCCCTCGCGCACGGCGTGTTCGCACGGGTAATGGCCGGGGTCCCACCCTCCAGCGTGAAGCCGGCAGCAAAGCAAAAGGAGGCAAGGGGAGACTGGGCCGGGGGGGAGGGGGAGGAACCGGGGGGAGTATGACGAAAATTATGCCAATGGCTAGCAACTTTTCAAAAGGGGATTCCCCTGTTGTAATAATATTGGACGAGGATCCGGTGGTGAGGAACACGCACACGGGAGCCGGGAGTCGGGAGTTACCCGCTGAAGGTTGCGTCGGAAGCACGCATGGCGAGCGGCATGGGGGAGGGGCGCTGGTGTCGCCATAGCAAAATTTCCTAGCCCCTCCCCCTAATATCACTTTGCTACTGTGTCGGCGGATGATCCCGAGGTTCTGCAACCTGTGAGCGACAGTGTAAACGGGCGTGGCGGGACTGGCAGGCCCAGAGGAGAGACACGCAGGGGTAGGAAACGGTACAGTCAGTTTGCATTAACGCCCACAACGAAAGCTATGTACCGGCAAGCTAAACCGGCTGCCCAGCGGTTATCCAAGACAGCGAACCACTGCCCAAGACCTCAGACATCCACCCCATCCTAAAACCGAAGAAACGCTTAACTGGTATGAAGCCGTGAGGCTAATCCGTCTTTTTTGCTTTGAACAAACAGGGAAACACAACCGATTAAACACTGTCCTAAGCCCCCCCTATTGCAGCACCGCTGTCATCCCCCCTCCCCTCCTCCGCGTGGACACACGGGTGGCGGAGAGAATATCAACAACGGGGCCCTGAGGAGCAAGGTAGGATAAAAAAGGAAAGAAAAAAAAGAGAGAAAAAGAAAGCTCCAAGAAACACGGGGAAGCACATTGATGACCCAGAACCGCAACAATGTTCGTGACAGCGAGTCTGTTTGTCGCCAAACTTGGTGCTCTAAAGACCTTTCGCTGACGCTGTATTGCCCAAAATGCCAACCCCCCTTTTCTGTGTGTTTTCCCCTCTGCCAAAAACCCAGCGTGCATAATCTCATAGCGCATCGTCGTCGCGGAAAAAAAAAGAGCTCTAGATTCCTTGGTGCCGAATCGTGATTCGCACGTCATCTTCCGGCTCGCTGTCCAGCAGCGTCGATTCCGTCGCATCGGGATCGTTCCGTTGACCATAATTACTTCGGATCCCTTGGTCGGTTCAACCGATCAATCATACCCTTGTCGATGTCATTCTTCTCTACCAGATTACTCAAGCTCATGACAGAGGACCCCTGCTGTCCATGCTGGTTCGTGGGCGTCTGGTTCGTTGACTGTCCCTGGCGTGCGGGGGTCGAGCCACCGCTAGAGCCCGTGTGCGCTGCAGGAGAACGCCCGTCGTGCGAGGGCTGGCTGCCTTGGCTTGCTCCTGTGGCAAGCTGGGGAAGCGTCGGGTTGCGTGGGCTGTTCCTCGAGAAAGGCGGGAATCCGAGCCCTCCAGGGCTACTCTTGCTCGAGAACTCGGCGGGGGATCGTCTCCGGGGTTCTTCTTCGGTGGCCCCGACCCGAGGGGGAGGTAGTCGGTAGCTCTCCTCCTGGTCTTCCGAAGATCGTCGTCGTCTTCTGGCACCAGTCTGGGAGCCTTCATCGCCTCTGGCGGAGTTGTACGAGTAGGTGGATTCGGCAGGTGACTGAGCAGGCGGGCCTTGTTGTCCCTGCGCCTGTGGCCCCTGGTGAGCGGGCGGTGGCGCCTGCCCCGGCGGGTGGGGGTAGTAGTTCGCGGGCGGCTGCTGCGGTTGCGAAGGGCCGCCGGGCTGGTACTGGTGAGGCTGCGGCGCAAGCGGCTGTCCATAGGCGCCGTAGAGGGGTGTTCCTGGGGGAACGCCACCTGGGACGGCTGAGACGGGGATAAAAGCCGTCGAACTCGAGGATGAAACCGGCTGGAAAACGCATTCCTGGTTCATGCGTGCGCAGTTCTGACACTTTCCTCCGGGAGCACTCTGGTAACCACTGCAGCGAATCTGCACACGAGGTTAGCATAATTTATTTGGTGTAGGAAAGAGAGAGGGAGAAAAATGGGCGCCTGTATAAGCAAATCGACTTGCCTTCCGCTTCCGACAGTATTTACAGGCAATGGAAGTCCTCTGCCGGGGCGCAGCCTGTGCCATGGGCGGTGCGCCGCCTTGGGCCTGGCCGTACTCCGGGTACGGCATAGCAGACGATCCCTGAGGATGATAGGGGTAGGCGTTAGGAGGGCCGTGGGGCGCTTGGGGAGGAGGACGGTAGTAGTAAGGGTCATGGTGCGGGTACTGGGGGTCCTGCGAGTACTGGCCAGGCTGTCGTCCAGGGTTGTACTGCTCCGGGGGCCGGTAGCCAGCAGACCGGGGATCTGACTGCTGCTGCAGAGGTGGAAGATAGCCCCCAGCTTGCTGGCCAGGAGGCGGGTACCCATTCGTGGTGTTGGGCGAGGCATAACGAGGGTCTGAAGGGTAAGCATGGCCCTGGGAGTGAGGTGGCGGGCCATAGCCCGGAGGTCGAGGGTCGTGCATGGAGGGCAGAGATACAGACGCAGCCATGTTGCCCCGGGGGTCTTCTGAGGGTCTCTGAGCACCCTCTCCTGGAGGAGGATAATGCGGCTGCGGATGAGAGGCGTGCGGGGGTGGCTGGGCGTAACGATCCTCTGCGTGACTGGGCGGAGGATAGTCTTTCCGATAGCGGTCGTCGGCCATGCTACATCAAAGCAGGTCGGTGAGCGACAGAAGTCACCAGCCAACAGTGACCTGTACGTTGATTCGGAGCTCTGTTGATGCTAGATGCGACTTCTTTACCCAGGGAGAGTGGCACAGCTGCATTTGGAGGTAGCGCAGGACTAGACGGCTTCGCAAAATCGGTTGCCCTGCCCTGTATCACCACTGGGTCCCGTTGCTCGTGCTCTGGTGACGATGGTTAGATTTGACCTCTGGAGCCCGAGTGCGTGGGTGCAGTCGTTTGGTGTGGAACTGAATATTGGGGGAGCCCCTCAAAAATGATGCGGAACAGGGGACGGATGGAGGAGCGGGCGGTTATGGGAGAGAGTGAATGAGCATATGTAGGGGCCACTGGGACGGAGGAGGTGTGTTACGGCTTCCGGTGTTTAGGACAGGACGAGGAGAGGCAAGAATTAGAGGGCAAAGGGCAAAAGATGGATGTGGAAAGTGTGGAAAAGAAGGAAGTTTGAAGTGTGTCGTGGCGGGGAGAGCCGCGGGAGAGTGGGAATGCACAAGGCAGCGGATAGGCCGGTGTCAGGCCGCTCGTCCCTACACTAATAAGACCCAAGCTGCTGGCCCAACCCGGGCCCTCGTGGTGGCCACCTTGCACTAGCAAGTCATGTCGCTAAGGCAAGGGGACACCCACACCCCCAATCCGAGATCAGTCAGATGGAGTCCGGCGCGGGAGTCCAAAGACACCGCTTGGTAACTTTTTGTGCGGCCGGAGGGGTGGGAAGAGCCTCGATGGGCCTTCTGGCGCCGAGAAGGGTGTGTGGGTTAGACTTTCTCCCGAGCCTTCGCTGGAATGCCAATTCTCGACGGCCGTGGCCCGGGCTCAAGCTTGACTCGGGCGTGGGTTGACTCGTGGTCGTCGTCCAGCTACCCCGCCAGCCGCTCTACCATCCCCAGCCGCATACAGATCCGGGAGAGCGCGAGGCAGAAGGTAGCAACGGTTGAGGTTTTATACCGGCGGCCAACCGGACGCACTGGGCGAGGATTTGAGTTTGGTGGCGGCGGCACGGGTGTTGTGAGCCTCGCAACGGCGCGCAAGCAAGCCGAATGCGACAAGATGACGGATGTTTCCTCTGGCGCTCGACATGAACAAGGCCCCGATGTCACCCAGGAAACCCGCCGCTCTCGCCCGCCCGCCTTCGGGCTGAATGATGGAGAGCCCCAACGCGAATGCTCAGATTTCGACCGCCCCCCAACGAAGCTCCGCCAGTGTCTGCCTGCCCGTCATGGCGCAATGCGCCGGGGCCTGGGGACTGTTGCAGCGGCGCGGGGCCTGGCTGACGGGCAACGGTTGGCGCCATCGACGCGGCTGCCACGACAGGACAGACCACAGACCGTGGTGCGAGCTGTTGGCCCCAACTCGGGGAGTTCCATAGCCACGAGGACGGGGAGAAATGGAGCCAGCGAGGGGGGTGTGTAGTGTGGAGAGTGCGTTGGACGCGAAGGGGCAAGAGACGAAAGGGGGGAAACGATATATGAGGTGGAATGCCGCATCATGGGTGGTGTACGTACCTGGGAAGTTGAGAAAGTGGTGAGACAAAGTGAAGGTGAAGATGAAGGATTGATGGGGTATGACGGGGTACAGTGACCGAGAGCGGCAACGGCGTGGTATTTGGTCGATTCGAGGGCTGATCGCGCGGCCGAGTCCGGACGTGCCTGCTGGGCGCACAGTTTCCGGCCGAACCCAACAGTCTGGATGCGGATGCAACAATTGGTGGCTGTGAGGCTGTGACGGAGGTGAGGTGGTGGTGGAGGACAAGGGCGAAAAGGGCCGGGTGCCATCGAGGTGGGAAGCAAGGTGAGGTGAGCCCGAGATCGAGGGCTGCCAGTCAGGACTTGTCGGGTCTGATCAGGTCGGCCAAGCCAGGCCCACCGGGATTCCCAGCAGCCCAGCACCCAGGCCAGGGCACCGACGCACATATTGCTAGGTGGTACGGAGTACATAGCACGAGTAGATTTGTTCGGGGACACCAGGCCGGGTGCCCACCTCACAGTCGTCCCAGTCCTCGCTGACGTCGCGTGCCCTGGCAAACCAAGCCTTCCGCTAACACCACTCCGGCGCAGCACGAGACTACGAGTACATACTCGCAGTGCGCACTGCGCGGCCTGGGAGCCTGCAACGGGGTCCCTGGGGCTCTGGGAGGTGCCGCTGGGGCTTGCCGTACTCGTACATGGTAGGGCGGAGGTGTCAGATGCCCACAGCACAGGGCAGTGGCCCAGCGGGTGCATTGCAGGTACATACGAGGAAGCAAGGCAGTGAAGGCTTGTGGCGGGCAGGCCTCGTGAGGGGCGTGCACCCAGGGCGTCCACGGTGTTCAGGGTGCCCGTTCAGGGTGTTCAGGGTGCCCAGGGTGCCCAGTGCTGTGTCCAGGGTGACGATGGGCCATGGCAGGGCCGCCCGCCAGACAATCCAGGCCCGGAGCGGTTCAAGTCCCCACAGTGTGCAAAGTTGAACGCCACCAGCTGGGAGTGGGGAGCAACATGCAGCCAGATGCCACGAGCCACGTCCAATCAGCGGCCGCCTTGGGCAAACCTCCGTCTGGGGCGTTTGGGGGGGGGTGTGGTGGCTGCCACTGGCCACCAACGGTAGTAGCCAGTCGTTGGAGTTGCTTGACTCGCTGGGGTCGCTGGACCAGCAAGGGGGCTTGTCGCGGTGCGCTTGGTCCCGGCCGACAGCGGTGCGGTGCGCCGCCGGGTGCAGTGTGGTGCGGTTCGGTGCGGTGCGTCGCGGCGCCAAAGAGCGGTTTGGCGGTTGGGTTGCAGACGCGGCCGCAGGAAGCACAATCCGTGTGTTTCACTGTGGGCCGATGCAAGATCCGATGCAGTGCTTCGTACGTACATATAGGTACATATAGCACGCAATGCTCCGTTCTCACGTACGGAGTACTCTATACAGAGTGATATGTCTGAGATTCTGCCCGTCTCCCCTTCAAGCCTTCAAGCCACGCCGCCATGGTGCTCACTGCTACTCACTCATCATCAGCCTGACAAGCCTCTGCTCCTGGCAAGCGGCGAGGCGCAAACATGTTTCTGGCACCTAGGCTCCAGCAGACTCACTCGCCCGTCGAGTCTTATCGACAGACTGGGCGGACGTGGGTGGGTAAGCCGTTTGATGGGCCGATCCCTGCTGATTCAAGCTGCCCCCAGGAAGAACTGTAGTAGATGCGATGAAGCTGCTTGCCTGCCCTCTGAGACACAAGGCGGTCCAGCCTGGGCAGCCCGGTCTGGTCGGTTCTTGCTGTTTCCTCGCATGATAATTAGATCCTACAAAGGCTTTATTGCACTGACATGACTTGACCATGGACCAGGCAGCTGCGTTGGTTGCGCCGGTTTGGGAGGCTCTTCAACGCTCCAAGTACGAGATGCACCAGGAGCCAACAGGAACAAATGTGAGACCCGTTGTCTGGTCGGTTGGCCGTGGGGCGAATCGCGGCCTTGGTGTCGGGCTCGCGCGGAATCAAATGTCTCTAGTGTCGATGAGGCACGCGACGATCTCAGAGCCCGTTGAGCGCGTGGGCTTGTTGGCAGTTGGGGCAACCCGGGCCAATCTGAATCTGGCCCAGATCAACTAAAGTAACCGATCAACCCACGCACTAATGAGTGCGGGGAGAGATGACAGTCTACAAGCAAATACGTGCCCGGGCGACTCGCCCCCATCCTCAGGTAGGATGGAGGGAGACAAAGCCATTTGGCCCCGGATTGGACTCATGACGCCCAGATTCTTTGTTCGGATGCCCATGGTCCGCCCAGCTGGTTTCCCGACGTATCACGTGGCCATTATTTAGCAACCGTGGCTGCGAAGGAATATAAGGGCCGTTTGCCCGGTGAACTTGCCGACCATGTGCATCGTAGTTAGTCGGCGCCCCATCCCGGGAACCACCTGCTAGTCAGTTTTATAGTCCATACTAGTATCATGTACGTAGCCGTATCGCCTCGCGAATGAGTGCCATCGGGAACTGATATTTGGTACTAAATGCCCGCTACTGTGGCTTGCCTTGTCGTGAACCCGCATGTCGGTGTCGAATGAGGCCAGATGGGGGAGGGGTGACCGTAACCAACTGCATGCAGTCATTCGTGTCTTGGCCTTCATGGACGCGTTGAGGCGTCTTCACCGCCCAGCAGGACAACAAGGGGATTTGCGTTCGCACATCGAGCAATCCGACGCCAAACATTGCCGATGAATCGAGCCCATCAGCTTTGTCAAGCTCTTGGTGACCGCATCTTCATTTTGCTCCTCGAACAGGCGAAACCCGAGGGTGAGGTTGAGGGGAATATGGCCTTGCCAGTTGTCGCATGTCGCCAATTGGTTCTGCGACGCAGCCCAAGGTGCCTGGTGGTCAGCGAAGCGGAATGGTTCCATGAATTGAAACCCCAGGACGCAGGGTCCAAACATGGTCAGAACTCATTTGTCGCGCAACTGGGCCGTCCAAGGAGTTCAGCCCCCGGTGCTGCCACCCTGACCCAGATCGTTCTTCGCGACTTGGCGCCTTAATAACGATATAGTAGTGATACAAGGTTTGACCACCATCGCGTTGTCCCGGGGGCGCCGCCTGGGCCGTTGTGGCCCGTCACTGTAATATTATGCTGTGCTTCCGCTTAGGCGTGGCGTACCAGGATCACAAGGTTTCTGACACTCGGCAATCTGGCAGGCACCATCCGCCCGTCGTCCCGTACCGCAGTGCAGTGGTCAGTGGTCACGCTGCGCCATTGGTATTTGTGGGGTGAGGCCTTGAGAGTCCGAATCAGAGATCCAACAAAGGCGATGGCAGGGACAGCAGCCTCAGGTCGTACTACACCGAGGTGCCCACCATCATTGTTGTTTACCTGCAGCACCTCCAAATCTGCGTGCACTCTGCCGTCACCCATCACACCCAACTGCATGGCGTAGAGCGGCACGGCACGGCGCATCCTTCTCTCACCCATCCTTCCAGGTCCGGTTCATGCTTCTGCAATCTGGGGGCTGTCGGTGTTTGCAGTGCGGCCGTGTATCTTCCGTTTCTTCCGTTTCTCGACTCGTCAGCACTACCTGAGGTATACCGACACAACACGCCACTGCGTGCGTGCGTCTGTCGACCAAAAATCCTAGCGAGATAGAGAAAAGTAGTGATAATGTGGTGCTTGATGGAGCGCCATGGCTAGCACGGAATGCAAACGTCGACAGAAACTCGTGAGAAAATCATGATGAAAGGGGGGGAAGGTTCTGTGATCACCATGTTCTCGGAGGGGCCCCGCCACTGGCTGACCTGAGCAGGTAGACCCTTGGAGCACCAGGATCCAGCAATATGCATTGCGGTTGAGCCCGCGTTGCCGCTGGTTGCTTAACTCCCGAGGCCGTTTCGGGCACCCCTCTCAACAGGGGCTTCACCCAATTTAGAGTCTGCCTACTCCGTATTACAGTGTATCAGTTATCTGTATTTGTACTCTGGGGCTGGAATGTCTTCAAAGTCTTGTCGTTAATATCGAAGAATCGAAAAAGTGGGCACCAACCAATCCCAAGAAGAGGAATATTTTTGCACCAACACGTCAATCGTGAGCAACCCACACGGCGTTGTTGTGAGATGCAGCGTTGGTGGTCGAAAAGATGCCTGTTGCCGACGGCAATCGTTGTTCACCCGCGTGTCTCGTTTCATCCGTAGCTGTGATAGCCACTAAACTCGTCCCGTGCCGGCATGGTCCTCTACTTCCGACTCTTCTCGCAATTGGATACCTTGACTCTAAGAGGACAGGGTGCGAGGTCTGGCAGACTTTGTGTCATCAGCCGAAATGCATGAATCCACCCACCCCTCCCATCCACACTGTGGTCTTGTGGTCTGGGGTGACCTGAACGTGACGATGCTTCGCCCCCCTCCCTTCGGCGAGATCCCCGCCCACCTGGGATTTCACGTCAAATCACTGGTGCCGGCTTTCATTGGTTTGTTTGTTGGCTGACGTCGGCTACTCCGTTGTTGCTGCCAGCGCCCTGGCATCGGCCCCAATCGGGAACCCACGAACAACCTCGGAGGCTCAGACTGTTGGTTTGTCAAATTGTCGGACAGGACTACGGGCACCAAGGTTGCCAGATAACAGCAGCCGGTGTCCGGGGCCAACTCCCCATGGGACCTAATCCAAAACACTGGGTTTGCAATGGTAAGTGCGCAGGGCAAAGATAAACACTGAGAGCACAAGAAATCGCACCTTGGCCGTACCCAAAGGGCGTACTTTGTACGATTGTTCCCAACATTGGGATGATATCACTTTCCTCCATAGTAGCACAAGCACTAGAAGCAGTTATTGGGAACACCCTGAAGAAGCTGGCTAGTGCGGGTACTGCAATGGCAATCAAAGTGTGCCCGACAGCCTTCCAGAAGGTGGCAAGCGAGACTGGCACCAGTGGATGCGGGCGGCTGGATCGAGTATCGGAGACGATCCGTGTGGTGGAGCGACGCTCCCAGTCGTTTGGGATCGCAACAACGCTTGGCCACCCCGTGACGCGACCCGACTTGGCATATCGGGTTTTCGGCCAATCGCCGACACATGCGCCTGCTTCGCCTTCTCCAGTAATAGGCGGCGAGGTTTTATAACCACAAGATTCTTTTCTCTTGAACTTGATTTGTGCACGGCGTCCTGCCTGGTCCCTGCTGAGGAGCTCGAACGACAGTCAGGGTACAATGGGTCTGCCGACGATGATGGATCTCACCCAGCAACCCTAGAAAAGACATGTGACAATCCCAAAAGAGAAATACCAAGGTCGCCTCTTACCTGACCAGACTTGGTTTACAAATTGCAGCCGACATTGACACAGCCAACAAAACCTAAGGATCTTTGGTGATAACAATTGCCATGACGCAACGCCCTGCGTTAGATATCAAGTCAACTTGTCAAGATGGAATATGTTAGCAAAAACTAGACGTGCTCGTAGTGTCTTGGTGGGAGAGACTCATTGAGGATTCCCTTACCTCAGCCAATGAATCAATTAAAACTTGGCGTTGGCCAATCTCCCGCTTATACGTAATGCCCATTGTATATGAAGGCATGCTGAATTGATGCCAACGCACCGAAGACACAAAGCATCCAAACGTGCCAATTGATTGCTCCAGTTGTGCAAAGCGCCAGCAGCTAGGATCGTCAGGTTGGCACAAAAGGCAAGATCGTGAGACAACGAACTCGCACACAAGATTGGGCTGAACAACAACTTACCTACGCCTATGTAGTGTGGTGTAGAATCTATCAATAGACGGTCTAAAATAGACCAAACGACCCATCTGATGAGTAGGACCCCTCAATCTACTAATAATGCGGCCAGCTTAGCCCCAGTTGCCAAGACACTTAGACCAGGAAGTTCAAACATACATACCTGTTTTGGGAGTTGTAGTCTAGGAGATCAGACCCTCCCCTCACCCCGTCAACATAGCTGCTGTCTGACAGTGACCATTCTGGTCAGATATCACGTTAGGTCCAATGGCGTTGCCCAGTGCCAGATGCATACCACCCGACTTGGTCCCATGGCCACAAGTGAGGGGTGAGACAACAATGGTGCGTAGGGGAAACAAAAAGCATGCAGACCCATTCATGCATGGGGTTAGGGGTTCTGGGGCTCCGTTCGGTTGCAGAATGCCCCGGGTCTTTGGTGGCCGCCACCCTCGCTGTGGCAGACCTGCAGGTCATGCAAAGCAACAGAATAACTTCGTCGACAAAATGCGTATAGCTCAGCGGTTACCGCGCGAAATATTTCAAAAGTGTTTGTGTTGGGCCCAATCCGCATAAGAATCGCCAGCACAGACTGTAAAAATGGCGCAGGGTAGGTTCAGCGTTAAGCAAGGCGCTGTCGTGAGAACCCCCCCTTGCAGTAGACGCGTATAGGGAGCCCAGGGGTTCTTCTGGGTGGGTTACTGCTTGTAGCGCCTTGGAGCTCCTGATCCACTGGAATGGGAGTATTATTTGGCTGTACTCACGTCACCTGGGAAGATTAAAGGTTAGCCACGGCCTGTAACTGATAGTAATCGTAAAGGGATGGTCTTGGATTCGCGTCCAAGAGCAGGGAGCCTCCCTTTGAGCTTGAAAGCGTTCGGTTGGTGGTCCGAACTGTGGAAATCATTTTTGGGAGTCTTTGTTTCTGATGGAAGTTTGTGAGGCTACCTGTGGTTGCAAGGGGGAGAAATCGCCGTGCTGTGGAAGGCGATGGAATTGGCGAGGTGGATTCTATGGGCATGAAGGGCAGTTACGGCCCTTTGGCCCAAGCACGTTCTTCAGACCTCAGCGCCGCGGAATATGCCCACCTCACTACCGCCTCAGACAGGTGCGCAAGAGCGCGTAGACATGTAAGGCGGGTTAGTATAGTAGGTAGGTAGCACGGTAGCAGGACCTACCTGCCTACTCGCTCTTCCCATGGAACCCTAGTAGTCGCTGCGGTTGCTTCTAGACTTGACTACTAACCTCAGGATGCCATTTTTGAGGGCCGTCACAGGTGAAGAGTGTGACTTCCCTCCAAACTCGATCCTGACATATCACTGATCCGTCAATGCTTCGTTTTGCCCTGTTCATTTCTCTTATTGAGGATGGAGCTATTTCGCGACCTAGGATCCGACCAGGTTCGACCCCACAATGGTTTGAACCTCCAGCACAATTTCAAATCGCACTTCGATCTCCCTTATGTAGCAACGATCTGTTATAGACGAGTGGAGATTAGTACAGACTAATTCTTGTGCCAAAATTCCTCCCGCAAGCCGGCAAATTGGCAATATTTTCTATATCTATTGCTTCAATCATCACGAACAACACACCCTCCCCATATTCACACTGGACGTCTGGCAGAATGCGCTTTGTTGGGGGGGGGGGGGGGGGGGGGGGGGGGCGAGGGATACAGCGGCTAGGAGATGGACCGTCTAACTAGACGTTCCACTCGACGAATATTCTAGGGAACATTAAGCGTTTTCCCTTCTGTTTCACAAACAACAGCTTCTGGTTGCGGGCATCAAGTCAGTCATCTGCCCATGCCCTCAGTGGACGCACTTCTCATGTCACATGTGTGCATCATCACAGAAACCTGGAGAAGAACGCCCAACACTGAGACCAACGAGATGAGGGAACATTTCTCTCTCGTACGTCGTGCCCTCGCAGAAATCGGCTGATTGCAACATTCCTCACCGACACTTTGCTTCCTCCTGTGGTGCTCTCTCATTCGCCCGGGGGCAGACGCTATTATCATTGGTGACCCAAGCTTCTGGGTTTCGACAGGACATCTCACCGTCAGGCCAGGGAAGAATGGATTTAATTGGTCATTGAGGCAAAACATGGTTCGGTCCGCCAATCGCACGCGTGTGCCATGAGTCACGTGATCAAAATCTCATGCGGGCCATCCATGCAAGCTGCATAGCTCCCGCTAATAGTCCTTGGCCCAGCCGAGCTGGATTTGTCAGTACTCCGTACCTACTCGTAGGAGGTATGCTTCCTCGACCACGTATTTGTACCTACCTAGTATCAGAAGTGTGAGCACCGAGGCCACAACTTGGTTCGGCTGATCAAGTCAAGGCAGCCTCATTCAACAGCATCTTACAGCAGGGGCTTCGTGCACTGATAGAGTAAGATATGTCGTCGGCCACCCTCCTCTACCTGCATAAGGTGCTCGCAATCGACTTGCCCGGGAAATCATAAGGCACCAAACAACAAGGATGCTTTTTTTGCGAGACAAAGATCATCAGTTACATGCTGAGCGGTTGACGAGAGCCAACAGACGAAAAGGTCAGACACCCAAGTCTTGCATCTCTTCCCAAGACACATTCGCAACGGAGCAACCAAATGAATGCTCCACTAATATTTCAGGTTGAATCTTGCTATCCAGGTCTCGGCAGGATGGGCACATGGTACGCTGTCGCAATTTCACAGTACGAGTCGATCCTCGACCAGACACGAGTACATATTTGTTGTTCTCGTACTTGTAGGAGTAGCTATTGGTGCTACCCGTACTCCCTCCCTGCACGTCAATCCTCGTTGAACTTGGGTGGCCCTAGCAAAGAAGACATGGCGATACAGTGCGGGCGATTCATACCGCACCCCGCACCAACTCACCAGCTCTCAATAGGATCAGGTCCTTGAGAGAGCGCGCTGACCCATCCAGCTCTCCCCTCATCTGCGTTCTGTGCCCAAGAAATCAATCAGTTAGTGATTTTTGGGCGGCAACCCGGCTGGTCATATCCGTTAGGACACGACGGACAATGGCTGGCGAATGAACTAATCTCCAGGTGATCCGATTAGAGCCCCGGAATCGGCTCCACATTTACAAATCGTATTTATTATCCGTACACTATATGGCGGATACTAACTACCTAGTCGTCGCCTACGTAGGTTGTGGCGCTTCTTGATGTTTTGGGGGAGCGCCGTCGGCCAGGACATGGGTGGATGAGCGGGAAATGAGGTTTCCCGACAAGTTAACTGTGCCAATTTGGATCCATGCAAAAAGCAAAGCCGCACCTTGATGTTTTAATCACTCTCACAGCAACAGGGCGAAGACGTTTATGACTCAGCTGCCACGGGACCTCATCTGCATGCACGGAGGCTTGCACATAAGCTGATGGACAATGCAGGTCGGGGTACGAAGGACGGTGTCTGCTGTACGAGTACTCGCACCAGCCACTCCTGTCCCACTCCGATGCACACTCCCCAGTTCCCCAGATGTATGGACGCCATGTATCAGGGATTCGGCTGTCCAAAACCCCTTTTGGGCCTCACCTGCAGCACACGTCTGCCTGTCCAAACTGCCTTGCAGATGCGCCGAGAGCATCTGCGCGGCTGGTCTCACGCCTGACACAACACGATGGTAACACAATCGATTCTCTCCAGCCTTTGAGAAGAACTTCCCGTGATGGGGAAGGAAATTTGTATTCGTCTATGCTGCGAGTCGTCCAGGTCCGGTCCGACGACTTTCCCCCCCGAGAGATTCGAAAAGCTCCCAATTCGTACTACCTATCTATGTCAACAGGTTGGCCACAGTTGGGTCGCCAAGAATGGGGAGGTTGGGCATGAACAGGGTACCAGACCAGCCTTGTCTTTTGTCAACCCTGCTTCCAGAGCATCTGATCCTTTCGGTAAGTGCACGCATACGTGCGAATGCAGGGGAGACACCTCCCAGACACATTGACGAGTATCGCAGACGGCTCGGCACCGGATCGTGCAGAACTGCCTGATGAGACGACAATGACACGGCATGGCAGGCAAAGTCAATGCAGGTATGACAGCAAAAGAAACCCCAACACACGATTGACGGGCCCCAGACTGACTCGCCCCCAGCTTTTGGGCACACGCATTATGTTTGGTGCAGAACAGCCCACATGCTCACATCTGCAGCAGCCCACGTCAAACCAGCGGTGAGCAGAAGGCAACCAAGGGAACCTGAGCTCTGTCGCTCATCATCGCCGACAAAGTGCGGGCCACAATGCGACTCTGCGCCGATACGGGTACTCGACAGATGGTAAACAGCGCAAAGCTCGGCAACCATCATTGTCCACTGCCGGATCAGCTTGGAATCATCAGCCAGGCGAACCCCAATCTACCTATCCACGGACGCCCGAAATAATGAACAAGGCACTAGAGGCATTGACTTGCAGCGAAATGGGCCGAGATACTTCGCAACGGCCCTCCCCGGGCCTGGACCTGTCCTGTGAGGCAAAAAGCAAACCAGCCGACCATGTGTCGCGATGGTCATCAAGATCAAACATGTCTATCGACGGCTGCACTGCGACGCCGTGTGTACTGAGTATAGCAGGACACTCTTTTCCACGACCAGGCGGTGCTCAGCACTCTTCCCCACATCTCAAAACGACATACCAGGGTGTATACCAGTAGTCCAGCACTACTCCTAGTACTCCGCACATGCGCGGAACTTGTTCCTTGCGGACGAGGTGCTTGGTGCTAACCCCGAGCGAGGCCCATGAACGCAGGCGCCTTCTTGGGGCATGTTGACAGACATTCAACATGTAGGTACGGATAGGTACCTAGCAATGATCGTCAGCTACACGTGTCCATTGTCTCTGACTCTCTGAGAGGGGCGTCGGTCAATTGTTCGGCACGTACACCCGCGGAGACGGACTTAGTCGGCTAGCTGTGCTCGGCGGTCATCCATCATTTTCGACAATGATGACTCTGGGACCGAGTCTCCAAGCGCCAGCCCACGGGCCACACACACCTGAACCTGACTCGGGGACTACCGGTGCGTTGTTTCGGGGCTAACACTAAACGTACCAACGGGAGAGGGTCACTGCGGTCCGAGGCGCTCGTGCAGGTAAGATCAGCGGCCCGTCAACGATCAAGTAGGGCCGCAGGCTCAGCAAGGTTCAGCGTGGCAAGCAGCTGCTGCCCCATGCCGACACCATGCACACAGCCCCTAAGCTACAAGCGCCTCATCAACACCCGTCAACGACGGCCATGGCCGCGCACGAATTGGCGCCCAGTCCGGCATCATACTGTGTTGGTCCATCCCCGGAGGGAACGCCGCGAAGCTGCGGTGATCAGCTGAGTGTATCAGGAGTAGATGGGTCACGTATCCCGAAGGGGCGTCACCGAGCCGGTGCACGATGCCAGAAACAACTGGTTGGTAAAAGACATCGCTCTACGTATCGCAGCCAGCCACGTTTCTCATGGATGGTTACCCAGTGTGAGATCCTGGCAAGGGAGGGCCAAGCACCATGCAGGCTGCCGCACCGTTGTGTGTACAGAGTAGCAGTGCCCGCTGTTGCCCTCCATCCGGCGCCACCAACAGTCTAACTGTCGCAGCTCTACAGCCAACAGTTTTGCGCCGCAGGGGAAAGAGTGTTGGTAATTCCGACGGCGAGGCGCTTTGCGCTGCCACCGGCGCACCCATTGAGGGGTTGGTTGCTCCTCGGCCCCGGTGGACGGTGTTCGGGTCTTTCCGTCGAGGCAATTCTTGGCAGCAACCTCCTCAGAGCATATCTCCTTAATGCGTGGGCTCTTTCAAAATACTGAGATGGTGATGGGTTTGGGAAGGCGCTGTGAAGTCACCGAGGTGTCCTCCAAGCGACTATGGAGACGGGAATGCGCCGTTAAGTAATAGTATCCGAAAAGTCTCCGTCCCAGCGCAACTTAAGAGATTGACCATGTGGCTTAAACTCTCCAACTTCCCCGTAGCAACTTTAGGCTTTATGCAAGACCGGTAGACGAATTGGCCCGAAATTTCAATCTCATCACCGAGGCTGTAAGAGAGAACCTTTACAAACTTCGCAATGGCAGACACCACAGCCCTCAACCAGAAGTACTTCAAGTGAGTTGCGGCATTCCATGGATTCATATCATGCGATGTACTTGGATTTCGGACAATTGGATCAGAGAGAATTCGGCGGAAACAGAGACCGTCATAGTTGCCTCATATGCCGCCCTGGAACTGCACGACTTCTTGACCTGCGCGCTCAAATACGTTTCACCATAGATCTCTAGCTAACGTCGTGGACATAGCCAGATCGCCTCTGACTATGACACGAGGTACGAGAAGACTCTCGGCCAATTGGAGAAGGAGGTCAAGAACAGTCGCGACTTCATCGGTATGAAGCAAGGGGGGAGGCTCCTAGACTACGCCTGCGGCACGGGTCTGCTGTCGAGAGTGAGTCTCTCGTCCCACATGCCATGTTATCATTTTAACAGTAGGGAAGTCTATTGGAGAAGGGGCTAGTCAGTGTATTGGAATTGATGTTTCCGAGAGCATGGTAGAGGCGTACAACGCCAAAGCCAAGACGGAGGTGAGCCCCCATCGAACGTGCCCCATCATCTCGAGACACAACCCTCACTCCCCCCTTCCCTTTATCTTTCTTTTCTAAGCATCTCGAGCAGCACGCCTTCCCCGACAAGCGCGAGGCCCTCGTGGGTAACCTCCTCGACCCGTCTGACCCCCATCCCCCGGCCCTATCCGACGCCCGCTTCTTCGACTTTGACCTCGCAGGCGTGGGCGCCGGCTTCCACCACTTCAACGACCCGGCCCTCGCGGCGCGCCGCCTGGCCGAGCGGCTGCGCCCGGGCGGCGTGCTCTTCATCCTCGACTTCATGCCGCACCAGCTCGCGGGGGAGGAGCACCTGCACGCGCGCGGGGTCGCGCACCACGGGTTCTCGGAGGAGACGATGAGGACCATCTTCGAGGGGGCGGGCGTCGGGGGGGACTTTGGGTTCCGGGAGCTGGAGGAGCCGGTTGTGTTTCACAATGCGAGGGGGGAAGGGCAGCACATGGTCCGAAGGGTCTTCTTTGCTAGGGGGACCAAGTTGTGAGGTGAGAAAGGAGGGAGATGGCAGCTCAGATAACTGGGTATAGGGAAGAGCCGATAAGCTAGGTAGTATGTATGTGTTCAATATATTGCAGCTACATGATGACGCTATGATAAGGGCATTCCCGTCTCGTCCGTGTCCACCTCAAAGGCACCACCAAGCAGAATAGCAGGCTCCTCAATGTTGTGATGCTCGTAACTTCATAAAACCAGGTCAGCGATTATATACCCCCTCCCATAACGAATGGGGCAGTAGAGACTCACCTCAAGGTCCCCACGCCGCCGGCCTCGAGAAGAAATGCGGGTCCGTCCTGGAGCTCCCTCCCCGTCCACCGCAGGGCAAGGGCGCGGAGAATGTGGCCGTGAGCAACGATGAGGACGTCGCCGTTGGCGTGCTCCCCTTTGGGCTTGCCGATGACGGGCTTGTGGTACTTTTCGCGGATCTCGTGGATGAGGCGGTCCAGACGGTCCGTAACGTCCTGGGGCATCCTATACCTCTTTTAGCACTGGAAATATCCGAGGGGCGGTAAAGGGCACATACTCCCCCCAGGGGCAGCCATCCCTCCATATATCCCAGTACCCCTCATAGCCCTGCTCGGCGCGGCGCTTGCGGATGTCCGGGCTCGTAACGCCCTCGTACTCACCATAGTCCCACTCGCGGACGTCCTCGTTGACCTCGATCCTGGCGGCGCAGCCGGAGAGGCCGTCACGGGGAGTGGGCTGGTCGCCGTGGGGGGTCCAGGGGAGCTCCGAGGTGGGGATGCCCAAGTTGAGGAGCTCAAACGTGCGCTGGGCACGCTGCCGGGGCGAGACGTAGCTGGTGATTGTGTCAGTCGTTGAGATGCGATGTAAAGGAGCAGTCAAAACTCACATGTGAGCCAGTTTTCTGGGGACGATGAGACGGTCATCGCCAACCATGGCCTGCCCCGTCGCCCTCACTCTCCTCTCGCCATTGGCAGTCAGGGGGATATCAGTGACTCCTGTATGGCGCCCGCTGAGGGACCACTCGGTCTCGCCGTGGCGGATTATGAAGACGCGAGGCGTTGTCATGGCGGCTCGTGGTGTGTCAGACTTGTCTCCGAGAGCTGGAGGTGTCGCTTTGGCTCTAGGGTACGCGGGAAGGAGGATGGCTGGAATTGGAACCCCTTTCAGATCCAACGAGCTGAGGAATGGAGCTTTACGAAGGGTCTAGACGGTGCCGAGGCGTAATTGGGCGCTGAGTGCAAGGCTGGTCTGAATGTTAGAATTGGCTCAAGTCTGGGCAAGTTGCCCCGCGCAGGAAGTACTTCAGCATACTCTCATGCCGTTGTCAGTGTCGTCACCGGGACTTTAGCGGAGTCTTCGGAGGCAACCTCGAGTCCTCGACCATGAACCTAAAAGGGTCTACAGCAACCGCGACCCAAGCACATGAAAGATAGCCCTTCCGCCACATTTCACCGTACCTAGAAGCCTCCTAGAAGACTTTCCGTAACTCTCCAGCATTTTTTACATGGCATTGCGCATCTGTTGGAACCTCGAAACATGGCACCGTCCCGCTCGTCTGGCCGCTTACTAAGAGCCCTACACCGGGGCCCGTCCACGGCCGAACCAGCCGGAGTCCGCGACCCTGGGGGCTCCACCTCCAAATCCCATCCAGCCGCGACTCCAACCGCGACTCCAACCACGACTCCATCCTCCACATCCACCTCTGCATCCGCATCCGCCTCTGTCGACGCCTTCGCCCCCACGGCCGACGACATCGAGCTGCTCCCTCTCCATCCCAACCGCTCCCTCCAGCGCCGCAGCTCCCACACGGGAACAACCTCCTCAGCCCCCCGCGCCACCGCACCGTCCCGCCCGCGCCGCTACACCTCCAGCAGCGACGCCTCCACGACATCGCCGTCATCCGCCGACCGCCGCCGGGACATTCTCTGCCAGAGGCTCTGGCGCGAATACTGGTAGAGCGGGGGTAGTCAGGGAGAAAAGGGCAAAGAAAATAAATAAATTAAAAAGCAAGGCAAACCGGAAAAGAAAAGGGCCATCATGTCCGCCCGCACGGCGTGGTCGCGCGCAACCAAGGTCAAGGCCGGCGTGTGGGCGACGGGCCTCGCGGCCGTTATCATTGTCGGCACACTGACGGGCGCGCAACTGAAGCAGGACCAGCAGAAGGAGCAGGTGAGAAATCCCCTCCCACACATATACGTCCCCGGAGGGGCACACATAACGTTGGATCACAGGAGGCGCTGACTGCTTTTTGGTGGGATGTAGGCTATTCGGCAGTTTCGTGAGACGACGCCCGCGGAGCAGATTGCTGTTCTCGAGGAGCGCAAGAACGAGCTGCTGGAGCAGAGGGACGGGCTGCAGCGCAAGCTGGATGTGTTCCATGAGAGGGTCAGAGAGCGCGAGGCAGAGAAGCAGAAGAGGAGAGAAAAGGCCGAGTCGGCCAGGTGATGGGAAATGTGAGTCGTGGCCCGCCTAGGCCATGCTGTATAAATATTGGTTGTATACATTTGGCTTCATAGGAGTTTGCATAGCCATGGGTTTGGTAGCATCTTGGGCATCCTAAAATCATGGCGTTCCGAGGGGGGAAATGACAATTTCTCATAATTGAATTCAACACCTTTCGTTGCCCACCGTGAAGAAGCTAGGCTCTCAATATATGGGCCCAGGGTCCGGGAACCATCCGCTCAACGCCGAATTGTCTATGACAGTCATCCAACCAATGTCCCCATTGTACCTCACTCCACAACACCCTCGGCTGAAGGAAGAGGAATGGCCTTGTACAGCAGGATTAGTGCCGAGTGCGACTCGCCTCCTCCCGCCAGCGTCGCAATCTTCTCGGCGGGCACCTCGGTGACCTTGTCGTCGTTGAACCACCACCACTGACCATCTTCCTCCGTCTTCTTACCCGTCTTGGGGTCCACATAGCCCGACTTCTTCACATACGCCGTGTAGTGACCGCTGTCTGCGCTGCCACCCTGGTGCGTCACCACACCCCGTAGCTCGTACAGGCCCGACTGGTTAGCACCGTCGTCCTGGCGGAGAGCAGGGTCGATGAGAGCGTTGAGCTCCTTCTTGGCTTGGAGCAGGGCTGCATTTCGCTCAGCGTCGATCTCGGCATCGGTCTTGTAGCTCTCGCCCTCGCCCATAACGGTGTCGCCGTCGGCCTTCTTCTCCTCCTTCTTCTCGCCCCTCCGCTCCGCCCTTTCCTTCTCCTCCTGCTCCTTCTGCTTCCTCTCCTTTTCGGTGGGAAGTCCGGCGCCGCCGGGAATGTCACCCACATCCTGCTCGTGGGACTTCTTACGGCGCTTGCGGGCGCGCTCGATGTCCTCCTCATCCTTCCTGATCTCCCGAACCTTGTCGCGGACTGGGATCAGCGCCTTCTTAAGGTCATCCGAGCAAAACTCCACAATGTCAAGCTCGTGGGGGAACGTGACCTTGCGCATAATCTTGGCCTTCTTCTGCGTCTCACGCTTCCAGAAGAAACGGACAAAGTGCACCGTCAGGTACTTGGGGGCGCGGGAGATCTTGGACTTCTTCGTGTAGACAGCATCACGCCCGAGGACCTCAGACTTCTTCTCCAGCTTCTCGCTCAGTGCCGCCAGGATACCGTCCCTGAGGTGGTTCGTTTGTCCGTCGATATGGCAGTTGAGCTTGTAGAACTGGTCCTTGGAAACGACGGCCTTCTCACCACTGTTGCGTGCCTCCTCTTCGTCGCATTCGAGTTCCGAGGTAAACTCGCCAGCCATGTACTTGTCGATAAAGGACATCTCGGGCGCATCCTCCGACTCCTTGACCTTGACCTTTTGACTAAGCTGCTGAACAATCTGTGACCACGCTTCCTCCGCATCCTGCTGTGCGTAACCATTTCCAGACTTGGACTTTTCCGCAAATTGGGGAAACACAACTCGCAACGCACTGAGGAAGTTCAAGGGCGGGAAAGGCTCCAGCGTCTCGCCCATTCTCTTGTAGAGGCCAGCGAGTTGTGCGGCCAGGTCCATCTGCGACATCCCTCCCATGAGGCCAGAAGAGGCAGGGCTGTACTTCTCCAAAGCCTTCTGGAGTTCTGGGATCGACCGAAGCGCCTGGAGTGTCGAATTGAGGTAGCATGTATTCCCCAAGTTGACCAGGCCAGCCGGCGTCGCACCAGCCTGCTGAGCTTGCTCAGCCTCCGTCATATCCTCGACAAACTTGACTGCCTCCTTCGGCCGCACAAGGGCAGATCCACCGGATCCCGGCGATCCCATCATCATGATGGTCTGCCCAGCCTTTAGGCCGAGCTTGCCCATGTCGGCATCATCCTTGAGTTGGCCACCCTTGACGAGAATTTTTTGTCGCTCGGGCTCGACGTTGGTCAGGCTGTAGAGCTGGAGTTTGAAATCCTCTCCAGTCGAGGTGGGGTCGACCTCGACTTCGTACTTCTTGCCCTGATGCTTGACGACAACTGCGAGTTGGTCAATAAACGATGGTCGCCAGTGGGGTCGGACTTTGGAGGGGTAACGAACCTGTTGTTGAAGCCATAATGCTGAGCAGAGTCTCTTGTGTCGTCGAGACTAGAAATGTGCTGATTGTGTAATGGGAGTTCGAGCTTCGCCGATCTTCTGCGCAACCTTGAAAAGACGAGACGACCGAGCGGTTGTCGTGGCAAGTTTGCTGCCTCGTTGAACCGACAACGCGGGCAGCTGCGTCACGAAGGTGGTACCTGGCAAAAAGTGGAGCCTTTTAGTACCGCCACAGGTTCCACGGGCTTCCCTGAGATCAAGCCACAGCTCATCTGTCTACTCTCACGTGACCCGACCCGTTCCCCATTGCGACGAGCCCCACCAACAGACGTCAGGCCGGCCTGGGCGGTGCTAGAGCTCCATCCTCCAACCGCAAGTGACCCCGCTGGGAGCCTCCAAGACGACACGACGACGACGAGCGAGACAACACATGCCCACCTAGGGCTCCAGCTTCAGCAGTCATGGTGAGCAGCTGCTCCCCCCCGGCACGGTGTCGTCGGAGCTCTCTGGGCTGATTTGTCAATGTTCCGCTAGTCTCAATCTCTTCGGCCGTACCTGCAGTGCGTACGGAGCAGCCTGACGGCCGCGCTGACGCTCTCCAACTTCGCCTCCCAGACGGCCGAGCGGCACAATGTCCCCGAGATCGAGGCCCAGACGTCGCCCGAGGTGCTCCTGACGCCCCTGACGGTGGCCCGCAACGAGAACGAGCGGGTCCTCATCGAGCCGAGCATCAACTCGGTGCGCATCAGCATCAAGATCAAGCAGGCCGACGAGATCGAGCACATCCTTGTCCACAAGTTTACGCGATTCCTGACGCAACGAGCCGAGTCCTTCTTCATCCTGCGGCGGAAGCCGATCAAGGTCCGCATATCCGCGCGCGCGCGCGCAGCTGTATTGTTGTCGATGAGACGGGATTCTGACGTGATGCAGGGATACGACATCTCCTTCCTAATAACCAACTTCCACACCGAGGAGATGCTGAAGCACAAGCTGGTCGACTTCATTATCCAGTTTATGGAGGAGGTCGACAAGGAGATCTCGGAGATGAAGCTCTTTGTATGGAACCCATGCCTTTCGCTGAGGCGGATAACCGAACTAACCTGCTACTAGTTGAACGCGCGGGCACGATTTGTGGCCGAGTCTTTCCTCACACCAGTAAGCTCCTGCAGACTTTATTATTACGAGAATGCTTCTAACATCTTTTGTTAGTTTGATTAAAATCGCAAACATCGCTAGACGGGGTCGAGCAAGCACAGGGAACTACTGAGGCGCAAACATGCTGGAGGCTGGCAGAAGAAGCCTTGTTGAAACGTGTGAGAGTTAGAGGCTACGTTAAATGACCATGAAATACATAGGAACGATCGCGGTCCAATTCGCCATAGCTTCGCGGACCGAATCTGTTTGGAATTGTGTTCCCCGGGATCGGTACTTCTGCTCTCCTGAGCTCTGGTCTGCTATTCGCCGAGCAGGCAATGGTGACACTCCTAATCCAAATTTCCCTTGCACCCTCTGCCTCTTGATCGCGCACCACCTTCCACCTGGCTTAAGTTCCTCCACGCGTTGCAAGTTATATCGTCAGGACGGAGATTATATGGCATATAGTTTCATGCGGCGCCCCCCCTATTCAAGCCAGCCAAGGAGCTGATGCCGAAATAACACTTTCATCCAGTCTCCAAAGAAGTTTAGGCATTCAATGGCGACGTATGCTGATAGCCCTTTCGGCCCACTGGCAGCTGTCAACACTGCCAGGCCTACCAGGGGCCAATGCACCCTGTTTCTCTTGCACTCGCCGCCTACCTTTACTTAAAGGTAGTGTATGTGCATCAGCACTTACCTACTATCTATTAGGGCGTTTTCTATAGGCAAATCATGTTGTTTTCCTACAATCACTAGTCACTCTGTGTGTGTAGTTTTTAATTTATGTGGATGCACTCCTCTTCAACCCCGGGCACTCTCCTCCCACCACCTCCTCACTTTAACCTCACTCCCACCACACAACCAAAGCAAACTGTGGTTTGAATGACGGACCTAGCATTGTGGGCTTTTCTCCTCCATCATTCAACAAGCACAATAGCACTTCTGTTCCTTAACTTCATCGTCTCGACCTAGATTACCTTTGCCCTGCCTGAACACATCTTCGACATCACCGTCTCGTGTTGTCTTCGTCTGTTCCATCCAAATCTTTCGTCTCACCTCATACCGAACACCTCTTGCAGAGTTTTCTTAATTCATCTCGCAGTATTTGAAGGCAAAAAAAGGTTATACTAGGATCTTCGATTCGCCACTCGTTAGTTCATTTGCAATGTACGACTCTTCGCCTCTCTTCCGTTGCTCGAAGAGCCATCACTCACCCGATCTTCTAGAGCCCCAATGGCTATGACTACCAACGAGATGAACCTCTCTGAGGCTCAGATGCTCCAACATGCCCTCAACGGCCATAGCCGCGGCACTAGCTTGGCTTCTGGATACACTTCGTCGGCGGCCACCAGTGTGTCGACCCCCATGCTCAACAACAGCCCGTGTGTCCAGCCTACTTTCACCGACAACAGCGCTTCCAGAAACCAATCCATCTTGAACCCGGCCACGGCCTCGTACTTTCCATCCCAGCCACCCGCGGCTGGAGTTTCTCCTCAGGCACAGCACCCTTCGACGCGACCAGATGAACGAGACTGCTAACTTCAACAGTTTGACGGCATGGCTGCCAGATATACCAATGAGAACCCATTCACCAATAACCCCGCTTGTGCTCCCCAGCTCAGCGGCGGTGTGCCCTCCAGTGGAAATGAACAGTGCCCCGTGATGCCTGCACACGATGGCACCGCTGGAGCACCTTAGGTAGGTGGTCCAGTCAACGGACACGGAAAGAGCACTGCGGCCCCAAGTGTTGCTTCACCCCGGGGACATGAGCGTACGATGGCCACGCAGAGCGCCATGTACACTCCTCATCATGTCGTCCCTGCCATGAATGGGAACGGAAACGTTGCTGGCCAGCCCCAGAATGGTGGCATTCCCCAGAGCCAGTCGTTCCAAGGTATCCCGTCTCTCCCCATTTCCCAAGGTACTCCGAAGGGGGAAGGAAGTGGCGGCGACGCGGGTCAGTTGTTCAGTCCCAGCTCATCCCAGACTGGTCACCTCACTGAGCCGCGCAACTATGCTCCTCGAACCTCTGGCCAGCCACCTAGCCAGGAGCCGCCCCCAAAGTTCAACCTCGGTATGATTCCTTACAATGCTGCTGGCCAAGGAGAGTCACATGACGTCTTCTATCATGGAAATGGTATGAATGGCGCAGCTGGACCGCTCGTTCTCTCCAGCCCTCTTCTTTCCACTTCCATCCCTGCAGGTCCGCCTGCTCATCGCTCGGACAAGCTGCGGGCGCTTCTTGACACCCCAACTGGCGTCCCGTCCTACAACACTGCCATGCATCCAGAGAATTTCCCTTTTGTTGAGAGCTGCCGTGGTGGAAAAGCCATCAATTATGGCGTAGTCAAGATTGGCAACGTGAGCGTCCATTGCCCCCTCCGTGGAACGATTCCAACTTTCTAACCCCCTGCCCGCTCCAGATTCCTTTTGCTACCAAGCGTGCTGAGGTGATTGCATTCCTTGGCCGCAATTCCAAAATCCTCAATGATGCTGACGAGCCTGTTCACATCATCATGGAGAGGGTGACAAGCAAGACTATGGATGCCTATGTCGAGTTCTGCACTCTTGAAGATGCGATGAAGGCTGTGGAGAGACACCACAACAATGTCACGAGCGGGCGTCAGACCCGTCTAGGCGAGCGCAATGTTGACGTTGAGCTTTCCAGCCAGGCTCATCTCATGAAAGACCTCTTCCCTCTCGCTGTGGGCATCCTTTGGAACGGAGCGACTCCTGACTTCAAGCCCCACAACCCAACTGAGCCATGGGATAATTTCAAGGGGTTTATATCGGAGGAGGAAATGGTGATGCTTGTCAAGCATGTTGAGGTCCCTCACCGGGTAAGTGGGACGGGGGTTTCCTTAATTACCGTGGGCTCTGGCTAACCTTGCCCTTTAGTCTCCCTTTTCCAAGGAGTGCCCTCAACGCCCATACGAGTGCCTCATAAGCACTCTGAAGAAGTTCCCCTGGTCTTTCACGGACCGTATCACTATTTCTCAGCGCCGGGCGCTGTTCAAAGCTACTTGCGAGCTCATTCGCCTCCTTGGACGAGCTGTCAGCAGGGGTGAAGATTCTTTGAATCTAAACACGCAGCTCTACAGACGGCTCATCACGACTGCCATGTCTTGCCCAGGCTTCACGCCGCTCATGAAAGACGACCTCGCATGGATGGCCAACATGAGCTACGGTGAACAGTGCCAGTATGGACAGCCGCCTTCCGCCCACTGCTGGCGCCACCAGTACGCGCTGGCCCTCAAGCCTGACATGCCACTGGATGTGGTTGAGGTGAGATGATCTCCATCCCATAACCTACAGTACCCGAGCAGAGACTGACCATACGACCCCAGTGGTACATTGCCGTCATCCGGGAGCAGAGCCACCGCGACATGATGAACCGCCCCATCCGTGAACGCAACGACCAGCAGGATAAGGGCCGCGACACGGACATGTACTGGGGCTATTTCTGGGTGGAGCTTGGGTACGAGCAGTCCATGGGCCCAGCGTTTGATGCCATGACGCTGGCGCAGGCTGCCAACGTTGAGCTGTCTGCCATTGAACGCATCCTTGCTCGTGCTCTTCCTCACTACTGAATGGGATAGGCGGCTGCTGGGCCTGTTTCTCGGAAGCCTTTGGAGAATGTCCCTCGGGTCTATTTTTTTTTTTGAAAGGGGTTGAGGAGAGAGAGAGATGAACGGTTGACATGGTGTTGCCTATGATCGGATGCAAGTGGATAATGCAGAAAGACGAGGGTTGGGAATGGCGTTTTGTTTTTCTGTTTCTTCCGCCCTCATGCAGAGAGGCAGGACGTGAAAGATCGGTGGGGGGGGATATTTGCTGATGGTGCTGGCGAGATGGATGGTTGTCGAGTCTGACATACTGATACTGATACATTGCTCTACTCTGGTACGTACCACCAAGTACTCGTAATAATGATTTGCTGGCACTATACGGCGTATTGAGACTTAGATGCGCAATTCAGACACGCACAGCAAACAATGCTGAAGATGGGTTGTGTTGATGAAGAATGTCGCCTGGAAGGCCTCGGACGAGGTCGGAGATGATGATCCGTGGATGTGACAGGTCCACTGCACCGCGTCCCCCCCCCTGTTCAGTGGCTTCCCGTTGGTGGCCAGTGCTCTGCAGCCGTGCAGCGCTCCCGCCAGGCAGCTCACCGAGTCGCTGCAGCCGACCCCTGCAGGACCCTCCCGCGCCATTCAAGCTCGCTGACCCCCTCCCCCCCAGCAGCTGCAGCTTGCAGTGGCTCCACCGCCTGGCGCCAGTCGTCACTCCCTTCATCCAGGCTCACGTCAATATCAACAACCAGCCATCAGCCATCAGCCATCAGGGCCCGCGAGGATTTCTGCTTCCTCTCCTCCATCCTCAGCCATCACCCCTCTCTTCACCGCAAAGGCGTCTTGTTGTGGCGTCCTTGGTTACTCCTGATACCCCAGATAAGTCCGATAAGGGGTGCTCCCTCGAAATCAAACTCCGAAACCCACCACATCCCTGTCTCGCAAGTTTGCCCACGGTTTCCCGCAGTTGCGAGAACCGGCGCCTCGTTCGAGCCTCAGGTTTTCATCGGCAGATATCAACCAACGTCTTTCCTCCTTTCTCTCTCGCCTATCCTCATCCTCTTCCAACACCCCCAATTTGCCACAGCCCCTGTACATCTCACCATGTCTGCTGAGACCACCACTGTCGCTCCGGCGGCTGCTGCCCCTGTGGCTGTTGCTCCCGCCGCAGCTGCTTCCCCTCCAGCAGAGACTCCAGAGAAGAAGGAGGAGACCTCTGCTCCCGCCGTTGCCCCCGCCCCGGAGACGCCCTTCTCCAAGTTCGCCGCCCGTCTTCCGGAGATCCTCAAGTCGGCCGCGCACGGCGAGATGTGGGGCGTGGAGCTGTCCTCGGCGGAGCACGTCCCGACCAAGGTGGTGCTGCAGAAGTTCCTGCGCGCCAACAACGGCGACGCCGCGGCCGCCGAGAAGCAGCTGACCTCGGCGCTCGAGTGGCGCAAGAAGCTGCAGCCGGCGGCCCTCGTCGCGGACACGTTTGACGAGAAGAAGTACGGCGGCCTGGGCTACGTGACGGTCCACAAGGACGACAAGGGCAAGGAGACGGTGATTACGTGGAACGTTTACGGTGCGGTGAAGGATAACAAGAAGACCTTCGGGGATGTCCAGGAGTGAGTTTTTCCCACCCCGTCTAGCCAAACATGGCAACGACCAGTATGATTGACGGCATATAGCTTCATCAAGTGGCGTGCCGCCCTCATGGAGCTGGGTGTGCAGAAGCTCAACCTCAACGCCGTGACCGAGCCCATCCCGGATGGCGGCGATGATCCCTACCAGATGGTCCAGGTGCATGACTACATGTCGGTCAGCTTCTTCAAGATGGATCCGTACGTCAAGGCTGCCAGCAAGGAGACCATCCAGGTTATGGGCATGGCGTACCCGGAGCTGCTGGCCCACAAGTACTTTGTCAACGTGCCTACTATCATGGGCTGGATGTACGCCGCCATGAAGCTCTTCCTCGCGCCCGCCACCCTCAGGAAGTTCCACCCCATGAGCTCTGGCACCACTCTAGCCACGGAGCTGACCAGCATCGTGGATACGCTGCCCAAGGAGTACGGCGGCAAGGGAGAGAGTGTCAAGGAGGTTGGAGAGACGGTGAAGCTGATCGACATCGAGGGCCAGCCTAAGAAGGAGGAGATCCCGTCTGAGGCCCCCGAGGCGCCAGTTGCGGCCGTCAAGGAGGGTGAGGCTAAGGAGGAGACTAAGGTTGAGGAGCCTAAGGCGACCGAGACGAAGCCCGAAGAGACCAAGGCTGAAGAGCCCAAGCCCGCTGAGACGAAGCCCGACGCCCCCGACGCCACTGAAGAGCCCAAGGCCGATGAGCCCAAGGCTGGGGAAACTAAGGAGGAGCCTGCTGAGGAGACCAAGGCTGCCGAGACCGAGAAGAAGGAGTCGGCCTAAACTTACGTCCCTCGAACTAGGGATTGATTTGTCATTCTGTCCTGGCTTGAAATGCCCGTCTTCTTTCGTTGATATACCTATACCCCACTACTTGGTTTCCATGGCGTCTTATAGAGGCGCATGGTAGATACTAGATACCTTAGTCTGTTGTGTGCGCTCCCCTTATTGAGATTCGATGAATTAATAGATATTTTTTCGTTTGATAGTATGTCGGTAGAGTGAGTGGTAGTGGGATGGTAACTTGTGGTTGCAAGAGGTCTAGTAGTCATCATTTGTAAGACTTAGAGGTATAGCGTAGCAATTGCCTAGCGGCACTGCGACTATTTCGCGATGATGACTCGGAGCGCGGTTTTGGTCGAATGTGCTGCGTGGATCCTTGCCTCTTTGCAGGTACGCCGAGGGCGGGATCGTGACCACCTGACGACGCCCGCATGAAAGGAGCCGCTTCGATCATAACAAACCTCACAGTTTCTCATTGACGGCGAGAAATTGACTGCTGACCCCGCATAATACGTGTGGTCATCTCACCTGGCACGCCGGTGGCTTTGTGTACCTCAAGGCTCAGTGGTTCGGGGGGTTCGCCGGGTAGATGGAATCCGGACATATCCGCGGTTTAGTTCGGTAGAACCCACGATACGCGCGACGGAGAGCGATCATCGACTGCTGGATGCTTCTGTGCCAGTGATCAATGTTTTTTTTAATGAATTTCTGCCCATCCTCCTTGGGCGATAAGCGGTTTGCGTGTCCTTCCATTATGTGCCTTCTCTTGGCGCTGTGGCTGCGAGGTAGGTGGTGGCTTTGAGGGGGTTGCGGATCTTTGGGGAACCCACCCATATTACCGCATTTTCACGGCATCGAAAACGATGAAACAGTATCAGTACGATAGTCTGTCCGGCACTATTTTTAGGCTGGAGCGGGTTTGCAAAAAAAGTGGTATCTGGAAATATGCTGGGTGCCTAGTTACTGTCGTACTGCTGGTAGTAGGAGGTGAGAATCGCCCCTTGGGGCCGGGCGGGGCGCTGGGCAGGCTAGCCGGAAATTTCTCCTGTTTTTTTCGAAGCGTTGCTGTTATAACAAGTGTTTTGCAACTTGCGATGCTTGGTTACTGTGGATGTGGATAATCCTGTGCTCAGGTGTCGGCTGTGAAGGTTGATCCTTGACACCAACATTAGGATTCCTGGTGTACCATCCCACCTCCGGCCGTGAGGCTCCGAGGGGGTGAAGGGGCAAATTTTGGGTAGCGAGACACGACGAGGACCACGCAGCATGTTTGCAGTCGATTTTCTCCAATAGGGCCATCCCCAGGCTCTTTCTGTTCGAAAATCGAGGCCGTGGCGAGAATTTCTAGCAACATGGCCCTTCGGTCTCCTCGGAAAGGCCACGAGGCGTCGAGGGCCGTCCCGTGTCCCCAGGTGAGACCGCGGCCGCAGTTCGCGATAAGAAGCGCAAAATTTGCTCCGAGTCTAGGCATAATCTGGATTGATGGATTTGATTGAAATATCTCGTGAATATAGGGTTCCTGGGCAGAGGGGGCCGAGTGTCACAGGGGCAGCCTCGCCAGCACAGTGGTGCAGAACCCCCCCAATAAGGCACCAGCGGGCGGTTTCCAGTCAACATGACACATTCACAAAAAGGAAGAGCTAGTTATCTTGTTTGGACGCGGTTAGGATAGGTGTGTTCATTTCGAGTAGTATCGCGCAGCTCCAGTCCTGATAGTCGAGTGTATCCGGCCAGGACACCTATGTATCGCCCCTGCCAGCTCTGACACTGGATTGTGCGCGCCGCCAATTTTGCGTACATGATGCACGGGCACTCTCCGCAGCTCAGGAGAGTTATATCAAAGGCGATGGTACTGGTATGTGGTTTTGATGGACGAGTTAGGGGGTGGCGGATGGGCAAGTGCAGTGCGTGGCATGGAGGAGACGACGTGAGAATGTTTACGGCGAGGTGCTCGAGGAGCAGCAGTTCCGTGCGCCTCGCCAATCATTGATGCGGGCCCTTATTATTTGGCTTTTCCGTCTGGCCTTATTAAACCAGGCTCGCTCTCTCACTCTCTCCTACATCCTACAAACTCCCCTTGCCTCACCCTCTTACCCCCCTCTTGCCCTTCTCAGGTTCTCTGACTTTCTCCTACATCTCGACTCTCCTCTTCCCAACGCCCATTTCCTCATCTCCCTTTTCATCTCCCTTTTGACCACCCTAACAGACCCCCCCGGCCCAACGACGCGCGCACCAGCCTGCATCTCAGACAGCTGCTGCGGGCCGCTATCGAAACTGTCAGGCACTACTACCTACGAGTACACCTGAACGCGTATTCATCGCCAACAGCTAGTCCCTGCCCTCCCTTGTGCTCATTGCCCCAAGACGAGCTCACCAGTGGCCAGACCCGGCCTGCGTCTGCCCGCCGTTTCTATTGCGGCACTCTTTGGGTCGGCGTGGATCTGACTCTCGGCCTGAAGAAAGCTGGGAGCTCTGCTGTTGTTTGGTGGTGTGCTCCAGTTGGTCCGTTGGCGGGCTGTGCTGGCTTCCAGTTTACTGGCTGGCCCACGCTCACACGCGTTTGTCTTTTTGGTTCCCACCCAGGCCACCCCTACGCCCACCTTCCCGCCCCAAAACCCCTGCGGGTTTCCCAATTCCCATACCTGCCAAGTCCCAAAGTAGGGACGTGCCATAATACTCGTACCCGTACCTACCGCTCCCGGATACACGCACCTACACGCACCTGTCCTGTGCCGCGCTCGCTGCCACCCCTTCGACCGCGACACTCGACACTCTCCCATCATCTTCCCCCGTCCCCATCTATTCGCGCTTCTTGCCAACCTGCGCGGCACCCACGCGCACCCATCCATCCCTCGCTTCATATGTGCGCCATTCGCCATATCTAGCTGCTACAACCCGCCGCAATGTCGCTGTCTCCCGAGAGCAGCTTCTCGGCTCCCCCATTGGATGTCTTGTCCAATACCGCGTCGTCCAAGTCCACGCCACCCACCACCGTCGCTGACAGCGACAGCCTGCACTCCGACACGTCTAAGCACGATGTCATAACAGTCGCGGTTGGCCCGGATGCTGGCCCCATTTCCGAACAAGCCGACGCGCTCGAGGATCACGCGCAGGAAAACGACCAAGAACTTGACCATGGACACGAACACAACACCGATACGCCCGGTCGCGCCCGGCGGGCACGCGGTCCCCCTCCAGTCTATAATCTCGCCAAACTGGTTGGCACCGACGGTCACGGAAAAAGACGCGCTAAGGGCGATATTGTCTCCAACCGCCGCCGCCGGACCGTTGGCAGGGCCACCATGATTGACCTGGAGGAGCATGCCGACGACGTCTCGGAACGGAAGCCTACCAAGGCTGCGCGGGCCACAATTGACGCGCTGAATCTCCAGTGGTCGCCCAAGGGCTCGACTTCCCCGCGCACGCGCCGCGTGACCAAAGAATCTCCTCGTCCCCTGCGTACATCGTCGCGTCGAGCTGCTCCCGAACCTCCTTCCCCGACCTCAAAGGTATCTGCGGCCACCGCGAAGCGTAACCGCAAGTCGACGGGCAAACTAGAGGTATCAGATATCCCTCGCGAACTCAGGCGTCTCCAGGATACCAAGGAGTTCTCCCATGTCGACGACAAGCCGGTCATCTACACAGTGTGGGCCAATGGCAAATATGTTGACCCCAACGAAGCCAAGGCATCGCCGGCGCGCAAGAAGGCCAAGGTTAATCCCGAGCCCGTCGACGCGCCCGAAAACGAAAGCTCCGAGCCCATCACTAACACCAAGCAACGGCGCGTCAAGAAATACCTGGACAAGGGCCTCTATGCAGGCCAGGATGCCCCTCTGGACCAGGCCAAGGGCTTGACCCCGGCTGAGAAGAAGACGCTCGCCGAGCTTCCCGAATTGATCCCCAGCGGCCGTGTCAACAAGATCATGCCGTCGCCCATGTACACGGGTCTGCGCCTCCTCATTGCCGGTCGGGACTTCAAGCTCCCCTACAATATCTGCAACCCGCTCCCGCCAGGCCAACCCAAGCCGGACGAGTGGAAGAAGATGACCAAGAGTGAGAAAAACATTCGTGATATGTCGGAGGAAACACGGTTACTGACACGAAGAAAACAGACCGGTTTGTAGGAGAGTCTAGGGAGGTCTGGCGGAAATCACCGCACTTCCACGACTATCAATCCAAGTGTGTATGCAAGCCGGAGGATGGCTGCGGTGAGAGCTGCCAAAATCGCATCATGTTGTATGAATGCGATACCACCAACTGCAATGTTGGGCGGGATTACTGCACGAATCGTGCTTTTGCTGATCTGACGGCCCGCCGGGCGAAAGGCGGCAAGTACCGCGTTGGAGTTGAGGTTATCAAGACCTCTGACCGCGGCTATGGAGTACGCAGCAACCGCTCCTTCGAGCCTCACCAGATCATCATGGAGTATGCGGGCGAAATCATTACTGAAGAGGAGTGTGAGCGCCGCATGAATGAGGTCTACAAGGACAATGAGGTCGGTCGCCCTGAAAATCCCCTCATCTATAATGCCACCATTAACCCCGTGCAGTGCTACTACTTGATGAGCTTTGACCAGAACATGATCATCGATGCTACTACTGGCAGCATCGCTCGATTCGTGAACCACAGCTGCAACCCCAACTGCCGGATGATCAAGTGGATTGTGTCGGGCCAGCCACGAATGGCATTGTTTGCAGGGGACAGGCCCATCATGACCGGGGATGAGCTGACGTACGACTACAACTTCGATCCCTTCTCATCCAAGAATGTGCAGAGCTGCCTCTGTGGAGAACCCAACTGCCGCGGCGTCTTGGGGCCCAAGACGCGCGAGCAAAAGCCCAAGCCTGACATCCAGAAAGCTGTCAAGGCCACTATCAAGGCTGGCAAGCGTAAGCTGCAAGACTTTATGGGTGGTGAGACGGCAAGCAGCAGCAAGCCCAAGAAACCGCGTATCACGAGCACTAAAGGCGCGCTGGCAAACGTCGGCCTGCAAATGGCCAAGGGGACAGCAACTGCTATCAAGAAGAAGGTGTCAGCCGTGGCATCCAATGCCAAGAAGGTTGCTCTTGGTGCCAAGACACCAGCCCAGCGTCGCGCCAACGCGAGTTCCGTGATTAAGAAGACGACCACGAGCCGCGTCGCCAAGGCCTACGGAAAGACAGGGGCTGCCAAGGGAATTGCTAAGGGACCTGCTAAGAAGAATCAAGTCACAGCCCGCCCGACAGTCGCAGCAAAGGCAAATGGGGGCAAAGCAGTGAAGGAGACGACGACGACGAAGAAGAAGAAGAAGACCACGACCACCAAGGCGACTACTACCAAGAAGACGGCGGCGAAGAGCGGCGGCGTAACCAAGGCCCGCTCTACCAAAAAGCCTACTGCTGCTTCGCGGATGAGTGCTGCGGAGACGAAGAAGAAGGAGGAGTTGGACCGCCAATACGAGATCACGGTTGCTGACCCTGACTGAAAGACGTTGCATAAGAGTCAAGACGATGAATGAAGATGGACGGTGGATGATGATTCGGACACATTTTTGCTAAGGATAATATCGGAAGTCAATTGTTTTGCTCTGGGGGAGGCGGGAGTATGGTGCTCGGTTATGTACAACAGGAATTGCTGGGCGTAAACGGGACTTGCCTTTGCTTCTTGCTCACACTGTTCTATCTTGCTTCATTCCGAGGGCCACCGGAGCATTGTTGCCCAGGAGTTTTTTGGGGGAGGTGCAAGGTGTAAGGTGTATGTATAGGGAATCCGCAAACACACGATTTCTTTGCTGCTCACGGTCTAGGTACTTAGTTGAGAAGGGTGGGGTGAATTTTCAGCTATTTTTCAAACGAGGATGGCTTCCTGGTACTCTTCCATCTATCTATCGCCTGTGCACGAACCAACCATCCAGGCAGGGTATATATATGCATTACTACTAGTGCGCACGTACTTGCATGCCTCCTCAGACCATCTGCTCACGCTCGCTGTGCTCGGCCCTCACGTGGTCGACCTTGTCGACGGGCAGGGCCTCGGTCAGCCCCATGGCGGCGGCAATGTCGGCCAGCCGGGCCTTCTCCTCGTGGGCGGCGGTGTCGCCGAAGACGACGTCCATGTCCTCGAGGCTCTTGCCGCGGGTCTCGGGGACGAAGAAGTAGGTGAAGGCCAGGGCGAGGAGGCAGAAGGCGGCGAAGAAGATGTAGGTGCCCCAGCCGAGGCGGTCCAGCATGTCCGGGGTGACGAGGCCGATGATGAAGTTGCACATCCACGTGGCCGAGGTGGTGATGGCCATGGCCTTGGAGCGGTTGCCGAGGTTGAAGATCTCCGAGGGGAGGACCCAGCCGATGGGCGCGAAGGAGAAGGAGAAGTTGACGTCGTAGATGTAGATGAAGGCGATGCCGGCCCAGCCGGCGGCCTTGTTGTGGACGAGCGACGCGCCGTAGCCGCCGACGATGCCGCCGACGATGACGAGCGAGACGAAGGTGCCGGCGGCGCCGCACATGAGCAGCGGGCGGCGGCCGAGCTTGTCAATGAGGAACAGCGCGGGCAGGGTGGACAGGGTGTTGACGATGCCGTAGACGCCCGTGGCCAGGAGGCTGGAGGTGTTGCCCGAGAGGCCGAGCTGGGCGAACATGGTGGGGGCGTAGTAGATGATGGCGTTGCAGCCCCTGGGGAGGAGAGGGGGGTCTGTCAGCTTCCAATGATACACACACACACACACACACAGAAAGAGAGAGAGAGAGAGAGAGAGAGAGTACTCACATGAACTGCTGGAAGAACATGATGCAGGTGCCGATGGCTAGGCGGCGGAAGGCGGGCCAGGTCGACACGAGGGCCCTGTGCTGGGACAGGAACAGGCGCAGGCCGGACTGGCCGGGGAACCTGTCGCGGGTCATGGCCTCGTCGAAGAGCACCTCGGCCTTGATGGCCAGGTACTCAGCCTGCAGCGACGCGGTGTCCGGGTGGACGCGGCGCAGCTTGGCCAGGGCGGCCAGGGCCTTGGGCTCGTCGTGGCGCATGAGGAAGAAGCGCGGCGACTCGGGGAAGAAGAGCATGCCCAGGCCCAGGACGAGGGCGGGCAGGATCTGGATGGACAGCGGGATGCGCCAGGCGGCCTGGGACTGGCCGGTGCAGCCGTCAGGGCCGACGTCGCGGCGGGGGTCGAAGGTCCGGTGCGCGGGGGTGCCGCCCGTGTAGGGGATGCCGGGGGCGCATCGCGATCCGCCGATGTACTGGGTGCCGTACTCGAGCCAGTAGCTGACGAGGATGCCCAGGGTGACGCTGAGCTGCTGCAGGACGACGAGGGTGCCGCGGATGCCGGGCATGGACACCTCGGAGATGTACATGGGCACGATCATGGTCAGCTGGCCCACGGCGAGCCCGGCCACGGCGCGACCGGCGAACAGCATGGGGGTCGAGTTGGCGCCCGCCTGGATGGCCGAGCCGATGGTGAAGATGACGACGGCCAGCAGCATGTCGCCCTTGCGGCCCAGCCGGTCGGCCACGGGCCCGTTGACCAGCGACCCCAGCCACGCGAACAGCAGCAGCGTCGACACGAACCAGCCCTTGAAGCCCGTGTCCTGCGAGATGCGCGGGAACGCCACCGCGAACGACTCCATGGTCAGCACCCCCGACACCACGCCCTGGTCGTAGCCGAAGAGGAAGCCGCCCATGCTGGCAAACTAGCAGTCCCATGGGCCCAGCGTCAGCAAAGGGGGGGGACTCGATGGAACCATCAGTGTTGGTACCGACTCACAGCAGACAGGCCAAACAGGTACGGGTTCTCCCGCAGCAGGCGCCAGACGCTCTGCCTGGGCGCCGAGGCAGTGCTGGCCCCGGCGGGCGACGTGGTGGAGGTCGCCAATACTTCAGCCATGGTGATGATGAAGCTCTCTCTATAATTACTGCTCGTGCCAGCTCTCCCCAGGCCGCAGCCCCCCCGCCGCCCTTTATAGCCGACGGCGACGACTCCCCCATGCTCGGCCAACGTCCGGCAGCCCCATGGGGAGCGGAGCCCCGTGGCACGGCCGAGTGGGCGCCCATGGGCCGATGCGACGTAATGGTGCGTGCATCTGGTCACCTGGCCGCCTGGCGATGCCGGCAGACGGGCGGCTCCACTGTGCTGGTGTGCTCCAGGAGGACTGGGCAGGGGAGGAGCATCGTGTGCCGGTCAGCCGCATCCGGGCGACTGTCGTCCGGCCCACCGCCAACGGCCCAACACCAAGGTCAGAGCTCGTCTCCAGCCTTCTGCCGCCCGTGTCGCCGCAGTCTGCCCGAGCACCCCGTCTGCGGCCCAGTTATCTCCCCAGTTATCTCCCCAGTTGTCTCCCCAATTGTCTCTTCACCCTCACTCCACTCCCACAAACTTACCAAGAACCCGGGTTTGCGCAATCCGGGGCTCCATCAAGGACCGGGGTCGAGCCGATGGACGACTGCCCTCCGCGTATACCTATTACTTGCCAACTTATCAACCCGCCAGCGCCCGGAGCACAGTCGCATGAGGGCCTCGCGTCCCACAGTATCCAGCCTCGCGCCTCGTTTTGGGACATGGGTCGCAGTATATACTTTTCCATTGACTACTAATCTCAGCGGGATTTGCCAGTCCTGTACTACTGGTAGGTTTGACACCATATGATCATGTCCCAAGCCTCTCCCAGTCCAGACGCCATGAGCCCACCGTCCAGCCTCGACAGGACAGCCGCGGTGCTGCAGGAGCGCATCGAGCGGCTTCTTCGCCGCCAGAAGCTCGCCGACCCCAAGAGGCGCATCCTCATCGCCCTGGCCGGCGTCCCTGGCTCGGGCAAGACCACCGTCTCCGACGCCCTGCTGCGCGCCCTGCCCGCCCATGGCATCACCGACGTCGCGGTCCTCCCCATGGCAAGTGGCACCATTCCCTCACCCCCCCTCACCCCTCCCCCACCAATTTTCTCGTCGTTGAGAAGAAGGCCTTGGCTGACTCGGGACCAGGATGGCTTCCACCATACCAGAGCAACCCTGGCGACCTTTGACGACCCGGAGCTAGCCTTTCGCAAGCGGGGTGCCCCCTTCACCTTTGATGCCCAGGCCCTGCTCCGTCACGTTCTCGACCTGAAGGCCATCCCGGTCACAGAGTGCGACGAGCCCGAGGTGGTGCTCCACGCGCCGAGCTTCGACCACGCCGTGGGCGACCCCGTGCCCGACGCCATCGCCATCTCCTCCCGGTGCAGGGTCGTCATCGTCGAGGGCAACTACACCTTGCTCGACGAGGACCCGTGGAACCAGGTGGCCAGAGCCGTTGACGAGAGGTAAGCAAAGCTCCCCTCTGGCAGCTTGACCTTGGCTGACTTGACTCGGCATCGGCCAGATGGTTCGTCGATATCCAGCCCGACGTCGCCAGGCAGCGGCTGGCCCTCCGCCACCTGCACGCGGGCATCGAAAAGACCATGGAGGATGCCGTCGCGCGCGCCGAGGACAATGACCTCCCCAACGGCCGGCTGATCCGGTCCAAACTCATAGAGCCAGACGTCAGGATCGTCAATTGAAGCAGGGCAGGACGGAGCGCGTCTTTGAGATAGATTCTAATCAAAAATGAGGCCCCCGGCCCCGGCCGAGAGGGGGGATCAGACCCCTGGCCCTGGAGCCGGCCAGCCAAAGAGCCCAAAGAACTCGCCTGCGTCGCTGGGCCACGTCGAGAAATCAACCAGGCCCGGGTCGAACTGCACGCTGTCCCACGGCGCCGGGTCGGCTGGGTTGTTTGGCACCATGACATCCAGGATGTCTGCGCACCGCTGGGCCAGGGGGTTGTCGGCGTAGGTGATGCGGAAGACGCCCCGGGCGGCGTCCAGCTCGGCCTGCCACCTCCCGATCTCGGGGGACTCTGCATCCCCCAGGATGGCCAGGGCAATGACGAGAGACGCATGGAAGAGGAAGTATCTAGCGCAGTAGTCAGTCAGTTAGCTTCCTAGATGGGGGGAGAAACTCCGGAGGGGGGGGTGCTCTCTTCTCCCACTTACATGGAATACCACGCCACGAGCCTCGTCATGATCCCGCTCTGCGAAAAGCTTTGGATGGACGTAACCGTAGAGCTGGCCGCGTTGACAGCCGTGTTCCTGCTCCTGACGTCGGCCTCGCTGGAAGTGACCGAGAACGTCTGCTTGCTGCGCTCGACCGCCCGCTTCAGGAGGATCTGGCGGAAGAGGATAATCTTGAGATTCCAGAACCGCCACCACAGGCGGCAGCGCGCAAACAGAAACGCCGGGTCAGCAGAGGTGGGACCCTGGTCTGTGCGGAAGTACAGAGGCAGCCTCTCGGACCACGAATCCAGCTCGCGGTCCATGGAGATTGCGTCTTCCGGCGATAGCCCCGTGGACGAGAGCAGGCGGTTGGAGATGTGGTTTGAGTGCACGTGCAGGTCGCCCTGCCATTTCAGACCAGAGTAGATTGTAGGCTCGATCGACTCGGCGGGCACCAGCGTAGTCCTTGCCGTGAGGCACTCGTCGGGAATGTTGAGGACAGGCTGGACATCCATGGCGTCCTTCTCGGGGAGAAGAATCGGCCTCCCAAAGGTCGTCGACGCGCCGCTGTCGAATATGTACAGGCCCCACCACACCCTGCGGCGCATCTCCCGCTGGAGGACATTGATCTCCCAGTCGGGCAGCTCCCGGTGCAGGCCCAGGCTGAGCGCCATGCGCGTGGCCAGGCCCAGGAAGTTGGAGCCCGTGTTGGGCTTGTTGCGCTTCTGGCTCAGGTTGCTGAGCAGGATCAGCGCCTGCACAAAGGTGAGGTTTGCACTCTCGAACAGGGACTCGTCCTCGCCAAACGAGATCGCGCGATGGTAGAGATCCTCGTCGACGTCGGACTGCGCGCCGTCTATGCAGTACGCCCCCAGGGCCAGGACCGTATGCACCAGCATCTGCCACGAGCGATAGCGCGGCCGGGGGATGACCTCGTGGTACTGGGCCCGGAAGGTCGCCTCGTGGACAAAGGGGTAGGTCCGGTGGTAGACGGCGAAGTAGCTGTCAATCAGCTGCTCCACGACTTGGCGGGACTCGATCGACCTGGAAAGCCGAGACGAAGCTTCCATGCGGTTGTAGCTCTCCGGCGAGTCGGCGAGCCTGGCGTAGGAGTCTGACGTGGCCTTGGAGTGGCCGAGCCAGAAGAGCATCGATCTCAAAAAGAAGACTCCCGCCGTCGATCCTATGGGTTGATCAGCATGTCCACTAGTCTGACAAGTCGAATGGGGAGGGAGTCATACCTAGATAGCCGGTCCCTTTGGGCTCCACAGAGAGAGAGGCCATGCCGTCAGCAAGCTCGTTGACGTCCTCCTGCCAGTCAAACCCATCAGCCTCATCAGGAACAGCTTCTGATATAGACTCCCCCGTCTGGTCGGGCGCTCTATGGGCCGTGACGGGGGCCTTGGGCGACAACCCAGATGGTTCTGCTAGTGGCGCAGACGAGCGCCCTGCAGACGGCCCCGACCTCGAGGCGAGTGCCTCGTCCAGGTTGACATCGGGAAGCAGCTCGGCAAACAGGCTCTCGAGGCTGGCGAGGCGCTTCTCGACCTGGGTCAAGTACCTGCGTCATATACCATGTCAGCAGCACGGACGAGTATGGCAATAGGGCGCACAACGCGCGTGTTTGCCCGGCGGAGCTGGGGGTATGTTTCTCACACTCGAGTGAGAGGCGAGCGGGCGACCTTGCCGCTGTAGTTGCAGATTCGCCCATGGTGCCTGCATCCGCTGCATACAGGCCTTTGCTTGGAGCACTGGGCATTTTGTCAGTTCTGCACTGGATGCTGAGAGAGGGAGTCGAGGGCCACACCCACCTTCAGCTTCTTGACGCGACACGCATCGCACTGGGTCCGGAGTCAGAGCTCAGTCCATCTCGATGGGGGTTCTTGAAGGCTATAAAGCGCTATAACGGGGGTTTATCACATACAGCCAGGTTCTGCTCGGCATGTGTGGAGGTGGAGCTCATGTCGTTGCGAGATAGTGGTGGTTCAAGGATCTGAAATGGTTCTCTTTGCTTCTTTCTCCATTTTCGGCCCCAAGTTGCGCGACTTAGCTACCCTGGACCGTATCCTGCATCTTTGGGAGGTTTCACTTCACAATCCTCAACTTCTCGTAACAAACTGGGGACTATTAGCAATGACTAGTTTATTTTCTATGTTCAATACTAAAAAGTTTGGTTGTCATGTCGAGAGCCTTGCGTTATTGTTTCTAATGTTTAGGGGGCAAGTATGAAACTGTAACCATTTATAAGCCCTATCTGCACGCCAGGAATATGATAGTTGTGTTCCAAAGATCAAGCTAGAAAAGCCTCACAAGACCGAACTCTGTAATTTCACTTTGATTATATATCATGACCCTGCTTCTTACCCTCACCGAACTTTGAGGCATAAGAAACCGGCCATGGACAACAGCTCATCAAAGGCTGCGCCCCTTGCCATTTTGAGCCGGTAACAAGAGAAAAGGCCTCACTGGTGACACGGGTTGACACGTAGGGGCCAAATATTGGTTATTGAAAATTTCTAGAGATCGTGTGATGTCGATCTGGGGGTTATCATGCCATGCCGCCTTGTGGTTCGCGGACTATAATTATGGGCGAGTATCTGCTCCCAAATGGCGGTCAAAAAAGTGCATCTTGTCGAAGAGCCGCATCCTAATCTGACATCATGGAGTCTTGCAGAGCGAAAGAAAAAAAAAAATAGAAAGTGAAAGGATGTTGTATTCAAACCGAGTACAACCAGAAATGGTAATCTATAGCGTCCGTCGTCCGTCACAAGCGCCAGACTGCCCGAGCAGCCAGCCTTCTCAAACCCAGACCGCCTAGACCCTTTCTATAACGTGCCATTGCTTGCCATTGCTAGCGTCATCTATAAACGTGATCCTCCTCTCTATGAGTATTGTTCTGTGATTCTCCCCTCGATGCCTTTTGCGCTGGGTTCTGTTGTTGTCGGAGTCTCGGGTGAACCACTGGGCGGATCCTCGGCCTGTCGCCTTGGGAATGACTTGTGATCCTCATGTTGCTGAAGCGAAATGACTGTGGAGAGTGCGGCACCTAAAGGCATGCCTTAATGCTCAAGTATTGAAAGATCGAAAGCTTGAGTAGTTGTTAGCAGAAAATCACTTTTTGGGAGGCTTGGGGTTCTCACGGCGCTACTCGCGCTGCAAGTAGCAACGCTCGCATCGCCTGTGAGCCTCGCAATCGCTATTAGGGCATTGAACATCGGTAGGTACAGACAAATTCCCCATAAGGCATTTGCAGCACGTCCAGCGAACCCCATCGTTGGCAGACATCGTGAAAGAGGTGGAAGAGAAATCAAGGCACGTGGCTTGCGGTCTAGATTGACGGACTTGGTCCGAGAGTTGTCAGACGAGCTGGTGGTTGCTGGTGGTTGAGATCCCGATTGTGACGAGAGCTGTTGATGCTTTTGTAGGTAGTTATCCCAAGACGAGCTGGCACTTTATACTAGAGAGATTGCCCAAGTTTGTATCGAACATACTATGTCGTGTTATTAGGGCGGGAGTTTGTAGCGCCTTGTTTCGAGCTCACCGAGGGCGGAACCGCCATGGCACTGCCTTGAACCATCGTCCGCCGCTCTTCCGTGGCTATCTATAGGGCGAGGAGTTCTTGATTGGCGTTCGAAGGGTTGATTTCAACTTCATCTCGGTCATATCCTATGGCGAGAGCTAGAGGCGGCATGAGGGAAGTCCAAACGAGTGGCAGAGAACCCTGGACAGCTGGCGCACGTGCTGCGAGGAAACATTTAGCCTGTGCGTTTGCCCCTCCTCGGCGTGTCATGAGTTGAGTTGCCTCTCCTCAGCCAAGCTGAGAAGGCCCATGGGATGCTCGGTAAAACAAGGAGTCGAGGCGGTATCTGCTTTCGGCGCTGAGCTTCGCCCGTGGACCAAGCCGGCGAGGAAGTAGTCGTGCGGAAGCTTCGCCCTTAACCGGTCACGAGCCACCGAGAAGCGCACGGTCGTGTAGTTTCGCCTCGTGGAGAAGCAAGGTTGTGTTTGTCGTTTGCCCATGGCTACACCATACATGCTATGTCTTGGTGACCGGGGTCTATGTGGTGCCCGGGTCAGCTCGCCCAACCGATGAGCATGGAATTTTCCAATGTTCGAAAGAAAGCTTAATTTGAGCCTCATGGCATCATATGGGGGTCATGTGAGCCGTTTACCAAACACCGCTGCGATACAATTGAATGTGGTCGCGCCAGCCTTATCTCAAGTTAGTCTTCCGTCATAATGCTACTCGGGCGGGATTGTGGACACAATCGGTGAGTGCACCGCCACGACAACCAGTGCCCGCCCCAAACAAAAGAGCAAAAACACTTACCGATATTTGAACACCCAGATTATGCCCGGCTATACCGGTGACTGCCTCAAGATGGGAATATGGGCATAAGCGCTGTCAAGGACCCGACAAAGGAAGCTGAGGTCAAGGCATACTATGGCGGCACGTGTAGGTGCAAGACCAGCGCCACTGGGCCAAATTGGCGTGAGATGGCTCAAACGCAATGATAGGCACTTCGTAATGTAAGTAATCGGTATGAAATACTTGAAATGAGACAATGAGCTCTCTTCGAGCAAGTTGCGGCGAGTGTGGGAATTGCAGAGCCAACGTGGACCGGGCCGTGCAATGATGACAGACCGGAGTAGAGGGCCAAATCGAATCCGAACTAAGAATGAGATGATTATAATGCGTAATAGAACATTGTGCGTTTAAGGCGCTACGTGGTGGGTTTCGTTCGAATCTTTGTCGGTGTCAGGTCAAGTTCCCGAACACGTCGCCAGCACTATTAGATTCGAAGGGCTCAGAGAATATAGCCATATCCTGTAGTAGGCTGTTGAATGACTCAGAATTTGACGTATATAAGTTGTTTCTGTTCTGGCTTCTGTCCCGGGCGTGAATTCTGAGGCCATTCTTTTTTCGTGGGGGATTCGTCGCCGCGCCCTTTGTGGCTGGCAGATTTAACTGACATTGTTTGGCAACCATGCCGTTCGCCACCTCTCGCCAATGAATAGAAGGGGAGGTATAATAATTGGATAAAAGAAGGCACACAACTCTGCAGAGGCAAGCGCCGGGACGACGACGCTGGATTTCTACCCTCATCAGAAGAAGAGCCCTGTGCCACGGGTCAAGACAGGAAGCCCAAGTAGGAAGGGAAAGGAGATCTTATACTCTCCAATGCGGCTCAAATGACCCCAGAAAATGTACTTGTCCACGCAAGCTACCCTTGCCTTTGATGTAGGTGCGAAGATGTGTGGGAGACACAAGGCTCTGTAGGTAGTTAGGTGGGCGAGTGTGCACAACTATGGAGGGTGTATCAGAGCCTATTGGATGCCACATAGTAATAACAAACTCAAAAAAGTAGACAGGGCATGGTATTGATCCATTTCATGCAGCAGCTTCAGGTATGTGCAGAGAATTTCCGTCTGAATGTGCTCCGGGTCTTCCATCACATTCCACTTGTGTATGAGGCAGAGAGTGGCATTTGTTAGTGATAGGTATTTGGCCAGAAGGCGGAGCTTTCTAGGCAGAAAACTCAAGGCATATATAAAAAAAAAGGAAAAAGAAAACAGGCCACGAGAGAGAGAGAAAGTCATGTTGGTATGAACAGAGGCATGCGATTAAAGCACAGTACACAATGGCGCCAACGATCCGGGCGGCTCGAGCAGCCGGGGCAAGCGTCACTTGCTAACGATTGGGGATATACCAACGTCTCAAACACAAGCTCATCGGTCTCTATATTTTGGCACGATCAAATAGTCTCTATGCAGTGGAAGAGTCGGGCCGCAGACATACGCGCCGCTTTTTGTTCCTGATATTGGCAATCGGATCCTGGGTGATAGCATCTGGGCTGGTTTCTGTGTGGTTTATATAAAACAATCGTAGGTCTGGGATTGAGAAATCCACAAAAAGACAAACGAGGCGGTTTGAGACGTGAGGGAGGCTGTACGGTGTCGTGGGACGTTGACGTGTTGTTGTGGCTTTGGTACGGAATCATTAGAGCATGTAAAAGTGGGAAGATGGGGGATGTGGAGGATTAGCAGCCGGCCTGCACGTGATGACTCCCCGTTTCCATGCCTACCTACTGAACCTAACATTACTATTGTCTTCCTGCTAAGATTGTTACTCGTATACGGAGTACGTACCTACACTTCAGGAGCTCCTTTGATTTGGAATGTCAGACATAACTTGGCAGGTCCCACACCAAGTAGTTGTTCCTGCTCCACTATATAGAGCAGAGTGAACAGTGTGGAGGGCCCCATAAACCTGGCCATCGACACAGAATCCCATCTCCTCGAGCGATATTACTAGGACCTAGTTTGTACTGTACCGATGAGTACTCGGACATAACCTGGGGGTTTACAACTGGAGTGATACGGTGCAAACAGAAGCCGATTAGGTACCCGTAGTGCCCGCACCCGGGGGAACCAGGCCATGGGTTATTTGTCATCTCCTAAGAAACACCAGTCATTGTATGTTGTCTATGCTGTTTGGTTTTCTTCGAAAGTATCGTGTCAGCCCATGCTCGTATCGGATCCCAATACTATTCCATCCTAGCTGGAACCGCCAGGGTGCCCGCGCCCTATATTCTCCACACTATGGAACGACTGACGACTGCTAGTCTCCACCTCCCAAGTTCCGACCCCGGCCCCCGACTCTGATCCCCCCGGTGAGGGTGAGGCTCCGGCCCCAAAAGCCCGACAACCTTAAGGCGTTTGCAACGCCACGACCCACGGGCCACCATTTTCAACCATCCTGTACCCCACACAAGAACGAGTAGTCCACAGCAGGGTGTGGGCGTAATGTTTTCCGGTCATTCACATAAGTTACATACGAGTACGGAGTGTGGCGGCGTGTGCCCTCTCGGCCTTTTTGATGGGGAAGTGGTAAGGAGCTTGGGGCTGCCTATCGGGCATTGGGTGCTCAACCGAGGATACTGGGCATCTTGAAGTTTGAATATTGGAATCCTATTTCTCATCTTAAGCATATATTTTACCAAATTGTCGTAAGAATAATGGACTACATCGCCATCGAGATCTGCGCTAATGAATACAACTACGGAATAGGGCTTGGATCTCTGTTCGGGGGCCTGGTTCGGCAGTATAGATACACCCAGGCCGCCGCCTCTCTGTACGAGTACTGAGGTTACTATTACCTCGAGGGGACGGACCCGATCCAAGGGGAAGAGGTCGAACACGCATTGTTTCGCTCTGCTCATCTGGCATTCACAATAAGAAGATTGCCAAGTCTTCTTTGGCTTGGGCTTTCAAATAAAATTCTTTCGGCGACTATAGTAAAGCTTGCAGGGATACACGTTGAGCCATCCATGATGGGGATGCAAGGAGACCCTCGGTGTATATTTGTGTGCTAGCATGCGAGCTCTTTTCTGGCTATATCAAAACCCATATAGTCTTGAAAATTCCACTAAAGACATGCCCTAGTAATTTATGCCATAGCCTATATATTTCCATTGGCCGACGTTCTGCAAATCCCAACTCTCGGTCAGAGAGAATGCAGAATATACGGATGTATCCCTAACACCATCTTTCCAGTCCTGGCTGGCTTCCCGCATACTTCCAGTATTATTAACGGAACAGACAAAACAATTGAATCCAGGGATTAAAAAAACTGCAAAGACATTATGATCTCTATTGCCCAAAACTAGTTTCTTGGTAACAAGATCATAACCCGCGGGGGCAACGCGCTCGACTGCATGACAATGACATGGCCAGAAAGAAGTATAGAGCTGCATGGTATAACCATATGCTTACCGTTGCAGTACTCGGCTCTATATAAGTACTACCTAACCAAGGCTGCATGTCCACCGGTTGTGACTTACACCGATGGTGGGTGGTCTGCCGACAGTGCAATAAGCACAGTGTTGGTCTATATTAATCTGGTGGGTTGCTACTGTGTTTATTCATGCTCTAAACACCGTACGGCAGGAGCGAGCCTCGGCGGCCAAGGACAACACGCGTCGCAAAGCTTGGTACCGCTAAGCACCAACGACGCTCCTTTCAACTCGGCGGCCACAATGCTGCGATGCCGTGCCAGGGTCCCGACAATCGCGATGCAACGCAGTGGACGATCCGCATCATTCCATTCTTTATCTTTGGCGCTTTCGGGTATGCCAAATATGTCGTGATCGCACACCTCTGCGGTATGTTTGCCTGGTACCCCGTACTACCATCTAATCTCCCGCCTAGTGCTAACACCTTGCTCGTGCAGTCAACTACCTCTACCGACAGGAGCGACAGCATGGCACAGCCATTGCACTTATTATCCTTTACTTTGTCTTCTTCTTTCTAACGCTCGCGGCGTACCTCCGCACCTTCATTACGGCGAATCGCAATCCCGGCCTGGTCCCATTCAACGACCGTCGCAAAGCCGTCGACGACCAACGCAAGACCCTCCCGAAACGTGAAAGGGAGCGCATTGAATCGCAGCCCGAATGGCTACCGAGTGATCAGGACCCCGATAGCCCGGGTCTTGAGGAGTTCTATACCAAGGAGGTATTCGTGTGCGAGCAGGACGGCCGCCCACGCTGGTGTAGTCTGTGCTGGCATTGGAAGCCTGATCGTGCGCACCACTCCAGCGACCTCAGGCGTTGCGTCAAGAAGATGGATCACTTGTGCCCCTGGGTCGGTGGCATGGTTTCCGAGACGTGTATGTTGCTCCCCCGGGATCGCTGTGTGACAACGACCTTCGCTGACACGATCCCAGCCATGAATTTCTTTGTGCAGTTCACATTCTACTGTACATTGTTCCTGGCAGTATGCATAGGAACTGGGGGATACTGCCTTTGGAAGGAGTTGCGCGACCACCGGGCCCTAGACGCCCGCATTGTTGTCTTGCTGGCTCTGGCCGGCTTTTTTGTGATTTTCACGTTGGGTATGACCCTGTCATCGGGAAAACTAATCTTTGACAACATTACCAGCGTTGATGTTCTCAATAAGACCCGTCAATACCATCTGGCAGTCCGCGTCCCGCTCGATAGCCCGTCGACGACGGAGTACTGGACCGTCACATACCCCCTTCCCCGACCCGCTGGTCTCACGCAAGGCGCGGACGGCCAGCCGCTCGCGCCGAGGGACGCGCGGGCACGGCGCACTTTTGCCATCCTGCGTACACATCCGGGAGAAAACCCCTGGGACCTGGGAGCTTGGCGCAACTTTAAGTCCGTCATGGGGAACAACGTGTTGGAATGGCTGCTGCCCATCAGACATTCTCCGTGCTGCAATCACGAGAGCGCGGAGAGCGAGTACGAATTTGGCCCGGTAATACAGGATCTGAGGAAGCGCTTCAAGGTCCCAGAATTTGAGGAGGGCTGGCCGGGAATGTCCGGTATTGAGATGCAGGAGGCGACGCCTATGGGGTCATAGAGTCATGTTCGCAAGTTGCGGACTCCTGGTACATATGGCAACAGCAAGTACATAAACAAGCACAATAGAGCAACAGAGAAATAGAATTAGCCCCATAAGCGCAGCATTAGTATCTTCACATCGCATTTTCTCCCAATTTTCTTATCAGATCCTTCTACCTCCAGGCCACGAAGGACTCGCAGCAACGCCTTACCAGGTATGCAGGTTGGCCAATACTTGGACGCAAACGACCCTGGAAAACATGGATGGGGCTGTCCCGTTGTAGGTAATTAATGGACTCTTGAGCTTGGCCACAAAGATAAAAAAAGGAAAGAAAGATGTTACCAGTTAGGAAGGCTCTTATTGCTGTTGCCTGATGGTCTAATGCTGTGTTGTGAGCTGTGAGTTGCGACTTCCTGTGTTGCGGCTGTGACGCATTGACTGATTGATGACTTCCGCGACTGAGTGCAGATGGGATGCGATCCTGGTGGGGCAGACGCCATCTGTCTCTGGCCTGGCGTGCAACTCTTTCCCCCAACTTTTAATCTTGCCTCTGCTTCAACTCCAACCTTGACCGCTCAAAACTTTGGTCTGCGATTTATTCCTTCGTCGCGGAGCTTCGCTGTCCATGATGCAGCCGTGATTACATTACAGGATGCCGTCGTCACCAATGCCGGGCGGAGCCTCCTCCCCCATTCACACGGCCGCTGGTCGGCGCTCCCGATTTACGTATCGGCAGCTCTCGCAGATGGCCTCGTATCACACATCAAACCCACTGCGAGTGATTGCCCACATTGATCTCGACGCGTTCTATGCTCAATGTGAGATGGTCAGACTTGGCGTTCCCGAAGACAAGCCTCTGGCCGTCCAGCAGTGGTATGCCACGTCTCTCACCCACCCGTCAACCACGCGCTTAGCGTCTCGCTGACGATGTCAAGGCAAGGTCTTATCGCCATCAACTATCCCGCCCGTGAGGCGGGCATCAGCCGCCACTGCGACGTTACTGAGGCCAAGAAGCTCTGCCCAGACCTCATTGCCCAGCACGTCGCCACCTGGCGAGAGGGAGACGACAAGTGGGCCTACCGTAACGACGCTGCGGCCAATATCGCAAAAGACAAGGTATCTTTGGATCCCTATAGACTAGAATCTCGTAAGATTCTTGCTGTCATCAAAGACGTGCTTCCATCCAACCTGCAGAAGGTGGAGAAGGCAAGCATCGATGAGGTGTTCCTTGATCTATCGGCTCAAGTTCACTCCATACTTGTGGAGCGGTTTCCCGAACTCGCCAACCCACCGCCTTACGATGATCCGACAGAGGCGCTTCCGCTGCCTCCGGTCTCAGCTCTCGACTGGCAGGCCGATGCACTCGTGGATCTCGATGAGGAGGAAGAGTCTGTTGATCCAGACTGGGACGATGTAGCCATTCTCATTGGATCTGAGGTGGTACGCGAGATTCGCTCCCATGTACGTCGGGAGCTGGGATACACCTGCTCGGCTGGCGTGGCGAATAACAAGCTCATCAGCAAGTTGGGCTCTGCTTTCAAGAAGCCCAACCGCCAGACCGTCATCCGCAATCGGGCTGTGGCCGTGTTTCTACGCGAGTTCAAAATCACCAAGATGCGCAATCTGGGTGGAAAGCTCGGCGAGCAAGTTGTTTCGAGCTTCAGCGCAGATGTTGTGAAGGACTTGCTCGGCGTGTCTCTGGAGCAGATGAAGCAGAAGCTCGGAGATGAAACGGGGCTCTGGGTATACAATACCGTTAGAGGTATCGACACGAGCGAGGTCAACTCGCGCACACAGATCAAATCTATGTTGTCGGCCAAATCCTTCCGTCCCTCCATCCACACCACAGAGCAAGCCGTGAAGTGGCTTAGAATCTTCACCGCCGATATCCATGCTCGTTTAGTGGAGGAGGGTGTGTTGGAAAACAAGCGGCGGCCGCGCACCATTACATTGCATCACCGCCACGCCAGCCAGACACATTCTCGACAAGCTCCCATACCGCAAGGCAAGAATATCGGTGAGGATGTCTTGTTCGATCTAGCCAAAGACCTCCTTCGCCAGATCGTTGCCCACGGCAGCGTTTGGCCGTGTGCGAATCTGAGCCTAAGTGTTGGAGGATTTGAAGACGGTGTCAAGGGGAACATGGGGATTGGTGCTTTTCTTGTCAAGGGTGACGAAGCAAATGCACTCCGATCCGCCACACCGGAAGCTCGTTTGGGTTCCACCGAACCTGAACGGGTTGTCAAGAAACGCCGTGTCGATAATGGAGGGATTCAACGTTTCTTTTCCAAGCAGCCACCCGCGGGCAACATTCCGGCCGAAGATACGAGTTTGTTGGTCGCCAACCGCCACCACAATAATTCCCCAGTGCAGGTCGACGCGGCTCCTGTAGATACTGACCCCGGACAAGCCATCCCAGAGGACGGGGCCATCAAGCGATTTGATGGCCTGTTTTTGTGTTCGCGGTGTAAGAGCAGCTTTGAAAACCCAGAGGGCCTGCAGAGTCATGACGACTGGCATATGGCCAAAGACCTTCAGAATCAAGAACGTGTCACCAGCACATTCGCCGAAGGGAGGCCTGCCTCGCGTAGCCTTAATCCAAAAGGGGCGGGTGCAGCATCAAAACGGAACCGAGCCGGGAAGATTGAGCAGGGACAGAGCAGGCTCAAGTTCGGGTGATGAGCTCCGGGATGGGATGAGCATGGAGCTGTCCTTTGAAGGGTCTGAGCCCATGTTCCCACATCTCAAGGCTCCATCGAACGCTTAGAACGCCCTACAAAGTGGTTCAAGAGGCGCATGGGTTCGGCATCAACAAGCATGGTTACCCTCGTGCGAAGCTTGAACTGGACTTGGGACTCTGCGAAAGGGTTTCTGAATCAGTAGTTCTTGATTTGATCGCGATTTCAGATCATCGTCACGGGTGTCACAAACTGCTGCAAGGTGACGATGACTGACGGATAACCTAAGAAGGTAAAAGCAGAGAAAGCACCTGGGGCTGGGCTGCCCTACGCCGGGTATAGCTTGGCAGGTCATTCGAGGCACGAGACCGCGCACCATGTGCAGAACGCCTGCCCGTCTATGAATCCGAGAGACAGGGTGGGTTACTTGGTTCCCAAAGCCTAATACGGATCGTTCCACTTTAGCGACCGGCGAGACATGGAACGCTGGCGGATGGCGCCGTCTCGCCAGTCACAACTTTACGGTTCAATACTGACAGAGTGTTGAGACGACAAGCAAAGTTCCATGCGTACGAAGAACCCGTGAGATGTCGCCACTACATGATTGGCTAGGATTCCATTGGGCATCGCCGCAACTTGGTGAATGGGGACGGGAGAGGGGTCGGGGCGTTGGGCTGCTATTACGGTGGAAGGCATTGATACCCAACATATCGGAACCACCGCACATGAACACCCTGAGATTCCTGCCAACCTCTTGGAACGTACATTTCGTTGGAGAGACATCACCAGGCACTGCACAATCTTGCCTGGCGGTCAGATGACGCCGGCATCGGTGCAAGGGTATCATCCTAGGCATGTTCGGGGCATCACATCTCAGTTGCGTGTCGGACCAGATGAGAATGAAGGGCCATGGCCCTGCTTAGCGACGCACATACACTAATATCCGTCCGAATATTCATACCTATGATGGGTACGTGTCGGGGCAAGGTTCGCCTTGCATACGGGATATGCACAGAAACATCCGGCGACAAAAGACGAAAGTGCAACTCGCCAGTGATTAATTGCATCGCGATGCTAAAGCCGCCGATGCTTCTCGATTCCGCAGTGTTCGTGTTCGCGTTGGCTCGTCTCATCTGTGCCGTTACAGAGCACCTACAAAGAACCCTTCCCCATCTAGGTATAACGGGTATAATTAGAGCCCCTCCTAGCTTCTACTCCCATCCCGTGTCTCTGGTATACCCCGGGTTGATTATTCTTCTTACCGCCAAATTCTGGGAAGAGGTCCCGTTAAATGTCGTCATTGCAGTCTTATGATCCATTACTAGTGTCAAAGCACGATCTCCCGGGCTTCGAAAAATAGCCTGGTTGTCGCACAACCGGAGCTCAGACAGAGCCCAACCTCGCCATCTAACAACCATCTTTGGTTTTGATCTGGCAGCTGACACGGCCAGCCCTTTATCGCACAAGCCGCCGAGGTGTTTGGGGTCTTTGTGTCTCCGTCTTTAGCGGCGAGAAACCATTGGGCACTCCGTGGCCAACGGAGAGGTCAACACGCTGCAGAGTGGCTGCATTTATCGCTGGGTGAGGCGTCTCCGTGAGTCGCCCCCGACGAGTGCTCTGCCATTGCCGTCCCCAGGACTACTACCTTGGTCTGGACAGATCTCCAAGTTCACCGACAAAACTGACGGCCCGGTGTAGTCGTTGTCCTAGGTGTGTTTTCGGGCCGCCAGCACGTGAGCAAGCCGGAGCAACAACACCACCATTGCCACAACGACAAGGCGAATCGGCGAAGGCGCCCGCCTGCGATCGAGGAGGTCTCCATTGGGCAGTCTGGCCAGTGGATCGTGTCGCAAGTCGAAGAGGCGTGCTGGGATTGGATCCAAGGGTGCAGTCAGACCCACCAATCATCGCCAGGCCACTCCTGACTCCTCCCTCTGCTCTGCTGCCTGCGTTGGGTGAGTGTGAGTGGTGAGTGGTTGTCGCTCCACGGTCCTCCGCCTGCTGGCGCTCTCCAGGGTCAGGTGCAGCACCACCCTCTCGTCAGCTCTGTGGCCATCTGCAGCCTGCAGCCTGGGTGTGAGGTGCAGTTCTGGGTGGATAAGGTAGGACAGTCTGCCCTGGACAAGAAAAACCTGAACCCCCCTTCCCCCCCACCATTGGGTCGTCACCTTGGCTGGGCACCTATCCCACCACCGCCACTCCCTTTCTCCCACCACCTCTCTCTTTCCACATCCTCGCCAGGGCCATCTGTCGCCTCTCCTGTCCTCTATTTTCGTCACCTTCTCCCTCTTCTTTCTTCCCCCGTTTCCTCCCTCTTTGCCCTACACGCTCGACGTCCCCATCTTGTCGCTGTCGCTCCCTGTCGCGACCAACTCATCAATCATGTCAAGACAACCCCTCAACCAGGGCGGCTCCGTTCCCTTTGCTACGGCCCGACACAACGAGTACTTTGTCCCTCGCGATGGCATCGATCGGGAAGTTATTTCGGCCGATATCTGCCGCTACTTGGGCAATGATGCGTTGGTCCGGCCTGGTCACTATGAGGTGCGTCGAGCGGCATGAAAGCACCGATGGTGGTGTGCGACCGGCATCACCCTGTCTGCGCCTGCCATGTATCCCAAGTCGAGCTGCTAACCATCGTTCATGGAGATAGGACCCGCAACGTGGGCAGGTTGTCCACGGCTACTACATCACGGCTTACAGAAACCTGACCACCGTGAGCCTGCCCCCTTGGCCCCCCGGCGTCGTTGAAGAAGGACCTCGACTAAACGTACATCCAGGCCATGATTGATGACCTAAAAGCCGATTCCCTGCGCTGGGATAAAGAGAGGCGCGCGCAAACGGCGCGCAGTAATACCCCTGGAGGTAGCTTTATCTCGAGAGATGCCTCCGGTGCTTCTGCCCGACTTTCGTCTAACTCACCGATAGGGCAATACCGTATGTCCGAGACGCATCAGTCCCGCCAACACTTCGGACCGTCAGAGAGTGATGGCTATCCTCGATACCCTGGATCTGGTTCCGGAGGATTTATTGGCGCTGCCGCCGGCTTTGACAGGCAACAACAGCCGCCTCAACAGCAACACCCTGGCAATGGAGGCGGCTATGGCTATCAACAGCAACCCCCGTCGCAGCCTCTCCAGCAGAATCCCGGATATCCTGGAGGTTTTCCCCAAGGAACCCAAGGAATGGACCGTGGGTTTGCCCAGAACCAGGACAACCAATCTCCCTACGTCCTCACCGGAGCAAATATGAGCATACCTAGGGATTACCCCCCGAATGATGCCTACAATGGCAACCGGATGGCACAGTCTGCTCCGCCCCAGCAGCCCATTTATGCTTCTTCTGGTCCTCCTCAGCCGGGATACCCTGCTGCCACTTACCCATATCCAGGTCAGATGTCTTCGCCAGCGGGCGGCCAGTCGTACCAGAACATGCATCCTCAGGATGGTTACGGTCGAGGTATGTATCACGCAACGCTGTCGTCTTCTCTCCATCTTCGCATCCCCATGTTGCTACCTTCTCCATCAACCGGTATCTAATCTTGTAGTTTCCCCAGCAGGCCAGGGCGTACAGCAGCCGCAAGGGTATCCGGCCCAAGGACAACAGTATGGAGAAACCCCCAACTCTCGCACCTCAGTTCCCCCTCCGTCAGCTCCGACACCATCCAGTGGTGCAACCAAACGCCGTAATGACCAGGATGACGACAGGCACACACCCACCGACCGCCACTCCCGCCCACCACCCAGGCGGTAATCATGTGGAAGGACTAAGTCTTCCCGGTTGTCCAACCATTAGGAGGGGCTCACACTACCTGATCGTGCGTTGATTTTTGCATATTCGGTTCTATTAATTTTTTACCAAATGGAGTTCGACCTACCTGGACCGGCGTTTTGAGTTTTTGTTCCCGGATGAAGCCATCGGAACCGGACGCTGCCTCTGTTGTGGAGTTTTACAAATTACCACCATACTGGAAACCTATATTACAGTCCAAGGATCTTGGAGGCAACGAGCTGATCCCTGCTTCTTCACTGGCCACTTGGTATTCACCGAATCATGGGGACACCTTCGAGGCTCTTGTTGTCCAAGAAGCCGCCAGGGGATCACGGTGCGTTGCACATTTCCTCACCACTCCCGGATACTTGTTTTCCTTTTCGACCAAGTTCAATTTAACGACTATCTCCACGGCCATTGGGATGATGATTATGCTGCATATTTCTGGATTCGGTGGCCGGCGCTGAGAGGGAAAAGACGGGCAATGTTGATGCAAGCGCCCTTGTTTTTGAATTCCTCTTTCTTATGAAGCGACCCTTGTTGCCCGGACACTCGGCCACTGATGGATTTCTGTGTTTTCTTTTTCCGGATCCGGATCTTGATTCCCATCCACGGTGTTTCTTCAAGCCGGGTTCCGTGGTCACTAGCGCTTGCCGCTTCGATAATAGAATGGTAAGGCCAAGTGTCCGGGCAACGAGGTGAGTCCTCCCTGAGTTTGTTGTATACTAGCGAACCCACATCAAAGGACCTGTTTCTCGCTCATCTCTTTCTGATCTCTTTCTCATCTCTATCCCTACCCGGGCGTTTCTTCCATGGACTTGACTTGACTACAGCCTAACTACACAGCGACACCCGGACTATACAATTATCGCCGGACCCAATCAATTCATTCTTGGATATTTACCGGATCAAGTGGCTTCCTGAACTTCTGGATCATTACCCGGAAACAACCAACTGGAATTGGAAGACATTTTATTTTGGTGCCTCTGCCATCTTACATGTGGACTGCTAAGCGACCAACTTTGATCCGGCGTTTTAATTCAGGTGTCTTGGATTCACAAGCTGCAACAATCGTAAGTGAGTTCTTGAAATCTGATATGACCCTGCTTTTCCTGCACTATCCGGCCGACTCCCATGGAAGTTTCCAGGACATAACAGGAGCCAAAAATCCAGTCAGTCGACTCTTGGACTTCGACAACTTGCCCTACTCACTATCAATTCATGTGGGGATAAGGATTCCAATTCCTCCATGGATGGCACGTTCAAGGAACACCCGCCCGGGTATTACCAGCAGCTCTTATCATACTTACATCTCAACCGGGCAAGGCATAACGAGCCTCGATTTATGGCCACAGGACATCAGCTTTGCCACTGGATATCAACCTCAGTTTGGACTGTGGAGCACCTTGAGCAATGGATTCTTTCTTTGCCAGACTTAATTGGTTTCTTTGGGTGCTAACCACCCTGCAGCCTGGATCAATGCCGATCCCCCAGCTAGACTGCTCGGAACTTCCTACCCCAAGGACATGCGAACTGCTGAGTGATGTCCAAACTGCCAGGATTTGACGCCTCTCTTCTAGGTCCTGGATCTATGGAATCAACAGCCATGCATACCCTAGATTACGGACTCCTTGGACTTTGGTGCGTTGAAGAGCGGGTGGATGGGATGGTACATTGAGGGGTCTTGGATGGAAGGAAGGGGCGATATTTCATGTGGCGACTTGACTGGGACTGGGCCAGAAAGAGATTTGGTTACAAAGAACTTGGGGCAATATCACTGGGTTTTGGCATAACCAATAGGTTTCACCCGCATGTTCTCAATAACGTGACCGCCCCTGTGGTACGCCACCGCGCCATATGACTTTGATGTTCCGGTTAATATCCAAGTTCAGAGGACAATTCTACCTCAGTCACATGGGTTCCATCCATCTCACCTAGCTAAACTATATTGGCGGTGCGATCGTATTATTTGTATGTCTCCAATCCTCGTGACGGTACCACCAAGACAACCCCTGAAGCGGTGTCAGAAACTGTGGTGAAAGATGCAGAGAGTGAAGAGGTGCGGCCAAGTCGTAGTTGTATCTCAGGCACTATAGATGGGCACTAGTAGATAGCGGCGGTCCATGAGGAAATAAGACTTTGTTCATATCTAAGATCTTGATTTACAGTCATCGTCAAGTTCTGCTGTTTACAACCAGCCCGTAGTTACGTGGGCACCCTCTTCGTCAACGCCGCCTCGGCAAGCCAAGCGGACAGCATGCTTGATACCTTGGTCATGAAGAATCCTATGTTGAGACACCTCCAAGACCCTCCCCATTGGCTTCGTGTTCCACGTCGAGCTCGACCAACCCCATCCGGCTGCCCATGAGGAGCGCCTCGCGCACCCAGTCGGCCTCGTCGAAATTCGGGCGGCTCCAGCCGGGGAACGGCGTCGGCGGCCGGTACATGCAGCTGCACTCGTCGCGGAAGTGGAGGAGGTGGTGCGGCGTGCCGTAGAGGTTGCCCACACGCATGTAGCCGACGCCGAAGGTCATGAAGCGGGGCTCGTAGCCCGGGTGGGAGTGGAACCTCAAGTCGTCGGCCGAGTGGTAGATGTAGATGCCATCGAAGGGCTGGGAGCAGGGGTGGGTGTGGATGTACAGCCGCTGGGAGAGGCGGCTCGGATGTGGGCTGTAGGGGTTCATGAAGGAGGTGACGTAGAGTGCGTAGCGGGGGGCCATCGGGGTCCTGGGGGGCTGGAAGTAGACAGGCAAGGCTAATGTGCAGCCTATGCAGCTGGGCCTCTCCAGGGGCCTGACCAAGTAGCAGCGCCTGTTCTGTTGGTATTCGTGTTGCCATGCGAACCCATTGTCGAATTCAGCCTGGTTGTCCTGGTCGGCGTTGTTGTGGTGAGTGTCTTGGTAGGTGTTTTCGTGGTAGGTGGCCTTGTGATTCCTGGGCTCCTCAACACCAGACTCAGGAGAGTTATACTCGGGCTCGAAGTCCTGGGGATCGGGCTTATCGGAGAACAATGACTGAAGCTGGTTCCAAGCAGCTAAAGGTGGAGGTTCGGGGTCTTGTGGAGGTAAATCAGGGCCAGTGTTCAGTTTCATGCTATCATAAAACTGTATTGCCAGATTCATGTCATCGTCATTGTGAATCTCTTGACCAGTTTGGGGCTCATTGGCCCGGTTTGGCGCAGCAGTTGCCAAGGTCACTTTCATCTTATCCTATTTGTGTATCCTAGGGTACCAATTCAATAGAAAGAGACAGAAGAAACGTGCAATCCAAACTGTTGGAAATCATGGAACGTTAAAGGCAAAAACTTAAGACGGCTCTGCTGGAGCAGCTTCTCCTTAGGACGGGGGGCATGCCCCTTTTTATGCCTTTCTCTTAACAGTTTCGGTCAAGGGGTGGGAAGCACCCCCCGCTAGGGAACGGAAGTGACTTAATAAGTACATAGTTGTAAGGTAGCTCTACCTACTGTACTCTTCGAAGCACCCCTTTTTTTCTTAACAGGTGTGTCATGGAGATTACGAGGATATACTGAATTCCCGTGGCTTATTCGTCCGAGATCACTACTAGTATTGTTGAGCATCGTGCCATGAAAGTCAACCAGTAAGGCGCAAACTATGAATTATCAGGAGCTCCGGATCTGAGTCTCCGATCAAAGAGTTGTAGAACAAGTGATTGATTTCAGCCTCGACAAGCTGTGACATGCCAAGAGTTCGTCTTGACGGGGGTAGGAGGTGGTACGCGTTACGGTAGTTTTTGACGCTCCCACAAGTCTAGAAGGAAACTTTCTCCCCGCCTAGGTTTGGGAATAAACATCTGTTTAGTCTGCTGGTTTCTAGAGTCACGACGTAGCAGGAGGGGCCTGGGTAACCCGGTAGGTATGTGGGTTCTTCCTCCGTCGCGCTGTTCGGAAAAGATGCAGCCGACTGCAACCGAGATTGTGCAATGGGCTTGTTCTATAGGCCATGGCAATATGACTTGCTTATGCCTTCGGCAGCGCCTTCTCAAACCTAGATGATATACTAGCTGGCGGGGCCAGCGGAGAATCGTCATCGACCCATCCGACGGATGGTGACAACCTGATCTAGAACTTACCAGTGTGGGGGACAAACCCTATCTACGTTGAGAATACTGTTTATAAAATAGTTAGCAAACGTCGAGGGGTGGTGATGACGGTGGCTTGAACGCCTTGTCCCCGAGATAGCCGTGTATCTGGGACTCTCATGGTTTGAGGCGCTCAAGGCGAACTGTCTCTAGTTAAGAGTTGGGTTGAGAGAATAGACGATGAGGAGGAAGCACTTTGTCACCAACAAAAGTGAGAGACTTCTACGACCAACAGTCAAGGGGTGGGTTAAGGGAGCAGACGAAATGATATCGCGGCGACGATTGGGGAATGATCACCCTGTCGCCAGCAAAAGCGAGGAATTCGTGTGGCTGGAGTTGGATGCCTCAGTCCTGGAGCTGCAAAAGTTCAATGTTCCATGTCAGAAGTTCTAGGTTGCAGGTTCCCAGCCACGCACGAATTGACGAGCGCAAGAGTAGGCAGCATACGCGGCGAGAGCCGCGACCCAATGCTCAAAACCAGCAACAGGTCTGGACACCTGGGCCAGACCGCTGGACCAGACCGCTGGACGAGACCTTTCCATGGGCCCTGCCCTAGGTTCAGGCTTGGAGTCTTAGTAATGCCGCGAGTCGTGTCTCTCGTGCACGTCTTTGCTGGTATCTTGCAAGGTGTACGGAGTACCAGCACAAACTACGAGTCCGGATACAACTCCGTACCTTCTAGCGCCAAGCCGTCGATTCCTGACTAGGCTCAGGCCCACCACGTGAGTTCTACGAGGGTACTTCAAGGGTCGTGGGGCACGTAATGCCAAGGCATTCCAGGATTGAACGAATCTACCTTCGAGTCCAACGTTGATACTCCAGGGACAAACTTTATGACCAAAACCTTCACGGCGGCCTGATCTGGATATGGCAACATAGCATCCGTTCCATGTGCTGCAACAAATCGCCAGATGGCTCTGGTGAAAATGATTCTGGTAATTTCGACCGAGTTTTGTGGACGGACACGGAATGCCGAGTCTTAGCCGCACCCATCCAATCCAACCCAAACCCTAGCAGCAATTTCTGCAAATCGCAGCACACAGAAGGTGCAACTGTTTGGGAGCCTCAACAAGCTCATCGTCTGGGTCGGCCCCGTCGCCTTCACCGCCTTCGTCAATATCGACTACCTACATAAGCAGCAGCAGAGTGCTTAAAAGCTGATAACGGGCTGGCATCCCGGTTCAAGCCATCGTTAGATGTATCCCCGTAGCTGTATTTTTGTGATTTGTGCGCTGCATTTGTGCTTTGGTGAATCTCCCAGAAAACGTGTGCCGCGTCGATATCATCGTGCTGGAGCATTTTTGGGGCACAAGTGTTACGGGTGGCCAGGGCAGCGAGGTGAGGTGGACTTGACCCTCTGTCAGTGAGACCAGGCCCCCTGTCGCTCGCCGCCCCTCGGCCAATGCCCCGCCATTCACCAGCCCGCCCACGCCCAACCGACTCGCACTGATTGACTTTCTCCCACTACTCCTGTTTTATCGCCGACCACGACGACGACCAACGCGACGACGCGGCCACCAGGACCGAATAGACCTTCTATCAGCGCCTTCGCCATGGATTCCGCCGCCGTTAGGGGCTTGCTTGTCGCAAGCTTAGACCCCGATGCGGACAGTCGGCGTCGTGCTGAGCTCCAACTCAAACAGGTATGCGATCCTATCCAAACATGTGTCCAAGGCTGCATCGGGCTTTGCACCCTCCCGGGTGGCGCCCAGATCGTCGTCCAAGGTGGCTTTCGTATCAGGGTGGGGGCCCAAGCTGACATCTTTGTCTACTCCTGACTTTAGATCGAAGAGACTGCCGGCTTCCTCGACTGCCTGCTCGATATTCTCCATGCTGAGCAAGAGGCCAGCATCCGCCTCTCTAGTACGCCCCAACTTCATCCGAAGCCCACCTGCGCCCTACCGATTCTAACCTAAGTGCCCAGCCGTCATCTATATCAAGAACCGCGTCAACCGTGCCTGGTATGAGGGGGAACAGCGCCCGGATGGGGGTTCGGTCGTGAGCTCGATAGCGGAGGTGGAAAAGGCCCGCGTGCGCGACCGCCTCGTCCCTCTGCTGGCCGCCTCCGAACCGCTCGTCCGCCAGCAGATGATTCCTGTGCTCCAGCGCGTACTGCAATGCGACTTTCCGAGCCGATGGCCCCGCTACACGGACTTTACCATGGAGTTGCTGAACACCAACAACCCTGGTTCTGTTCTCGCGGGCCTGCAGTGCCTTCTTGCCCTCTGCCGCGCGTTCCGCTACAAGTCTGTGGACAGCCAGGACAGGCAACACTTTGATAAGATTGTCGAGGCCAGCTTCCCCCGTCTGCTAGCCATTTGCGGCGAACTCGTCAACCAGGAGAGTGACGAGGCTGGAGAGATGCTCCATCTTGCACTCAAGGCATACAAGCACGCCACCTGGGTAGGCCGCTCCCTAAATTTCGCCCGGACGATCATAGACTGACCATTTCTGCAGCTGGAACTCTCGCCTCACTTGCGTGAGGAGCAAGTTAATATTGGCTGGTGCACCGTGCTCCTCCAGACCGTTTCCAAAACCCCCCCGGCAGGTGCGATGGCGGGCGATCAATACGATCGTGAGAAGCATCACTGGTGGAAGGCAAAGAAATGGGCCTACTTCAACCTCAACCGCCTCTTCATTCGGTAAATACCTCTTGCAGTCGCCGATATGAATTTCATAGGATTGTGCTAACCACAGTCCCAGTCACGGAAACCCATCCCAGCCAGGCAAGGGTGATGACGCCCTTCAGTTCGCCAAGAACTTCACCAATAACATCGCTCCTGAGATTATGAAGCACTACCTCCAGGAGATCGAGAAGTGGGTTGCCAAAACCTCGTGGCTCAGCCGCCCGTGCCTCTCGTACACCCTGATCTTCCTGGATGAGTCCGTCAAGCCCAAGGAGATGTGGGTTCACCTGAAGCCTCATCTGACAAACCTTGTCACGCACTTTGTCTTCCCGATTCTCTGCCTGAGCGATGAGGACTTGGAAAAGTTCGAGGATGAGCCGGAAGAGTACTTGCACCGCAAGCTCAACTACTTCGAGGATGCCTCTGCTCCTGACGTGGCTGGTGTCAACTTCCTCGTTAACCTGACCAAGAACCGCCGCCTGGAGACGTTTGAGATTCTCAAGTACGTTAATCACGTTGTCAACGAGTACGAGCAGAGCCCCGACGACAAGAAGAACCATGTCGCCAAAGAAGGAGCCTTGAGGATGATTGGCACACTGGCCCCTGTGATTCTCGGCAAGAAGAGCCCCATTGCTGGCCAGGTCGAGTACTTCCTCGTCCGCTACGTCTTCCCCGAGTTCACGAGCGCCCAGGGCTACCTGCGTGCCCGAGCCTGCGACACCATCGAGAAGTTTGAGCAGCTCAACTTCCAAGACCCCAACAATCTCATGACGATTTACCGGCACATCCTGGACTGCATGGCCGACCCTGCGCTCCCAGTTCGAGTCACCGCCGCGCTGGCACTGCAGCCTCTGATTAGGCACGACGCTATCCGCCAGGAGATGCAGTCGAGCATCCCCACCATTATGCAGCAGCTCCTCAAGCTGGCTAATGAGGCTGATATTGACGCCTTGGCTAACGTGATGGAGGATTTCGTGGAGGTGTTTGCTAACGAGCTCACGCCATTCGCTGTTGCCTTGTCAGAGCAGCTCCGCGACACGTATCTCCGCATAGTGCGGGAACTTCTTGAGAAGGAGGCCCTGGCTGGTGATGATGGCGATGGGTTGGGTGACTACGATGACAAGAGCATTACTGCCCTCGGTGTTTTGCAGACCATCGGTACCCTTATTCTGACTCTAGAGAGCACGCCTGATGTCCTCCTGCACATTGAGGCTGTTCTCATGCCTGTCATCAAGGTTACCCTGGAAAACAAGCTCTACGATCTATACAACGAGGTGTTCGAGATTATCGACAGCTGCACGTTTGCAGCCAAGAGCATATCTCCCAACATGTGGCAGGCGTTCCAGCTAATCCACAGCACCTTTAAGGCCGGCGCCGAATACTACCTGGAGGACATGCTGCCTGCTCTGGACAACATTGTCCAGTATGGCGCTCCCCAGCTCGTGCAGACCCCCGAATATGTCCAGGCTCTCTACTCCATGATCGCCGATATGTTCACGGATGAGGTACAGGGCCTGGAGAGGATAAGCGCTTGCAAGCTGGCCGAGGCAATGATGCTGTGTCTCAAGGGTCATATCGACCAGTGCGTGGAAGGCTTCATCGTCATGGCCATGAGCATCCTCGCTTCCCAGGACGTCAAGGTCAAGACGACGAGAATCCATCTTATGGAGATGGTCATCAATGCCATCAACTACAACCCGATGCTGGCCCTCCAGGTCCTGGAGAACAAGGGTTGGACGAACCGCTTCTTCAGCCTCTGGTTCAGCAACATGAACACCTTCAGCCGCGTACACGACAAGAAGCTGTGCATCATCGCCATCACGGCTCTTCTCAACCTCAACCACGAACAAGTCCCAGCGAGCATCTCTGTGGGTTGGCCGAAGCTTCTTTCAGGTGTCACGGAGCTGTTCAGGTCCCTGCCCGCCGCTATTAAGAGTAAGTTTTGATATCCTCTCGTCGTCATCTGATGGTGCTAACACCGTGCCCACAAGACCGCGAAGAGGCGCTTCGGGATGACTTCCAGTTCGGTGGCTCGTACGAGTATGGGGACGACGAGGAGTGGGCTGACGAGGAGGCCAACTGGGCTGGTGAGGAGGGACTGGACGATCAACAGGAGCTCTCTTCCGAGGTCAAGGATGAGAACACGGCCTACCTGGAGTTCCTGAACGAAGAGGTGCGTAGTCTTGCCTGGCTTGCTGGCGGGCACTGCTAACGAGAACAGGCCCAGAAGTTCAGCCGTGGACTCGAGGACGATGAAGACGGTGTTCTTGGAGAGGACAACTTCCTCGATTCGCCCCTTGACAAGGTGGAGCCGTATCAAATGTTCAAGGGGGTGATGATGAGTAAGTTTTGTCTTATCTGGAAGTTGAGACCGGAGCAGGCACTGACAAATCTGAACAGGGATGCAACAGGAGCAGCCGCAGTTCTATGGCTCGCTGACTACGCAGCTGTCTCCCGACCAGCAGGGCGTTCTCCAGAGCGTCATGGTGCGGGCCGACGAGATTGCCGTGGAGCAGATGCGGGCAGCGGAACAAGCAGCACTGCTCGCGCAGCAGCAGCAGCAAGCCGGAGGTCCCACGGAGGGCTAGGAGTCTCGGAGCATGATATCTAGAGAATAGCCGGGACCAGGCCCTCGACCCTGTCCATGGTCGAGGCGATGCGATGTCGACTGCACACCGACGTCGAGCCGGGCCGCCATGCGGCTGGTCGTATGCTAGCAGCAGTGGCGCAGGGAATGAAGACATGAGCCATGACCACCACGCCAAGACTTCAAGGAACACAAAAAGAAAGCAAACAAGCCCAAAAATGACAAAGAAAAGAAAGATTCTAGATAGTACGATCGTGCAAACAAAATTATACGGCGGGACGGGGAGGAGATCTAGTACTTGATTGTGGAGGGCGCTACGATACCACTGACGGGAAAACAGGTAGGTTGGGAGTGGAGAAGAAGGACAGGGAGTTTCAAAGCCGGCGAGGGCGGCAGTTGAATGCGACCGGGCCAATGTTATATCTGAATACATATTCTACAAGATGCGCTGGGTGAAGCCTTTGAAGAGCTTTTCCACAGTGCCATTCGTACGTAAGAAGTAACAGTAGTACTGGTATTATTACTCGTAGTTTCCTTGGTAGTTGACAGCTACTCGTGCTAGCGCGTGTTGGCGACGAGACCTCCAGTCCCCCAATCGGAGCCCGTCGGTCGCGGACTGCGGCGCCTGCCGCGTCTGGCCGCCATCTCACCTCGACGTGAAACGGGTTGCGCCTGCCATCACAGGATTGTCCTCATCTTGCCATCTCTCATCGTTCCTAGTTCAATCCAGAGCATTCCTACTCTGGCCACGCATCTTCATACATCTCCATAAACACGGATTCTAGGCACCTCAGACAAGATGACGACTCGGTACCGCGTCGAGTGTGAGTCGCCGCCTGCCCCTCGTTGCCCCGCCAGGCCATGTGACGTTGTCCCAAGACCCCAGACTGACCCCGGGACTGTAGATGCCCTCAAGACGCACAGGCGAGACCAATTCATCGGTACGGCTCCGGTCATTCATCATTGCGGCATCAAGCGATGTTCTTCGTGGAAGACCCAGTGCTGATGCGGACTCCCAGAATGGGTCAAGGGCCTGCTGGCCGTCCCCTTTGTCCTCTACTCAGAGCCCACGGGCGTCTTCGGCGAGGGCGCCAACGTTAGCGAGATGGCTGAGGAGGCGCATCGCCGTTACGCCGAGATCATGCGCGACGTTGAGCTCATGATTGAAGACCACAGTACGGCCCGACCACGTCCCCTCAAGGCTCAACCGTGCCGAAATCTCGACTGACTGACCATCCGCAGTGACACGGCAGGTCCAGCACAACGCCTTTCCCTCCAAACTACGAATGTTGGTGCCCACGGCAGGTCCATTCTTCACCCGCCTACCGCTCGAGGCCGCCTTCAAGTACCAGGACCGCAAGCGGTACATCTCATCACGGCGCTATGTGGCGCCCTCGTTCAACGACGTGCGGTTGGTTCTCAACTCGGCGCAGATCATGGCCGTGACGGGCGGGACGCTGCAGCTAGCCACTTTTGATGGTGATGTGACGCTCTACGACGATGGAAAGAGCCTGGAGCCAAGCAGCCCTGTCGTGCCTAGACTACTAGGTGAGTTTCCCTTGCTTTCCTCAACATGGTGGTGTCGAAGCCCGCGTGCTGATGTGACAGACCTCATGCGCAAGAACATCAAGATTGGTATCGTCACAGCGGCTGGGTACACCACGGCCGAGCGGTACTACGAGCGTCTGCACGGGCTGCTCGATGCCATCGCCGAGTCCACTGACCTAGACCCCGTCCAGAAGCAGAACATTGTCATCATGGGCGGCGAGGACAACTACCTCTTTGAATTCTCGCAGCCGTCCCCCCATCGCCTGACGCCCGTCCCTCGTAGCCGTTGGCTGACCCCCGAGATGGCCGCCTGGTCTGAGGCCGATATCGCGGCCCTGCTCGACGTTGCCGAATCGGCCTTGAGGGACTGCATCCGGACCATGAACCTACCAGCCATGCTAATCCGCAAGGATCGCGCCGTCGGAATCGTACCCCGGGATCCAGACGTACGCATCGCCCGTGAGAGCCTTGAGGAGACGGTCCTGGTTGTGCAGCGCATCCTCGAGGCCAGCGCACTAGGCTTCCCCGCGGGTGGCACCGGCAATTCGGTGGCAACGAATAACCGCCGGGCCAGCGTGGCGCGGCCCAGGGTTCCCTTCTGCGCCTTCAACGGCGGGCGCGATGTGTTTGTGGACATTGGCGACAAGAGCTGGGGCGTGACGGTGTGCCAGCAGTGGTTTGGTGCCGGTCCGGGGCAGAGCATCCGCGGGGAGAACACGCTGCATGTCGGGGACCAGTTCCTGAGCGCGGGGGCAAACGACTTCAAGGCACGCAGCGTGGGGACGACAGCGTGGATCGCGAGTCCGGCCGAGACGGTCGAGCTGCTGGACGAGCTGGCTGATTTGATGCAGAAGAAGCTGTCCTGAGGTGGGCGGATACAATAATAATAGTACTTTGGCCAAAGCATTAGTTGACAAACTCAATCATTGTTCGCTGCAGAGTGGAACAAACCTTGCCCTGGTGTCAAAGTCTCTGTCTGGTCTTTTCTGGCCATACTAGCCCCAAGGTCACCTTAATCATGAGGAAACCTGGTGCAGCCTGCCCCTTGTTGAGCTAATATTAGTCTCCAGGTCGTGCCCACGGGATACATGATCATCGTGTGCCTGTGCAAGCCCCCGAGATCCGAAGCAACTAAGAGAGGCCTTCTTGTTACTTGTCGCACATTGCACAGCACTTTTCGTCGGGTCAAGAGATAGCATGGTTCCATAGCGTTGAAAGTCATGCAACTGCAGCCAAGCATCATATCAGTAATGAAAATGAATGCTCTTTGCCTCTCCACAGCTTGGACAGCACATTGAACTATCCACCCCCAACATCTGCGATGCAGACACCCTCCATCCGCGTGTTTTCCACTCCTGATATGGCCACATCCCGTCCATTTTGCGCATCCTCAGCTACGATATCACGCACGTAGTAGTCCTGACTTGTCATACAGTCAATGCGGCTGAAACGGCACATCTCTGCCGAGGAGTACCTGGTATTTCCCTCTCTCCCCCTCCCCCCACGCAAAACCCCGGCAATAAAGGAAGGCCCCCAACGCAGGTGACAGCTCACAGACCACTCAGGCCAGGGAACCAACAGCGCGGATATGCGCTGTCCAGCGGAGAGTCCCATGTGTCGTCGGGGGAGGGGGGCGAAGGAGCTGAAAGGGGTCGCCAGAGGCCGCTGACCTGCACACCTTACCGGTCAGAGAAGAGCCGCCTCGAGCGGTCTGCCTTCTGGGAGGGAAGAAAAAGGGGGGGCGGAGGAGCCGACTTAGCCGTGATGGCGTCGGCGGCGGCCGTGGTCGGCTCCATTCGTCTAGCCCGTTGCATCCACCAGAGGCGGATGGCATCGGCGTCTTGGAAAGGATATAAATCCACATTTCCTTGATATTATTAATACTATCGTAGAAAATAACGGAGATGATAGTACAAAAAGACACCGAAGAAAATGCTGCCTCACGCATGTACCTGGTACTATCGAGGCACCGGGCCCGGCGGCAAAAAGTGGACGGGCGTTCCCCACACAGCCGTCCCGTCAAGTCGGCTTTCCCCCCACCGGGGCGTCGCTCCCTATGGCTTTTCCTCGCGAGAAAAAGGATTTCGGTCTGGCAACGAGCCGATCGCCGTCCACGTGCTCGCGTGATTCACCTTCCTCCCCCCCAATCCCCTCCTTTGTCCTCCCGAGGCGTCTCTCTAGAGATCCCAAAGGGGGCAGAGGGAGGGACAAAAACAGCCACACACCGCTTGGTCGTGGTGCAGTATACCTTATTACGTGAAGGCGGTTATTTGGTGAGATACTAGGTACAGATTAGTTTATGTACGACAGAGGACGAGACGCGGGGTTTGTCTCGCGTGGGCAGTGTCGCATCACAGCATCACGTCGCATGGAGCATGCCAGGTAATAATATGATGCGGTGTCCGACACCGTGTCACCGGCCCAGCTCCAGCCGACTCTGCCGCCTGAGGCTCCCTTTTCCTCGGAGATTGCTAACTTGCTTCTGCTCACCGTCTGTTCCAGAATCGGCGTTAATGGCAAGTTCGTATCCATCACGGAGGTACGAATGCATTTTTAACTTCGGCGGCCGACGGCCCACAACCACACTATACCCCAAGTTCACACGGAGCGGGAGAAGCATAACCTTGTTTCCACCAGATTCGATTCTCAATCAAGGTCCGACTATGATGTAATTCAGGCCCGCGGGTTGTAACTTGTACCCACGGTAGCCTTGGTACACTACACACATCGTAGCCCCATTAGGATTTCTCTCTATCTGCAGGCCCCCCTCCCATCTCCCAATAACAAGGCGAGCCTTTGCTCATATGGCCCGGCTCGCTCGCCAGGGGGATTCAATGGGGCCGCGGCCAACTCCGTGCCTTGCGGGGGCCGATCTCTGCTCCCTGCTTTCTGTGTGCTGCCGCAAAAAAAGTCCCCTCAATATAACGCCAGTATGCGGGGGTAGGGTCTAACAAGGGCTCCAAGGTGCCAATGCGTCGTGCGTGAACGCTGACAAAGAAGGAAAGAAGAAGGATTCATTGATTAATACCGGTAACGGTTGGCAAGGAAAGCGTGGGGGTAAGAAGAAGACGAAGAAGAAGAAAGATAAAAACAGCCCTATATGTGCGTTGTGGCTCTCAAGTCGTAGCGTGGACAAACACTCAGCTCATGTGCTTGTGTCGTCCTGTTCATGGTGTATATACTTTATGAGATTGAGAAGAAGAAGAAAGTCGTAAAACTCGTTCTAGTAACCAGGCTGCCCGGGCATCTTGCCTAGTGAGTGGCCCTGGCTCTTAGGCGGCAGGTGGTTGTGGCAGAAGATCTTCTTGTGCCCGTTCCAGGTGGCGTCGCGCTTAGTTGCATCAATGACCTGCCCAGGGTCGTCGTAGGATTCCATCTGGCAGCACTCGACGTTCTTCATCCAGCGGTTGTTCACCACGTCGGCAATGCTGATCCGGCGCGCTGGGTCCGGGTTCAGCATCTGCAGGAGCACGCGTCGTAGCGCCGGCGGGCTAACCATCAGGTCGAACGCCTTGTGATGCGGGTAGTCCATCTCGGTGATGCACGCGTCGGGGTCGGGATGCTTGGCGTTCCACCTGTCCCAGCCGCGCACCAGCGTGTCGTAGTGCTCGTTGCCCGGCGCGGCCCGCGTCCAGATGGCACCTCCAAATGTCAGGTACACCATGATGATGGCCGTGCTCCACACGTCGAGTGGTCTCGGGTCGTAGTCGGACGACTTGGCCAGCACCTCGGGAGCAATGTACGGCTCGCTGCCGCAGATGCCGGGGGGGCAGAGCCGCACCTCACCCATGTTCTTTCCGCACTGACCACCAGACTCGCGCAGCCCCGGGTGCGTTCCCGAGAAGACCTCGGACACACCAAAATCGGTGATCTTGAGCTTGCTGTCCTTGGTGATGAGCAGGTTCTCCAGCTTGATGTCGCGGTGGGCGATGCCATTCTGATGCAGATAGTTGACACCCTGCACCAGCTGCTTGAAGAGGCACAGGCGATCCTTCTTCCTGCTCTCGTCCTTGAGGTACCCCTTCGAAACCAGGCTAAAGAGATCACCCTCAGAGCAGTACTCCATGACATGGTTCCAGCGCGAGTGGTCCGTACAAAGGCGGAATGTCTCGACAATGTTAGGGTGGTGCAGACTCTTGGCGATGCTGAACTCCGACTTGATCTTCTTGTCGTAGTCCTCACGGCTCTCCCGGTTCGACTTGCCCCGGAACTCCTTAACGGCGTACAACTCCTCAGGGCACCCCTTGCGCGCCATGAGCGTTACCTTGGATGCCGCGCCCTTGCCGAGGTGCTTGCCGTGGCGTCCCAGTAACTTGTGCAGATACTCAAACTCCTGCGACAGCTCCGCCACGTCCACGGTGAAGTCGTCGGGGAGGCTCAGGCTCATGCGGCGAGCCTTGGCGCCCGTGCCGGCATCGGGGGGCAGCGCCCAGGGCTGACGCTCAGGCGGGAAGGTGTGCTCCTGACCATGGGAGCTCTTGGAATAGCGACCCTTAGAGTCAGGACGCTCCGTGTCGAAACTACTGGCACGGCGCGACCGGTGGTGTCCAGTTCTGGTCGTCGGCGTCAGAAAGTTGATGGTCCTCCCGCGCAGAGACAGCCCTGTCGAGGAGCGGTTCTTCTTCTTTGCGTCAAAGTCATTGGCCCCGGGAAGGCCACCGTTGGGGGCCGACGTCGGGGTGTTGGACACGGTCCGCTCGGCGGGCGAGCCAGGAGACGGGGGCGTATTCGATCGGGTCGTAACGGCCGACCTGGTCATGGAGAAGCGCCGGTGGTGTTTGCTCGGCGGAGGCCCGCCATTGGCGACGGTGCCATTTGATTTTTGGGGAGTATCCTGGATCGCGTTGTGTGGGCGCAGTGTAAGACCGTCGGTAGCAGCTTGCGCCGGGGATGGTGGGCTGGGGGTGCCATCCATCTGCGGGACAGGCAGCGAGGTCTGCGAGCCTCGCCGGAAGAGATTCGACATGGTGCGCTTGAAGCTGCTAGAAGTGCTGCCGCGTGTCGAACGGCGTGAAAGAGACCCGTAGGGATCCTGTTCGGAAGGCGCAGGCTGGGATGACTGTTCAGTGGTCCTCGAGGCTGGGTTCCCAACGGTCTCCTTGGTAGGCGAGGAGGTGAGGAGGGGCGCCTTGGGAGGTGACGAGGAGCGGATATTAGAGCGGGAGTAGTTGTACTGGGGGAAGTAGAGCTGCTGCTCGTCGACAGAATTTTGAAGCTTGGTAAAGTCCCGAGAGTGGCGGCCGCCGTCTGGGGTGGTGGGGGTCACGGGCTCGACGGGGGAGTCGCTGACAGACTCGGCGCATTCCTCGAGGATGGCGTCAGGAATCTCGGTAAGCAATTGACGCGGCGAGAAGGGGTCGATGCTAGTATAGCATGACTGTTGTTGCTGCTGCTGCTGCAAAGGTGCGGTTCGGGGCGGAATGGGTTGCGAGGCGAGCCCATCGGAGGTGGTAGCGCCTGCAGCAGGGTCGTATGAACGAGGCGACGGCGAGGCTGCGCGGGGAGCGAGTCAGCAACAGGGGCAGGAGGGAGAAGTTGGGAAATTAAGAATCGTGGCAAAAGGCACAAGAGGAGCTTCAATATTTGACCCGCCGAGTCAAGTAAAGATAGGGCAGTGGGAAGGAAGAAAACTGGAGAGAGAGAGGGAATAAAAGCAGAGGCCCGAGTCGGAAATGCGACGGCCTGGTTGGGAAAGTGGGCGGGCACGCAGCCGACCATTTTGACTTCTGGATGGGGCCTGAGCTGCGCCTGCTGAGCCTGCTGAGCCCGCTGAGGCCCGCTGGAGCCCGCTGAAGCCCGCTGGAGCCTGCCCCAGTGCCAATGAGCCCACTGCGCCAGCGCTGCTAGGGCCATCCTGGGGGCCTCTCAGGCGCTCTCTGGGCAGTCGCGTGCGTGCCTGCGTGGCGGGCAATGGCCGCCTGGCGACAGCAGGGCAACCTTGAAACCTTGCAAGGCCTGTGCAACACTGCAGCCGCAAGCCCGCAACAGTCACGTCACCGGCTGCCAGGCGCGAGGCGATGCACCCCGATGCGAATGTGGGGAGCAAACAGGCCACCGCCATTGGCGCGCGTTGGGGGGGGGGCGCACAAATGTTGCAAAGGCTCACAGGCGCCAGGGATTGGCGGTGTTGGTTGGGGTGGGTGTGTCTGTGTCAGTTTGTCTGAACCTGTGCTGACCTGGCGGAAGCATGGAAATGTGGGCGAGCCCAGCCCGTAGGCCCCTCCCCCTCCCCCAAGGCCCAAAAGCGACGAGGAAAATGCCCCAAAAACGCAGGGCAGTGGGGTGCATCCAGGCACAGCGCTCTGCCACTCACTGGAGCTGCTGCACTGTCACCCGAGGCTGCAAGCGCCACCAGACAACTCGGCCAAGCAGAAAAAAAAGCTGTGCAGTGATGGGGTAATACATATTGAAACGCGACGTGACAACTGGAAACAACGTACCGGAGGCGCCGGGGATGGGCTGCGGACGAGAGCCCGCGGCCGCGGGGGCCGCGGGGGCGAACATCCCTGATGATGGTCCGTCCGGAAGCGCCATGGCCGCTAAAAGCTGAGGAATGGAGGGATCGATGATTCGAATCCACCGATGACGATGGCGGTGGTGGTGTCTAACAATTGGGCCAATTGTCAACCTGAAAACCCCAGGATCAATTGACTTGCCGTGGTGGCCGCGGGCCCGAAGGTTGGCTAAGCCAAAGACCTGTCAGCGGAAGGATAGGCAGCTCGCCAAGCAAGAATTGGGTCTGTGTGTTGGTGGGTGGGTGGGTGGTCGCTTCGTTTGGCTGGACAGAGCTCGCGTGGCTGGAGTCTTCTTTGAGGCTTCGATCTCGGATTCGGTCCTCCTCCTCTCTTCGGCCCTTCCGACAAATCGACTTTGCTTTGAATTTCCCACCAGGCTTCTCCTCGGCCCGGAATGAAGTCGGATTACAGTGTGCAGCTGTCAACCGCCACCGTGTCGATCTTGCTGTAACCGCAGGACCCGGATATTTGGGAAGCGCTGCGATCCCGGTGTCGCTGAAATAGCCGGAGTCGACCGGTATGGAGGCAGTCGCGGCGATAAAGTTGTGTGGGGAAAACGGTTAAGAACACCGGCCACGAGTCCCGCCCACGAGTAAAAAGGAGCGATTCGAAATGTCCTGGGAGGCGTCACTTGCGTTATATTCGAAGATAGTCGAGGGTCCCTCGTGCTTGATGGAAGGCAGCTGTCGTTAGAGCTGAGTAGTGTCTGGATCCGGTGCTATAGGCGTGCACCGTCGTCTGCTTCGATCCCTACGGGCCCGTTCCATCGATTGTCTATTGTCGACGAGAGAGACGCCCCGGTGAAGGAGGTGTTGTAATACGCTCTCGAAATTCGATGTTGTTGGGTTCCTTCTGCGGTGGTGGTTTGGTGAGATGGTGCTCACGGCTGGGTAATAGTGTAAGTGGCGGTGCGAATCCGAAAGATTGGTGCAGAGAGGCGGATAATAATCGAGAGGTGGCAGAAGGAGTTCCAAGGAGCCTAGTAGGAGATCATAGGTATAATTATAAAAGCAGGCCACGGTTGAAACAAGAGGTGGAAGCCAGTGCTGGGCGTCCAAGTGGGCGGGTGGGCTGGCGGGTACGGATAAGATGGAGTACCAGGCAAGTAGGTAATAAAGAGGTATCGGTGCGGGCCAAGATTAATAGCCGTTGGATGGGTCCCCGTCCTCTCTTACGGATACTGCTAGGTACTCTATACTCGTAGACGGAGGATATATCCACGGGAATAGCATTCGGGGGGCTGCTAGGGTTTTGAAGCCAGATGCCAACAAGAGTGTGCTGGTGACCCTGGATGCAACAAGAGGGGGCTCCTCGGAGCTCTGCCTTTGGCGGCTCTGGGCCTGTGATGGGCTGGCTGGCACTGGACCTCCGCTGCTCTCCAGCAGCTCCTGGGCAGTCTCTCAGAGGGAGGGGTGCCGCCAAAATGGGCCCCATCTGCATCACGCCCCCCATTCTCCCCACCCTCCACAAATACCACCCCTAATGGAAAAAAAAAGACGCGAAGGTGTGCCAGTGGCAGCAGCATGTGGGTTTCGGTGGCATCTTCGACGTTCCGTTCGTGACTTCAAGTTTGCTTACCGCTATTCGTATTACAGCACAGTACCACTGGCTTCTGATCATCACAGATCCAGAACCGAGGAGTCGGGATCGTTCGGCAGAGACCCTCCCAACTTTCAAGTCCGGGTCCGAACCTTGAGGAACCTACCCCTCGATGACGAGGAGAAAGCCGCACCAAGGACCGCCGCAAATAATAGTACAATGTATCCGTATGCCTTGCAAGGTTCCGCCTACGGTGGATCTTCCCAGGGTCCTTGGGTCCTGGACTCCTCAGCAGCGAGGCCAGAGCAATGCCGCACCACCCGACGATTTGCCGCGCTCACGATGGCAGGTTGGCAACGGGTTGTGGGTGTTGTTGCTGGTCCTAGCCTCGTGCTGCGGGTGCTGTGCGCCATCATCGTCGTCCTCTTGCTCCGTGCTGCTGGCTTTCGCCGTGGCGGGCCGCGTCACTTCGCATGGCAACACGCAACGCGGCGACTAAGAATAGACGACAATGGATGATTTTCCGTGTATGACTGCGAATGTGCATGTTATTTCAGCAACTGACAGCCGGTGCAGCAAGCCCAAGTTTGTAGGTGAGACAAGTTTGTCAAACGGTCAGGATCGGGACGCGACGCCATTACCGCATGTCGACAGTCCATCATGCCTGCGGGTGCCGTGTCAGAGTGCCTGTGTCACAGCATGCAAAAAAGAGTCACAGCCTATTATTCGTACGGATACAGGTGGTCTTCACGCCGTTGGTCCGCCGGGGATGGCCATGCCCATTCCCGAATCCCGGCGGCTCCAGTTTCCGACATTATGCTGGGGGCTGCTCATCAAAGAGCAGCAACAATAATAATCAATCAACAGCGCTCAACTGCGTGGCAGCTATCATTGCCCCCAGAGATTAAGCCACGTAGGATACAATAGAAACGCACGTAACCATCTAGCACGGCCCGCAAAATCAGTGGCAATGGGGGGCTTCGCTAGGTAGCACTGCTAATAGCCCCTCGGTCCCGACGCGGGACGCCCCCATCTCCCCCAACTCCGCCCATCGTCATCGGCCTCGCCCTCGGTCTCCTGGCCAAACAGGGCCTCGCCCGGGGCAGGCTGGGACGGTGAGAGCCTATCGTGACTCGGGAACTCGAGTGGCTCCCAACCTCCCGCTGCCCGTGGTTCCCCCCTCCTCCGGGAAAAGCCATTATCATTGCAGCATCCCTTTCCAGCGCGCAGGCCGCTAAAAATACCCGTTGGTAACATCTTGGGGAGTTGGGAGTTTGGGACACCGCCTTTCGCCCCTGCTGATTGGGACGCGACGGCACGGTCGGCACCATCCTTGGGTCCAAGGACGGACCTCCAGGGACGGGCCTACTCGTACAGGGCGAAAGTCTCCCCTCAAAAACGGCTCGCCCACATGCAACGCTTGCCGCCTCAATTCACATGGTTCGAAGGATGGATCATGCCATCATGGGCTACGAGTGCAGTTTCACGATTGATCCCGCGTGGGACCGGCACGCCCGTTGAGGACTTGCGGCTTGTCCCAGGCGAGGGAGGGCCATGTGCCGACAGTCTCAGTGACCGGGTCCCTGTATCGTACTCATCCTCCGTACAAGGCACGGAGATCAGAGTCTTGTACGGGTATCCGTAGTACTCGGAGTGATGCACACCGCATACTCCTCAGGCGAACATTGTCGTCATCTCATGGTAGACAGCACTATAATAGGGCGAGAAAATTGGAGGTTCGACAAATCCGCCAACTTGGCGCCAGAGGCGACAGTGGTGGCAGGCCGCAGCACTGTCCGTTGCCGGTGTGCCAACAAGACGGTGCCAGGGGAGAGTGATGGGCAAAAACACTCAGGAATCGAGACATCGTGACTCTGGCCGCCCCGTAATGAGCGCGCCCCACGCAAATCATTTCTAAATTCTGGGGACGAGTGTGGGAAAAAAAGCAACGTCTCCGCCAAGGCCCGAGGTGAGCCAGCGACGGATCCAACGTGGACAGAAATGGAGAGACACGTTGATCATCACCTGGCCAATTTTGTTGCTCCCCTTTTCTGCCTCCTACTGCAATTGTCCAGCCAAGCATCACCAGTCAACGACCAAGTGCGGCATATCACATTCTCTCCCACGCTAACAGCGCCTGTGCCGGTGGTTCTAACCGTTCATGTCAACGTTGGAACCCTTATTCCAGTTCGCCTTACCCAATTCCGTCAGCTAACCCCCAACGATAAGGTTTCCTGCGACATCTATCCGTTCCTATGGCTTTTAGCCTTAACATTAAGTTTATTTCCCCTGTCTAGAACCCTCGCAGGCTCCCTCCTCATGTCTCTCCTTTATCTTAGACCCGGTCGCCCAATCACCCTGGCGAATCGCCGTACGTGCTCGTACGAGTACTCGTACACAGCATTTCAGTTGAGAGTCGGTCTCACCTGCGGTGTGGCGCCGTGGAATGGTTCGCCTCATTTACACGTACTAATACTAGTACTCGCACATTACGGTCTCGAGACCCTTGGCGCTCCGGGGCTGGCTGACAAGACTAAAAGCCACCATGTAAGGTATGTCGGTGACATTGGCCGCCAGCAGCATCAGACCATTACTATCGGTGCATCCTCTGGTCGGCACGCGACGAAAAGACACGTCCATGGTGAACCAGAGGACACGACGATCTTCGGCTCAGCCAGCAACCAGTTCGTGGATGGCGCCAACAGGGCCCAAGTCAAGAGACCCCAAGACAGCAACGTCTCACGGAGGACCTATGGTAGGTAGCATTACGAGTAGAGCATCCGTTCCGTAGATGGGCCCGGACTTGCACGGCCACTCTTCTCGCGCAGAATGTCTCACAATGAAGCTTAAAACCTTGACGGTGAGGTTAACGGCAATAACCTCACACTAGGGAGGGCTGTGAGATTGCATCATTGGGGATCGCCAGTACGGAGTAAGCGTCCGTCTCTTGGCTGGTCGAGAATGGACGCTGCTTACGAGGCTTCGGTGTATTATCGTATGTACGTGCAAGTATGCACAAGGAACGCCTGATGGCACTGCCGGGCGTCGATGAAATGTTTCGGCCGCAGACTCGCAATGGCGCCAGTGGCCGCCCTCCATCAAGTGCCGGGCGGGTGCCGGCCTGTCATCGATGCAGCCCCGGTCGATCATGACATGCCACCCTTGACCTGCTGGGGCTTAGGACAAGGTCTTACCAATAGAAGGCTAGGAGCAGCAACCGGTATCTTGGCAGTCCTCGAGTGTCTCACTATCTTTCTGCTCAACCTTGATGTCCAGAGTGGCAGGCGGATGCCAAATTTGTCACGTCGCGAACGTGGAGTTGCAGATGATCTTCCGGGGTGTGAGTGGTGCATCTCGTACAAGCAGTAGGGCAGTTGGAAGCGTTCTTGCGTGCTTCGTGGCTGTGTTGGGATGGCGGCCAAGCACGAATAAGGCAGCGGTTTGCTGACTGCTTGCGCAAGAATGCTGGCGACGATCGGGGATTTGGGGCAGGCACAGCGGCGCAGGAGTGCAGGAGCAGTGCAGGAGTGCGACAGCGTACGCACAGAACTACGCAATCGCCATCACCAGCCGCCACCACCACCTATGAATCACGGCCAGCAAACCTCCCTCGTTTCAGGAGTCGTCAGCCGATGGCGATTGCAAGACAGAGCAAGGTCATCTTTGGAACATGGAGCTGTTGATAGCATCACGCCCGGCAGTGTCGTTGCCTCAACCTTCCAGTCCGCTTCCAGTGCCTTCCAGAGCTCCTTCCATGGCTCTCCCTCGCGTTTGTGTGGCGGTTCTAGACATCCAGCACCTTGAAGCTTGGGGGTTTGTCATCAAGGGTCCGGAGCAGACCGTTATACTGGGCCAACAAATTAGTAGTAAGTTAACAATTCGCCGAGTATTGCCGGACATTCCTACAGAGTACCGACACGGTACCTGCTCAACGGAGAATACGAAGAATCCTGTCAAGAACGGCATCGAAGAAACCGGCTGTCGCCTGGCACTGGCAGCGAGTGTCCCCCCACGTTCAATCCTCAGTGTTCCCTTGCTTGGCCTACAGCATGCATGCAAGCACCCCAATGCGAATTGAAAAGGGTTCCCCGGGTTCCCCTCTGCAGAAGGAATCAGTAAGGGCTAGAAATCACCAAACACGGGTTTTTTTTTATTTGAGTTTTTTTTATCCTTCCCCAGACCTTTATCTCATGCCTCTACGTCAGCAGACCAGCACTAGCAGCGATACTCCAGATTCGATTAATAAAGAAAGGCGCACATTGAGATAAGACATCGGCCCAGGAATATTGAATCCGGATCAACGGAAAGCCACTTCGACCTCAAATGGCAAGGCCAACCAGACGCCAAGCGAATGGACCGCAACAAGTCGTCCCAACAATGTCGCCTGCCATCGTCCTGCTGGCGACTGTGACATCGCGCCATGAGACGACCCCGTGCACGGCGTGCAGGAGCTGGAGGGCTGGAAGCCTGGAAGCCTGTTAACCGACAAACAGCTGGAGGTTGCGCCGCCGCCGACCTTCTCGATTCGACCACCCGGCGCTCCTCGATTGATGACCACGCAGCCACTCCTTGCAACCCTCCCGGACGCAGAGGAGCGGAGCCGAGACGGACAGCTGGGAATCCTGGGACCGATGTGTCCTGCGGGCACGCAGCTGCAGCCTGCACAGGTGAAATCTCCCATCGTCAGGTGATGGTCCGGCGGAGGACCCCCATGTCTTTGGATGACGGATTCATGATCTCTGGTCCCTCCCCGGGGACGCCCGGCTTCTGCGGACTCTCTCCACCCCGAAGCAAGCCCCTGTTTCCCGTGGCCACATAATATGTTATTTTGGGGTAAGGAGGGGTGAACGATGCTCCTCACGATGCTCATTTGCTGCGTCCTGCTCGCGCCCAGGAACTGAGGAAATAAATGCCTCACGATAACTGGCAACCACCATCAAGATCACCAGAGGCCATGAAATGGCGGAGAGCAATTACGGTCTGGAACGGCGCCGCCTTATTAAGACTAGGGCTCTATTACGGCGGAATATACTCCGTACCCCGTAGTGATACTTATATTAATAGAGCTTGACGCTCGAGGCGTATAGGTCGGTTACGCGCTGGCTGCTGAGTCTCAACGGGGTGTAGCCATAGTCGAGCAGCGGCAGCGGGGGTTGCGCGGACTCGGCTGCTTCTGGGGGGGTGTTGCTGCTGTTATTTTCCATGATGATATGTGCTACGATGCGTAGAGGAAAGTGGGAGGAAAGCGGCACGAGTTCACAGCCAACTGGTATCATATATTGGTTCGTCACTAACCCCAGTACCTTAAACAAAATGCTCTACGAGTACGAGTTATAACCCTGTAGTGCGCATACAAGTTCTCATGAAGCAATAAGCAGGGATTTCCGAAAGCCGAGCCGTCTCCATCTTCACCCATTGCCCTTATATCCAACTCTAACGGAATCTACTTAGGACTTATGGTCGATACGAATTACAACCTTTGAGAAATGCTTCTTCTCCTTCAGGCGACGGTAAGCTTCCTTTGTCTCGGCCAACTCAAACACCACGTCGTCCAAGGCAGGCTTGATACCCTTCTCGTCGATAAACCGCGCCGCTTGCTGGAGCTGCCTCCTGCTTCCACCCAAAAGACCACGGACGATGCAGGTATGCGCCAGGGTCGCGAATATGGGAACAGCAGCGGCGTCTGCTGCGCCTACACCGCCCAAAACCAGAGCAATACCATCGACTCGCACTGCAGCCAAAGATTGTGGGAGGGTTTCGTTGCCTCCAATGTCCACCACAAAGTCAAACCCTCTCCCATTGGGAGTCAGCTTCCGGGCCTCCTGGCCCCAGTCCGGATGAGTGCGGTAATTGACGGTGTGTGATGCCCCAAGTGGCTTCAACCGAGTGGCCTTTTCCTCCGTCGACGTCGTAGCTACTACTGTGGCTCCCACCGCAGCTGCAACCTGCAGTACGGCAATGCTCACACCACCGGTACCTTGCACCAGCACCCATGAGCCCGGACCGGCTTCTTGTCCCTTGATGCCAAAAAGCACATTCCATGCAGTTGTCCAGTTGCAAGATAGCGTGGCTGCGGGGAGCCAATCCAGAGACTTGGGAGCATGAATGAGGGCCTTCTCGGAGAAGACTCCCTCAGACCGTAGAGTCCCGTCGGCCCCCTGACCAAGACCTGCCAGAGCCCCTGGCAGAGTGAGAGGCGCATCATCGCCCTCTGCTTCGGCATGTCCGGGCGCAATAAACGTGACGACCCTGTCGCCAGGCTGGAATTCCTGGACAAGAGAACCGACGGCGTCGACGATGCCAGCCCCGTCACACCCAGGAACAACGGGTGGAGTTATGGGCCCATTGACGCCCTAAACACAATTAGCAATTGCTGCACAGAAGATACTGGATAGCAGCGGAAATCTAACCACGGGACTAGCAATCTCGAGCTCTCGATAGTTGAGGCTGGCAGCGTACAGCTTAACGAGGACCTCGTTTGGGCCGAGTTCTTTTGCAGTGGGCACCTTGACATTCTGCTGATACTCGAGAGACTTTTCAAACCCTTCTTGGCTGTTCAAGATCCATTGCCTAGCCATGGTTTTAGATGAAGTGTTAATGGGTAGAAATAAGGGCAATGGCACTGGTTTTTGCTTTCTCAAAGGTCTGGAGTTGGACATGAATCCTCATATTATATATGTACTTAGTAGTCTTAGGTAGGCATTTCAATATGCCTTGTCCACAGGTTCGGTTTATACTGGCTTCTAGCATTAATCATCGAGGCTGAGAAGTTGATATTCCCGATTCAGCGTTTCATAAAGGTATTGGCGGCTACTTCTTGTTCGACTTACTCCACGGTAAACACTGCGCTGATGTGCAGATATGTAGGGCGGGTTCTTACTGGAGAGATTCATTTTCCCAATTAGGCAAGCAACGATTACAAATGCCCCACAGGCCCCAATTGATACCTCTCGGTGTCACTCCTCGGGCCTCAACTTGAATGTGTAAACTTCATGTTCTCACTGCCCTAAAGAGGGGAATCAGTATGGCTTCAGCCGAATTCACATTTATAAACACAACGGACGGGGCCACCATGTCGCGGCCGGCGGCAAAACAGATGAGGGGCCACATCACTCGCACGAATTTCGCCAGGCGACGCGCGCAGAAAGCCAAAGCTAAGACCGGGCAGTCTGATTTAGAACCGCGGCGTATTGTGACCCTACGAGACAAATCGGGCTCCAGCAGGCCATCGACGCAGACGAGCTTTACCGAAGCCGGATTGGCACTGGCTTTATCCGCAGCAGTATCTCGGGCCGATCCTTTTCTCTCCGGGCAATTACGTGCGTACAAATCCCGGTTGGCTGGGGATGACTACTAAGACGATTTTTAATACCATAGTCAACGAATTTTGGCCCATCATTTTTAATAGCAGCAGAGGCGCTGCCGGAAGCCCCAATGACTTGGAGTGGCTCGGCCTCTTCATCTCGGAGCCGGCGCTTGTGGAGGCAACCATGGCGGTGGCCCTGCGACATTGGTCTCGAGAGTCCCCCTGCAAGACCAGTTCCGAGCCACACAATCTTAAGGCTGTCGACATGATCCTACATAGCGTCATGTCCAACCAGGCCTACACGGACGGCTTTCTCGGCGCGGCGCTTACAATGGCGATTGGCGAGCGGATGATGGGGAATGATGTTGCGTGGAATATCCATATCAGTGGTGTTGCACAAGCCATTAGGGAGCGTCGTTCTCGGGGAATTCATGGTTTGCCGAGCATTTTGACAGATCTCATCATCCTGTGAGTTTGCCGAATCTTCGGTGTGTGTTTTTATTTTATTTTTACTAATAAGCAGTGATTCCATAAACCACATTTTCGACTTCCCTAGAGTGTTTCACAGCGAGATTCTTGATGAGATTAGCGGCCATGGAGACGGCATAGTGGCAGACATAGAAACAATAACCCATGATCTTAGCCTTATAAGACGAGTGAAGAATCTGCTGAGCCATGAGACGGATCGAATACCCCTCGAGGCCGAAGAGGCGTGGATGAGAGTCCATGTCAGAACGAGAATCCTCCAAACCCACCACAATCCCTACGTCAGAGCGACCATCAAGGCTGCCCAGCTTATTCTCAGCCTCTCATCGTCTATAGTGGCAGAGGGAAGGATCGAGGGCTTGGCAACAGAGTTGAAGGACGCGTTGTGTCAGCTTCCTGGAAGATCATGCGCTTACATGGACATGACTTCATGCCAAATCATAGTGGGAACTTTCGCTGCAGAACGGGGCTCGGAAACGGAGGCTTATTTTGTAGAAAAGCTAGCCTGCGGTATCGATGCTTTCCGGTCTCGTGGCTGGGGAGACCCATGTGGAATCATTGAAAGAACGCTCAAAGCGGACAAGGACATGTTGCAGCATTTCAGGGGTCGTTGGGGGGCTTTTCATAGCAATAGAATGTAAATTTTATATGCTCATATCTTACAACTGGTACGTTGCGACTGAGCCTCTAGTATAACAGCATAGCCTTGCATCTAGCCGTAGTAAAGGGGTCAGAGGTCCATTTTCTACGGGTTTCACAGCATGAGTGGCTTCTAGGGTCAGAGTTATTGACCGATAAAAAGGGCAGACCCCCAAAACCAGCATCGAAGGAGGAAAACCCCACTTTGATATGAACAATATCCCATCTCGGGAGATTCCCTTCCCACACGGAACGTACACCGACCCCGAGATGTCATGATTGCCATCTCGATACAGACCGCTCGGAAGGCCTTCTATTTGAAACAAGGGTAAACGCAGACGCGCCCTCGGATGCTATACAGCGCGGGGCTATATTTCAACGTACCTGGCCCTGATTCGGACATCCGTCTGACGGCGGCTAAATGCGTTCAGTCACTCCTCGCTCGCCTCAACCAGATACCGATCCTCATACATACTATGTAGTAGTACTCTCCCGGTGCCGCATAGTGTTGCACCTCGATCCCGTATTGTATGCCCGAGGGTTGCAAGCATAGCTATCGCTCGGACCCTTCTCACCTGGTGCTGCACCCCCTTCGGCCGTATTCTCCTCCTGGGTGTCATGCCCGTCGGCTTCCCCAGAATTGCTTGAGATTATGCATATGCGCCTCACGGGATCTTCGAGCTGGCCACCTACTACTACCTATATGCCAAAACCAGCAGATCTTAAATGCGCCCCGCGCTGCAACCTGCTCCGGAAGAATGCGTTTTTCATGAGCATGTCATGTGACGGGGGTCTGTCCTTTGCTCTTCACTTCTCGTGTTCCCGAGCTACAATCGCATCACAACCTCCTACAGAGGCTCGTGAAACCCACATGCTTCCCTAGGAAGTACCGTAGACATCCGTGTCCTCCGTCGGCTTTAACACGTATTCATGTGCCCGCGGTGGGATTACGTAGCACCCTCCGTACACGCCGTCTTTCTGCTGGTACTGGTGTATGAGGGTGGTTCAGTTGCTGATACCATCCCCATCCCATGCCGCACGGATGGCGCTGCCCGTGCCCATTCTCTGACGTAGCTCGTACATACATGCGGGCGCCCTCCACCCCTCCACGGCGGTGTGTCGGGGCAGGCATTGCCCGTTGCCTTCTGTCGGGGGGCATCGATTGCCATAGGTGTCTCGGAGTTTAGGTACCGACCCACGAGCGGAGAGCCTCAATCGTACAGTCGACACCGTACATCTTGCGGGCGAGAGAATATGGCCAAAAATAGTCACATGCTTGATTCCAGGAGTGAGGCGATTGGGGTACGGTGAAACCGAATGCCGGTAGTTTATTTCTCCTTATTCTTGGCCTGCGGGGTGGGGATACCTGTCTGCCTACAGCTCGATGAAGCTGTGACTTTGGTGAGAGTGAGGTGGCAGTACATATTATACTACGACGCTGAATGTACGTCTCGTGTATTATTGGGGGCGTGGACAGAGATGGACAGGGTCTCTGTAGTTTTCTCGAATTGTCCGACTTTGATGAGTAACCAGTGAACAGACGTGTCATGTGTTTCTCGGCTTGTTAGTCTCATGGCTCGCTCAGGGGAATACAGACAGGGAAGGGATAATATGATCATCCCCAATACGCTACCAATAAGTGCAAAACATTCACATAGAAAGATACTACGAGTCGAATCTGCCGCCTCGATTCAGCGTCATTGTCAGAACGTTGGGGATGCGCTTCTACCCGCTGGAGATGTTGTTTATCGTACCTTAATGGATGAGAACCTCGAGATCTGTATATAAAGATACCACATGATTACTTATCATTACAGATACAGTCGTGACGAGTTGGTGTCAGATTGCTGCCAGTAAGGTAGGCAGGTTTGTACGATACGTCTCGAAACGGATGTCAACCCCAAGCGTAGAAGGCATGGTTCAATGATCACGTTCCTTATACTCATCTACACAACAATAGACTGTTTGATTTCTCTTAAAATATACACATCCTCCTGGCTTGTTTGGCCTGTGGAGAATTTGAAGATAGGGGTCGTAGCTTGCGGCGGACCATCTTCAACACAAACTTACAACCAACCCGACAAATCCTCGAAAAAAGGCATTTCTTGTTCTAAATACTTGCATTCTATTCTGCCTTCTTTTGAAGCTACGTAAATCATAAGTTTTCTTTCTAGATGAAGTTCTTCTCAAAGCAATAGACGTCGTGGAGTAGGACTGGCACCTTAACATGATTTACCTCCTGAGAAAGGGGAATAGTCCATGGGCACGAACTGCGCCCCTGAGCCATCTTGAATAGAATTAAATTTTGCAGGCATACGTTTATATATCGAACTAACTAGCTGGATAGCACTTGGACTTTTGAGAAAGAAGGGTCCTCGAATTACATGTGAGTGTCAACAAGATGTTCCCACTGTTCAAGCCAACGAGCTTCTAGGTATCCCATAATTGAGGATCATTCAGCCTAGCTTTTGTACGAGCTATTTAAATTTGGCTATATCCAGTCTCTCCAAACCATCACTATGGTGATGAACATTTCTTGTGTTGGCACCTCTTTCATTTCTGGCGTGCATGACCAGTCAAGATTCTCACCCAGGTGAAGTTTCGTCTCTGGCTTCTGTATAGTTCCCACTCCTCGCACAGGTGAGATTTAGTTACCATGCGTCATTCAATAAATGAATGTTTTGCTATAATATTTACAATCTCAGTATTCGACCCCTGGGAAGGAAAGGAAGCGCCCCCCCCCCGGGGGCAGGTGGTAAACCCCAAACAACCAACCCAGAATCAAAGAAGGAGCATGAGCAGGGAGAATTAGCTATCGCCAAAACGAGAAATTCAATCTCCATCCGGCTCTACCAACGACGTTTTGGCCCGAGATGACACATCATGTGCGAGCATGTGCTGGAATCACATCCGAGGTTGGGGATAGAGTCGCCGGGATGCTATTGGGGATGCAACGACACCCCCAGCCAGCCCCCGTCGAGATATTCATATGCACATGGAGCAATAGTTGATGTCGTCGAGAAGAGCCCCCCACGCCTCAGTTCATGGGTAGTGGACTACAGGATACAGCGAAAGCAATCTTGTAGGCAGACGGTGATACAGGTGGATAGAGGGAGATAAGAGCTGCCGAGGCTTAGTCTCGTAACCTTGAGAAAAGCCTGAAGGGTCTGCAATGAAGAGGATATAATGAACTCCGATGGCATACCGATAAAAAAATGTCTTCATGTCAGTGACTCCTTGCTAGGAGTCACGTTGAGTCGTGGAAACGGGAGACGGGAATTGGTATAGGGTAGGCCATGAGCGTGAGGGGAATCGGTGAGTCGGCCCGGCAGGTTGACAAACACGGCAAGTGGCGGGGACTTTGCGGGTTGCGGGTAAGCGGGTCTCGACGGTGTGCACGAGGCCGCAAGCAATGCATTTTGGGCGATTGGCAATTGCAGAATTATGCCTCGCGGACCGCTGAGGGCAAACAGGCAAGCCTCCACTGCACCGGCATTTGGGAAAAGCTTGCCAGTGCCGCTCGGGGGCGGATATTGGCGGTGGATACATCGGTGGACACATTGGTGGACACATCAGTTGGCACGATAGGAGAGGGGCACGGGCCTCCCGGTGTTTGAAGGCATCGTGACCAGCTGCTCGACTGGGTGCGTCTGGAGGAGCTGGCGGTGAGGCTGCAGGTGCTACAGCCTGCAGGTTGGTGGTGGTGCGTGAATAACTGCTAGGGCAAGCATGATATGCTGTTACGTATCACTTGGTCCTTGCTGGGAGGTAGTAATCTGTATCCGTGCATGGGTATCGGGAGACTGCTGCATCTGGGTGCATCCGCTCGTCCATGTTTGTACATGCCGTTTCAGTGGTCTGAGGCCGAGCGTCTTTGAGGAGCAGAGAGACTCGGGGGGCAGGGTAACGACACCACCAGATGGAAGAGGGATATTACTATGTACGAGTAATAACAGATTGGTAATTGCGGCAAGATGGTGAGATGCTGACGCCCCAGTGCATTTCGGGGACAAAGCTGGGTTCTCGGGTAGTTCTGCAGGGTCCAGCGACGGGATGAATGAGGTGGTGGCACACTGGCATTTGCCAATTTGAGCCTGGTCACTGGACCCTGAAGGGATCAGCGGGATGCCTCCAATACATATTCACCAACCATCACTCCGTGCCACCCTCTCCTCACAACAAGCCCATCAGGCCTCGCACATCGTCCCAAGATCTAGCGCCTGTGGAACTGCAGGCCATCTCTCACGTTGTTGCTGCGTCCGCTGGCGCTATTTGCACGGAAACTTGTGCCTGAGCCAGAGGCCAGAGGCCAGAGCATGTGCCTGTGCCTGTGCCTGTGCCTGTGACGTGGACAAGCATCCACTAGATCGAGCCTGTTGGCGCCACGCGGCGGCGGATCAGGCCGCATTGCAGGGGCTCTCTCAGAGACTCAGCCAGCCTCTGGACGCCGGACTTTGGACGACTGTTCATCGTCTGCCGTCCTGTCGAGTCGAGTTGCACGACATCCCGCCAGCTGTTTCTTTTCCTACTTCCGTTCTCGTCGTCTTCAGCCAGCCACCTGCTTCTGCCTCGTCGATACAGAGCTCGAGAGGCGGGACAGATCGAGACGGGGAAACCTGCTGGCGAACAGAGTGGGAAAGGAAACTCCAGCCAAAAGTTCGGCGTTCGTTCGCAGTTGAAGACCAAGTTACCGGCGAGATATCAATCCGTCGGTTCGCCCCGAACACCCCCGTCAATCTCCCCCCATCTGCGACGCTGCGACCACCATTTTAAAATCATCGACTCGAAAGTCTCCAACACAAGCTAGTAGTATTACCCACTCCCGGCTCCCAGGTGCCGCCAGGTGCCAGCTGTTGGAGCTTGAAACTTGGAACTTGGAACTTGATCATCCACACCGATTCCTCTTTTACCCGGCTAGGCCTTTGGCGTCCTCTCAAACCGCCAACGCCCTCGTGTGAATCAATAGCCGGCCGTCTCAACCTCGACGAGTCATTGACTCACCGCACCGCCCACGCGCCGCCCATGGAATCACCCACAGTCGGTGCTGCCTGAACCGAAGCTGCCCACAATGACGACCAAGCTGGCCTCAGACGCCTTCCTGCCCACCGGTGGCCTCGACATAAACCACCACTTCCACACCGCTACCAGCCCTCGCTCCTCCAATCGCCTGCCACCCACAAATCAATCGCACGCCAACGGCAGCAGCTACAACGGCAACATCCCGTCGATCTTTTCTCATCTGCCCAGCGCCTTCCCCCCTTCAACCCTCCCCCAATCGAATGCGAACGATCTTCTCCCTCCTTCGGGACAACCTCCGCCGAGCCAGCAACGTTACCGTAGTAGTCTATCCCCGATCCGACAGACCGCCAAACATCACCCAGCGCCCTATCAATCGAGCCCTCCCGACGTCAACGGCGCCTCCTACCTCTACCGATCCGTCTCGGCCGATGCGACTTCATCGTCGCCAACACACGCGCCGAACCACTTGGTCCAGCGCCTGGCCCAGCAAAACGCTCTGATTCGCGACGCCTGGGAGGCTGAGCGCAACTATCTCGAGGCAAATAGACGGCGCGCAGAGGAGGTCTACCAGGAGGAGCGCCTCATCATGGAGGAGGTGCGAGAGGCATGGGAAAACGAAAAGGCCGCGCTGTTGCGCGAGAACCAGACACTCAAGGAGCGCATACAACGCTTGGAAGGCGAGAACACGACCTTGAAGGCTGTGGCTGCGCAGCAGGGTGCCCACGCACCAGGCCTTATGTCACCGCTCTCCAGCCAACGTGGCGACAGCGCTGATGCTTCAACCGAGCCTGGCCCTATTGGCCACTCTATATACCAGAACACTTCACACCAGGGTATTGCGCCTGTGGCTGACCCGATCTCCCTCCCTCCCGGCCTCGACGGTGCATCTCGTCGCCCGCACCACCTTAGCCCCGGGAATTCCAGGACCTCTCCCGTCGAACAACCCAAGTCATCTCCCTTTATCCCACTCGATCCTCGCATGCAACCTCAGACCCAGAACCCCAAAGACTTTTTAGCACCCGCCTCGAGAGACAAGGAAGAATCAGTACCCGTCATAGACGTCCGGGAGGTCCACCCCAAGCTCGAAGGCATCCCTCTAAAGGCAAACGCCGTCCAGAAGCCTACATTTGGCGCATCTAACAAGAGCTCTCCTGCGACATCGCCTCCCGTAGTTGCCGACCCCGGCCAGGTCGAGCCACGACACGGCATCAGGCGCCTCTCACCCAAAGACCAAACTATACAGGTGCTGCGGGCTGAGGAGTCGCGACGACTCACTATGCACGCCGGGCACACGCCCAACCACTCCCTCTCCCTCTTTCCCACTATGAGTGTTGCAGGCGGAAGCGCCGCTGCTACGCAGGTCGATGACGCAGGGCTATCTCAAGGCGCGCCTTCTGCTCCTCCCGAACAGGAAGAAGAGGCAGAAAAGCACAAGTCTCCTGAGCAGAGAACCGGAGACACAGAGATAGCCAAACATAACCACAGTGAAGATCACCATCGGGTATACGAGGACGAGGCTGAGGACCCAGAGGAACGGTTCGAGGCGACGGACGATGTGCGACTGAAAGGCCCCCTGATGGTCAAGAACATACCTGCGCAAGACGAGATTTTTTGGGATCAGGTCAATAAGAAGCTGGAGCCAATCAGCCACGGAAGAGACGCTCTGCCCACCGTCATGCGGTCCTCATTCAGCGACGAGGATGCCCCCGGCCCCTCGGGCACCCAGCATTTGCCCCGCCATCACGACATGTCTGGCGCGTCTATGGGAGGCGACATTCCACACAGCCTCCATGCGGGCATCGAGGACACCGAAGAAGACGTTAGCGATGAGAAGGGCGTCGAAGGCGACGTCCCATTAAAGCTCAAGACCACGACCAACTTTGGAGCTCCGTTTGGGGTAGCCTAGAGAGATCCCCAACGAACGCTCAGAGAGGTCACCGACAAGCTGGAGCAGGTGGAACTGGATCGATGCTCTCCAGATCTACCGCTGAGGAGGTCGCCTTCACTCAACTTTGACGCACCATTTAGTGACGTGCGTCGGTCTCCCATGGCCTCGAGAATTTCAGACTCGACTGAGGGGGTCACTGGGCCAATGAATTCAGCCAAAGGGTCGGAAGCGGCACCTTGAATTCACATCTCTTTCTCTTTCCACGAATCCAATCCTCTCTTCATACTTCCGATGCAGAACATAGCATCCTCACATAGTCCACGAATTTCAAGGCTCCCCTTTGTTAGAGCTGCTTGTCCCCTTCAAAGATGGGGGGCTCAGCTTTGCCCAGCATGGTCATGATCATTCGTTCCCACAATAAACCATCATGCTCTCTTCTTTTTTTTTTTTCTTGTCTTTTGTTTCTTGCATAGCCTCACAGGAGCACTGCATTTGGGCGGAAGAAATTGTTGAATACCCCACCTTGTTATTCACGGAGTGACGGAGCAGGGCGGCTGATAGGGCTTGGTTTCGAGATGACAAGGTGTTTTTTCCCCGCAGGTAGATGGAGTTGGGTTTCGTTGGTGATGGATTCTGGGTAGTCCAAGTCGATTTAGGCGTCAATACCAAGACCCTGGGCAAGGGTATTTCCTGGCGTTTCCTGCTGAGTACTGAACAAGGCATAATGTTCTTTCATAAATATGGGTGCCAAGCCTAGCGTTGCATCGCATCACACATCTGGTGTCGGCTCAGAGCCAAGCGATAACCATATGGAGTATATGATAAAACAACCCACCGAAGAAGCGCTACTACTTCATAAGTAGGCTCAGGAAGTGTTTCCTCCAGCGGGAATTCAATACAATAGATCTAGAAGTTCGGTATCGAAGGATATCCGAGAGCGGCTACTCCATAAGGATCGAAATTCAAAACTCCCCCTTTATCCATTATGAAGGTTCCTCGGCAGGTTTGAACGTCGTTCCTCAGAGTCATACGATTTCTTTCCTCCAGAGAGTCAATGTCATAGAAAAAAAAGCAACAATTATAGCACAATATATTCCCTAGATATTCAGTATGTTTGGGAGAAGTTGTTTAGGTTGATGAGCGGATGGCCATATTCGTAGTTGTATCTTTCAGTATATACTCCATACAGCATGTAGGAAGTTTATATGGTAAGGTTTAGAGACATCTGGAAGGTATAGACAGCATATACCCTTACACCATATGCGACGTCCACTGTTTGGTCCCCGACAAATGTTGGATTTATTTCAATTATAACCCTTTGCCCTGAGGAGGCTGGGTGCACCAGGACTGGGCGAGATCAAGGTTAACTAACCCTACCCCCGAAACATAACAGCAGCCTAAATCTCAGAGCCCCCCATGACCGTCGTCAAACTCCATTACTCCTAGAAAATTCGTTTCGTTCATGTTGGAGGGCGCATTAGACGCCCATGGTGAAGTCGTGCTCGATGCCTGGCGTCACGCTAGCCATGAACTGCATATCTCGTTAGCCAAGGACAAAGAACCGCAGCAAATCAACGGGGAAAACCAACCTTGAGGAAAACAACAAGGTATTGATCCACCCTGATGGCGACCTCCTGGTCATCCACTTCCGTCTCGTGTACCTCCTCCCACTCATCCTTATCGGCAGCCTCCTGTGCACCCTTGACGTCCAGCCTGTCAATCTCATCCACCAGGCCCTCCATACCCGTCTGCGCGCCCTTTTCGCTGGCGGTGGCCTCGCCCGCGCGCAGCTTGTCGCGGCGGATGCGCAGCGCCGCGTCGGCGCGGTCGAGTAGCGACTTCATGACGGGCGCATGCTTGCAGGGGTGCACCGACGCCATCTTGATGTTGTTGGCGAAGAAGGGGAAGTCCTCGAGCGTGACCGTCTTATCCTTGTAGTCGCCGACAATGTCATCCATCATGGCCTGCGGGGGCAGGGGCTGGCCGTTGGGGAGGTAGCCCGAGAGGTACAGGCGTGGGGTGCGGTAGTAGGGCGTGTACATGATGTACAGGGTGTACGTGCGACGGCCGCTTTGAAGTCCTGTTAGTGGCGTGATTCGAAATGGGGGTGAGCAAGGAGAATCGCAGTTACCTATTCTTGGAATCAGCACTAGCGTCACGGATGATGGCCTCGTCGTCATCCTCGTCCTCCATATCCGGGATATCATCGTCCTCAATATCGTCCTTCTCCGCGTTCCCTGCGTCATCTACTGTACGGACCTGCTTCGCCTTGAGGGGCTGGGAGCTAGCCAGCCCGCCCGTCCTCAGCCACCCGTCATCGTCGTCGCCCGCGCTCTCGCCCCGGAAGTCCTCGCCGTCCTTCACGAGCGCCTCCTCGTGGCCCGCGTCTCCCGCGAAGTCGTCGTCGAGGCGGCGGTGGCAGGGGACATTTCGGGTGACGAGAAACTGCTTGCCGGGAGGGAGGTAACTGACGCGGCGGGACTCGGCATCGGCGTCGGCCCAGGACCAGGTAGGGAACTTGTAGACGAGGTAGTCGCCGGCGGCGAGGAACTCCTCCGGGGTGATCTGTCCGGTCTGGCGGAAGGTGGAGGTATGGGTGACGGGCGTGTAGCGGTCGCGGAGGGTGTTGACGGTAGACTTGATGTAGTTCATGGTCAGGGAGTCCGTTGAGGACGATCCAACAATGCGGGGTGGTTCTCGAAGGTAGGGTGGGGGAATGTGCGTCGCTGATGAACGGTGTCGTCAGTCTTCTTTGGGGTTAGTGAAGCGAGACTTGTCTGATTCAAAAGTGTTCGGGGATGAAAAGAATGAGAAAGGAAGCAAAGAAGGATAGATGATGGCCTGTGTTTGCCTGCCTGCCTGACCGATGACTGTGAGCAAGTGACGACCTGGCGGGGATCACATGGCGGGGTGGCTGTGGCTGGAACTGGAGTTGGAGCTGCCTTGTCACTTGTGGCTGGTGGGACCTGTGGGTTCGCTTGCGGTAGTGGGCTAGGTGTGACTTATGGTGGGGACATATCAACCCGCCAGCAAATGATAAGATTCTAGCGAATTCGGACTCTGATTGCCGGACTTTGGCACAGATTAATAGCTTCGTGGTTGATTGTTTGCTGAGGCTTCCCAGGTTGTCCCATCTTCTGTGGGCTAATGGCATCGCACGACCGTTAATCTGAGGCTGAGGCATAGGAATCGGCTCGGAGCTTCGTACCTCAGTTCTTACCTACCTACTAGTAGTAAGCATGTAAGAGCTACCCCAAGTGGTAGGGAGTACGAGATGAAAGCCATTGCCACGAACAGTGAGGGCTCTCGACGTAATAAATACCTAGGTCGAACCTCAATCACCACCAATCGATCCCCCGCCCACGATCACCAATTTTCGAAGAGCCATGTCTTTCCTTCAGATTCCAACCGAGATCCGCCTCAAAATCTTGCAGGAGGCAATATCTTCTCCAGCTGAAGGACCATCATGCCCTGCAGCCAGCCAGGAAGGGCGTACGAGCCCTTATAGTGGCATTTGGCAACTGCCCATAGACAACCCTGCTCTTCCTCTTCTCCTGGTCAACAAGCAGATTTATGTAGAGACCAAGGATGTACTCGAGCGCCTACCGGCCAACTATCATGTCGATATCATGTTCGTCAAGTCCTACGGCCTCTGGACGACTTGGGCCATCCCAGCTCCCCCGCGAACGCAGTACATGGGCTCCGTCCACGCATCATTTCGACTCTTCGAGCCTACCAAAGATCTCCATCCTCGCTTTGAGCGCAGTCTGAGCTTTCAGGGTGGCGACGGCGGACCCCACGGTGCTGTCTGGTCCTTCTACGATCTACTATTCGGCCTGGTTAGGTCTGGGCCGGGTTACTTGGGCTGGAAAGATCATCTTCATAAAAAGGGGCTTGCACCCCAATTCGTCGTCGAGAGAATAATTATTGATATTAGCGCGCCTACTGGCGGCCTTGCCCACAAGAGCGTCCTTCATGAGGATGAGCGACTGCAAAGATGGGAGACAAACCTTGGGCTGCACAATACCTCGGCCCTCCCCGAGGAACGGCTTGCCGATTATATGATATCTTTTCTCGAGATTCTCTTGGGCCTAAACTATTATTCAATGGATTACGGGGCCTTCCTCTACGAAAGCGTGCTAGAGGATATTACATTCCTAGTCAGGGGCCAAGAGTATAAGCGATACGACATGAATCAGCTCATGGAGAAACACGAGGTTGCTTATTGGGGGGGAACGCCAGAATTAGTTGCGCGGCGGCAAGAAGCGCATGCAAAGTGGTTGGGCTGGGTGAGCGAGCGGAGAAAACGAATGGGAGAAGGGGTCAAGTTGGACAGCGATCGTCCAGTCACAACCATCATGTAATGCCTCGGGTAGCGTGCCCAGACTTTCTCGACAATGGCAGGTGTAGATCTCGGACATATATACTACTCGTGGTGGCCGACCAAGGGTGCAAGCAGCAGAATGCTGCCTAATACCACCAACTGTTGCCGCCCGCATTAAAACGTCCATAACACGACCACAGCCTCCTACCTACATAGTAGTAGTAGAGTCGGCCTCTAGCGGCCACCAGACATGGATGGAGACTGCATGTCAGCATGTCTACTCTATATAGGTAGGCAGGTTGACAAGGCACTTTTCTAACTCTCCAATGAGGCCACAGCGTGGTCCTGCGACCCTGTTTGGCATTTGCGCCACCAATTGATGGGAGTGGGCGTGCGGCGATGCACACTAAAAGTATCCAGAAAGAGGGGGGAAGGCCAGGCCCGTGATACTTGTCTCCTTACTCTGCACGCGTACGAATAGCCATGTCCGGTTTTGAAATCGCCGGTCTCGCTTTTGGGGTTGCGGGCCTCTACAGCTCGTGCATCGATGCCGCCGACAGAGTCCAGGCCTACAACTCATTTAAATCCGACTCGCAAGTGCTGGATGCGCAGTTCAACGCCGAGAGGCTGCGGCTCGAGATATGGGGCGAGCGCATCGGCCTCAAGCATTTCATTCCTCGAGGAGAAAAGCTCCCGGATACGCCACTCGACAAGAACATCCATAAGGCGCTGCGGAACCCCAAGGTTCTCGAGGCGGTGGAGAATTCACTTCTCGTGATTGAGAACATATGCCTCGCAAATGATCATGTCCCCAAAAAGCCTACTCGCACAAAATCAGGCCTGGCGAGAACCGAGCCCAACGACCACCGGCGTGTCTTTGAGGGAGCTTCGACTCATTCTCGGAGGGCGAAACTAGCATGGGCTTTTGGAGGGAAAGAGGAGAGGACAACCCGGATCAAGCTGTTTTGCGACCTTGTTCAGCAACTCCACAACTTGGTGCCCGTCTACGATAGTACTTATACGCCAGTTGGTGAACCAAGAGAGTACCAGCTCCAGGATGTAGCCGAGAACGCCCACGAAAACCCCCCCGTAGGAGCCACGCTTGACTTGGGCATGTCTGAGGAGACCCGGGAGATTCTAGCAAGACTCGGCGAGGCAAGTCGAGCTGCAACTCGCCGGGAGCTCAACTCTTGGCTGTTGGGGAGGGCTCTGTCCAACGAAATCTACGAGTCAGCGGTCGAGAAGAGGCTTTCTGGGACGTGTGACTGGATTCTTGAACGGCCAATCTACGCAAACTGGACCTCTTCATGGGTTGAGTCCTCCGAAAACAAGCCCAGGCTCCTTTGGATTTACGGTCCGGCGGGCTTCGGCAAGACTATGCTCTGCTCAAGAGTAGTCCAGCATCTCTCATCTACCCTCACAGCTCCTGTTGCATACTTCTTCCTCTCGGCCGACTTCCAGAGCCGCAGCGACCCCTACATGGCCATTCGCTCGTGGTTAAGCCAGCTTGTCGCTAGCGACCAGGCCGCTTTCGAGCTCGCCAGTCATACGTGGCTAGCCGAGGAGAACCGGGAGGCATCACGCAGAACCGTGCTCAAGCTCTTTGCGGAGATTGTTCAGAAGAGGCCTGAATGTGTGTTCATTCTTGACGGTCTGGATGAATGCGCCGGCATGGAGCTGATGTCCTCCTCCCCCATCTCGGACTTTCTTGAGGACCTTGACAACTCTTTGGCGGGCACACGAACCCGCGTCATGATCCTCAGCCGCGACACATCCGAGATTCGACAGGCCCTCGAGAGCCTTGAGGCCTCCGAGCTCATCAAGTACAAGATATTACCCGAAGACGTGCACGCTGACAATGCAACTTATTCTCAGAGCATCGTGGACAGGAGACTGCCCAACAAGAGCTTAGAAATCCGCACGGACCTGTCCCAGAAGATGGCCGACCGATGTGAAGGACAGTTCATTTGGGTGAAGATGCAGGGCGAGTCGCTCATACGTGGTTTGAATAAGAGACAGCTTTACAACGCCATCGACCAAACCCCCACCGAAATTGAAAGCATCTACGATCAAAATTGGTCCCGAATTATGGGATTCCCAGACCAGGAAAGGCTGAGAGCATTTTTATTGCTCCGCCTGGCTGCATTTTCGTTGCGACCGCTGACAGTAGCCGAGGTGGCCGAAGCGGTGCTCGTCGAATGCGACGAGCTTGATGAAGAGGAAGAAGAGCAGAGCAAGGACTTCCCGGTGCTGGAGTTACCTGACGGCATAGATGAAGACTATGTCAACAGCAGGATATTAGACCTCTGTGCACCGCTTGTGGAAGTCCGGGGCCCTGCGTCCGATCCGTCATCCGCTCTACAGACGATCCACCTGACGCATTTCTCGGTCAAGGAGTACCTGCTCCGGAAACTCCCTCCGCAGGCATTGCTCAAGGCTAATGGAAAACTTTGTGCCTCAAACGAACAAGTTCAAAATGCATTACTAGCGAAGCTATGCCTGAGATATCTGGCCTTCGCAGCCGTCTGGGGGGATCTACCCCTTGTCGCCGAGGATATATCATTCACAGCCTCATTTCGCGAATATGCAGCATCTTCATGGCATCAACACGTCAAGTCAGGTGGATATACCGGCCAAGCTGATTTAAGGGCACTTGTGATGGAATTCCTGAGCAAGAGCCACCAGACTTGGGATTCCTGGAGAAGCTGGTTTGACGTCCGAGAAGATGAGAAGTCCCAGAATGAGGAGTCTTCAAAGGAGTGGCGATGGGGCGATAGATTGCCTGAACCACTCTACTACGCCGTAAAGTTGGATCTTGATGACGCAGCCATCGCAATTATCAAGGAGATGGAATGGGGTCAAGACCAAAGGACCGTCCTCGGCAACTCGGCGCTCTGGGCTGCTTGCGAAAAAGGGAATACCGCAGTGGCTAAAGAGCTCCTGGGCTTGAACTGCGACATCAACGCCACCACCAAGGCTGGTAGGACAGCCCTTTTGATATCCTGCATCAAAGGCCATAGCGATGTAGTAAAGCTGCTTCTAGATAAGGGGGCCAAGCACTCGATTACGGATGCGCATGGGACGTCTTCCATGGAAACAGCCTGTTTGAGAGGCCACAGCCGCGTGATCTCACTGCTCCTTCAAGCTGGCGCAGACCCAAATGGCACAGACAAGGATGGCTGGCCACATCTGAATCTCGCGGCCGACAAGGGCCATCTCGACGCTGTCAGGATTCTGCTCGAGCATGGTGCCGACATCGACAGAGAAATGGCTCCAGGCGGCTACACATCTTTATATTTGGCTTCCTTCAAAGGCCATTTGGAGATTGTCAAGATTCTTCTTGAGAAGGGGGCTAATGCTGCGATCCCTAATAGCCATGGGTGGACGCCCCTGAATTGTGCATCCAAAAAAGGATACATTGATGTTGCGAGGCTGCTACTCGACAACGGGGCTCATATTGCCTCAGCGACTAGTACCGGCATGACACCTTTGCACTCTGCTTCCATTAATGGCAACCTGGGACTTGTCAAACTTCTTCTTGAAAAGGGAAGTGATATTGCGATTCCCGATCACAGTGGATGGACGCCCCTCAATTGTGCATCCGAAGAAGGCCACCTTGATGTTGTCAGGTTTCTTCTAGAAAAAGGAGGCGACATTACAACCCCCGACAATGAAGGATGGACGCCTCTTAATGTTGCGTCTTACTTTGGTCATCTGGAGACAGTCAAGTTTCTCCTTGACAATGGGGCTAATATTGATGAAGGGAATAATACTGGTCGGACACCTTTGAGTTCGGCTGCCCAATGTGGCCACCTCCATGTAGTGAGGCTCCTCCACAGCCAAGGGGCTGATATTGCGGCAAAAGATACTGATGGGGATGATGCAATCAACGCCACGGCAATAGGAGGCCACACAGATACGATCCGGTTCCTTCTCGACCATGGGGCTGACATAGCCACAACCAACAATCTGGGTCGGACGCCGTTGATTGTAGCGTGCATGAACAACAGGACAGAGACAGCAGAACTCCTTCTGAATAGAGGGGCGGATATTGAAGGCTCAGACGATGATGAATGGACCCCCATTATCCTGGCAGCGACAAGTGGCTATACCGAGCTCTTCCGACTGCTTCTCAATCACGGGGCCGACATTACCGCCCCAACTAGCCAAGGGTTGTTGCCCTTTACCATGGCAGCCCTGAATAAAAACTCAGAGATAGTAGAAATACTTCTCGAGAAGCCTTTAATGACAGAAAAGTTGACCGAACCGTACCTCATGGCCGCAGCAATGGGGGGACTTACCAGGACTGTCGAGCTGCTTCTGACAGTGGACTCGAATGCGTTTTCCGGGCATGGAACCAAGCTAAAGAACTCTTCAACAAAAAGGAATGATATTGACGAAGGACTCTCAGGTCCGCCGCCAGTGCTTGGTTCCGACAAAGATGATGACCCCGGCACGGGGGCTTACGGGCACGACCCACTCCTGATAGCAGCTGTTTATGGCCATACAGACATTGCGAAGACGTTACTGGATGATGGCCGATTCTCAGTGGACGATGTCGACTGGCAAGGCTCAACGCGACTATGTATGGCTATTAGGAATGGCCATGTCGAAACAACGAAGGTGATGCTCACCTACGCAAGCAACGAGTGCCTCGACGCGATCGACGGTTTCGGACGAACGCCTTTGTGGTGGGCGAGGCGGTGTGGAGAAAATTCCATGCCTACCTTGTTGATGGACGAAGCCAAGAAACGAGGCATCCAGATGGAATTTGGCGACGAGAGGCCGGTAGAGTTCAGCAAGCCGACACCTAAACTAACTCAAACATGGTGTGACAGTTGCTCGTTGCAAATTCCCGGAGACACAGGAATCTACATGTGCCCTATATGCATCAACGGGAGTTTGGCGATCTGCCTGGAATGCCACGGCCGAGGAATAAGATGCCTTCGATCTCACACGTTGGTTCGACATACAATTTCGATGGAGGGGGATGTCAAGACGGTCTAGGCGGGAGGACTGTTGTACAAGAAAGCCTGAAGAACCGGAACGAAATGAGACGCTCAAAGTATCATAGATTTGATTCCAATAGGAGGATATGTCATCTAAACTTACAGATATAATTGACCCCCTCGCAATGGTGCAGCTCAAAGATTGTTTGAGATTCCCCATTGATACCCTCTCATCTGTCGATATTGGAATTTTAGCTCATTTTTGGACACCTTGATAGCCCTCGCTTTGCCTGCTAGATATGAATATGAATAAATTTGCAGCAATAGTATTAACTCAGGCGAGGTAAATAGACAGCCTGCGTTGTTGAACCGTCATTGCGATACGTATAGGTGGGTTGGGAAAGACGAGCTTGGAGTCCTTCCAGTACTGCGTCAAACCATAAAAGGTAGTATTGTTACCAGAATAGGTAGGGGTTCGCTCGTTCTTCCCACATGCAGAGCTCTAATTTCGGCGGGAATAATGCAATCCTTTCCCGGGGGGCGTGGTGGCAAACCACCAGGACTAAAGGTTGTCGACAATCCTGACTCGTGATCGTTAGTCAAAACTTCGTAGGAATGTAGTACTCGTAGTACGAGGTAGTATATGGGCCCCATAATTAGTCAGCCTTCTAGAAGCTTGGGAAGCTTCGCATTGGTCGTCTTCAAAATTCCAAGTTCACCCCCAGGACTTCGCATCAACAACCCCACGACATACCCACGGTCAATATAAAAGATAATGGCCGATTCGGAATCCACAGCAGCACCCGAGGCTACCAGCGCGCCTGTAGCCATGTTCAAAAAGCGAGGCACCAAGGGCAAGGCCAACATCCGCAAGCGCCCCGCCACGCCGCCACCCGCCAACAGCGACAGCGACAGCGACTACTCGTCATCCGAGGACGAATCCGGACGGCGCGTGAAGCGGCGCAAGAAGACGGCCGCCGTGACAGCATCATCAAAGACTGCATCGGCGGGGGCGGGTGACAGGGACATCTCGGCGACGGTGTACACGGCCGACCGCAGCGGCATCACCAACTCGAACGATGCGACCAAGCAGACAAACTGGTACGACGAGGAGGCAGAGGGCGCCATGTCGGCCAAGAATCTGCTGGGGTCGACGAGGTCAGCGTCAGCGGCCAAGGACTCGCAGCCCGATGGAACATACAAGGGTCTGGCGAACCAGACGTCCTTCATCCAGAGGAACCCCGATGCGCCGCAACGGCAGGTTGGCCCTATGAAGGCGCCGACAAATATACGGACAGTCACATTCATGGATTTCAAGCCAGATATTTGCAAGGATTACAAGTTGACTGGGTAAGTTTGCTTTTCCCGCCCCACGGTTCTCCTTTACAAGGCAACAACTAACATCATGAAAAGGCACTGTGGTTTCGGAGACGCGTGCATATTCCTCCACAGCCGTGAGGACATGAAGCAAGGATGGCAACTTGATCGCGAATGGGAAAACGTCACGAAGGGAAAGAAGAACCTCGGGGGTACGGTGGTGGCCAGCGCGAACAGGGACAATGCGGGAGACAAGACCCAGGACGACGAGGACGAGGCAATCCTGGAGAAGATACCGTTTGCGTGCATCATCTGCAAGCAGTCGTACCGGGAGCCCATCGTGACGCGGTGCGGGCACTACTTCTGCGAGCCCTGCGCGCTGAAACGGTACAGGAAGGACCCGACGTGCGCGGCGTGCGGCGCGGGGACCAACGGCGTGTTCAACTCGTCCAAGCGACTAAAGAAGCTGCTAGAGAGAAAACGGGAACGCGCGGCCAGGAAGAGGCAGGAGGCGATTGAGGCTGGGGAGCCGGTCAGTGACCAGGAGGACGATGATACCAAGGAAAAGGCATAGTGAGGCACAATATGCGATTTGACTTTAGCGGCATAAATGATATCCACGTGGCAGACGCTCCACGTAACCATGACAAAATTGGTCTTCACTTTAAAATTTGCCTTACTCGTGACTAGAGATTGCAGGAGTTACAAGAAGTAAGGTACCTGTGGACTCTCGGGTCCAAAATGTCGTATTCATGTTGAAGGCATAGGGTAGGATATTGGGCGTACCAACTCGTAGCCGCAGTATCTTCTTACGTGGAATACTATAGGTAATATTAGGCATTCAAAAACCTAACACCCAATTCAACACGGCCATTCGTCGTTCGCTGGGTCCAATCTTTGTGTCAGTATCCGTATAACAGAGACCTTCTAACCCCATGCTAGGATGAGTTGGGATGTTTTTTGCAACGTGCGGATATTGTTCTTTGCGCCCAAGCCGTCTTGTCTCCAGATGGCGGTTTCATGCATTGACAGCTGGCCCCGGTTTCGTCGAATATGGCAATGTGATTGGTGAGATATACCCCTGCATTGTTTTCTTTGGCCGAAATGAGGGATGGCCATGCGCGCGTCATTGTTTTTGATGGGGATGACGAAATAGGATTGGGCCTTGACAAATTTCAACGGGTTATCATCTGAGCTTTGATCACTTTGCGCGGCTGAGCTGGCCGAGTTGGAACTCGAGGCTTGCCGCGAACCAGGGGGACATTGCGGAGAGTTGTGAGAGGGCTTGTTCGGAGAGGGAATGAGCCGACATGAGTGCTGAGTACGAGATCCGTGGCCAATATTACCCAAGTACGAATACTTCATACCAGTACTCGTAGCAATCAGATCAGTTTAAGCATGTTCTATTACGAATAGGGCGATGATGCGGCGGCCCGAGCGTGATCTGCCTGTTATTTACGGCAGATCGCGTTGTGTAATGGCTTCCCTTATGGAAATCTACAACAGGGGCAGAGACTCATTTATGGAGATGGTGGTTCTACCTACGAAGTAAGGTATCCGTATCCGTAGTAGTACTCATATTCGTAGTGCCAACGGGCTCGAGGCAGGAATGTGTTGTCACTGGGCCTGATGGACAATTTACTCGGATTATTGACGCCAAGTCGCGTTGAGGAGAAATCAGAAACCACGGACGGCACCGCGCCGGCGGCTTTGAGAGTCGAGACAGGAATGCCACCTGGAACGCTCCACCGCACAATCCACCCCAGACGCCCCAAATTTGATGGGATGCACTGCATTGGAGAGCGGAGGCTACCAAGTGGGATGTGGAATCATTCACCTTCTTTCGTCCTTCCCTCTTCCTCCTTACACTTCACGACCTATTCTCTCCTATCCTTCCCTCTCGTCGTTCTTTCGTCGCCTTTTGTGAGAAGGACGGGCTCCCGGCAGACTCTGAGATCCGCGTGACTGGTTCTGGGGTTTGGCTTGTTTTGACGACTGGTGCAGCGCCAGACGCGTCCTAAAACTTGCAGCAATCGGGACAGCCCTCCCATCTCTCTTTTTATTCTTCTTCTCTTCGGCTGCTTTTATTCGGTGCTTTTAGAGCTCGCCTCTCCAGACTTGAGCTGTCGAGTCATTTTGACTTTCGGCAAGCAACGATCTCGGAACGGCCCTTTTTTTTCGGTTTATTTTTCTTTGGTGGAGTAATGCCTCGCCCCGAACTCAATTCATCCAGGTGGGAGGGGAACTGACAGTCGTTTCAAGAGCCGCCGAGGTACGAGTTATTGTGCGCGCCACGGCTACAATTCATCGTGCATTGGTGGTGGTCGCGTTAAGCACTGCACAGCAAAGCGCCAACACTGCAGTGACTGCACAGCAAAAGCGCCAGCACTGCGGCAGCGCCTTTAATTTCGGGTGAAGCTCACGATTAGAGACACCTCAGTGGCCTCGCAGACCGCCCTCGTACACGCGACTTCAACCAACCTTCTTTCCATACCTTCCTTACTCGACCCTTTTAGTTATTCAACTTCCGAACTCGGCCTTGTTTCTGTTTGTTTCGGTGCAGCTCTTCTCTCATTGTGCTGCATCGCTTTGTCTGTTTCGTCGACTTTTGCCGCCACCGGTCCTGCCTCCTTGGTAACGGTACCTAATACAACCTCCCCACTTGTGTGTCCAGCTTTCTCCGCGCCGGGGGCTTTGCACACTCAGCTTCTCCCTGCAGCATCCTCCTGGTGTACCTCACGCAAGGGGCTACCACCTCAGGTCAACCACAACCCGAGAGATCAGGGTTGCTCAGGATCGAGGACTCCGTGTCTGACACTGTCCATTGGGTTTTGTCGACTTGGTTCACCCGAATCCACACGTACACGTCGCATACCCACGCCACGTCGCGCACGACACGACACGGCCAGCCAAGATTTGATGGTCTCACAGTGCTTCTAGACAGACCTTCTGTCTGTCTGCGTCATCTCATTTCTATCAATCGAGACCATTCTCAACCGCCGCCATGGCTTCCTATTCTTCCGACAATAGACACAATCTCTCAGCTCCCGGGGCCGACTCCCCGACCGCTAGCTCTGACGACCCTTTTGTGTCCCGCGCCTCATCCGCTTCCGCCCATCACCGATTCTCCAACTACGACCATGAACTGTTTGTTTCCGGGCCCGGGTCGTCACCCAGCCAGGCCAAGCGGGCCTTGGAGGCACATCTCGCAGAGACCGACCGGAAATTAGACGAGGCTGGCAAGCTAGGCACCGCCCTGGTGACCCAGCGGAAGGCACTCACCGAGCGGCTGCAGGAGGTCGAGAAGCTAGAGGCCGAGGGCCAGCTAGGCCCAGAGCTACGCGAGAAGCTGGTCGAGATCGAGAAGGAGTACAACGATCTGGCCAGGGAGTCGGCAAGGGTATTTTTACCCAAGCAGAGGGTACCCAGCAATGAGACCAATCCTGGCTCACCGCATGTGTCCGAGGCGAAGGGCGGAAGGGTGAGTATCCGTGAATAACTCTGTCGAGAGCATGGACTGATTTGTCACCCTAGCGTTCCGTCAGTCCTTCTAAATTCGAGAGTCAGGCAACCGCGTCTCCCGCCAAGCTTAGCGTGCCCAACAGGAAGGTCAGGAACCAGCCGTCGAACCGCGTCCATGACATTGAATTCGCCGCCGAGATCAGCACTTCCCTGATCGCCCAGGTCCGTAGTCTGCAGTCGATGCTCGCGGAACGAGACGAGGAGGTTCGGGATCTCAAGACCGACAAGTCCTCGCTTGAAATCGAAACCGAGAACCTGCAACAGCGTCTCAAAACATTGGACGAGAGTGAGCACCGCTACAGGGAGGAGAACTGGAACCTCGAAACTCGACTTCAAGAACTTTCCTCGTTGCAAAGGGAGGCGGCGGACCGCGAGAAGAAGCTCACCCAAGCCCTCAGCACGTCAAACGCAGAAAAGAACGCCACGCAGAAGGAGCTGGACGAGGTCAAGCTCTCCCACGCGAAGCTCACCGAGGAGCATACTGCTACCGTCAAACATCACGATATCGAGCTTGGCACCGCGAAGCGCAATGCGGTCGTGGCTGAAGGCGAACGAACTGCCATGCAGCGCAAGATCGAGGACCTCACTAGCCAGAATCAGGAGCTCGCCAAGGCCTTCTCTACGCAGCGAGGCAGGGCTCTGGACCGAGAGAACACGTCTGGCCACAGTGATGACGATTTCGAGACGGCTGCTGATAATCTCACACCTGAGCAATCGCCGCCCCCATCCCCAATCAAGGGAACGCCCCGCCACTCGATGCTCGAAACGGAGACGATGAGGTCGTCGCTTCACCATGCCCAGAGGACTATCCAGAGCCAACGCAGTCTGATTCACCGCGAAAAGACCGAGAAACTGGAGCTCCGCCGCATCATCCAGGACCTGCGCGACGACTTGGAGAAGACTCGAGCTGATTCCCATGCTGGCACGTCCAACAAGCGCAGCAAGAAGGCTGAGGCGAAGGAAGTCAAGAGGCAGCCGCGTCTGCTCGGAAGCCACAGGCCCAGCCGACATGAGATTTTTTTCGAGGACCCGGAGTGGGAAGACCAAGAGGAGCAGCCGTCCTCTGTGAATGCCAGCCCTGTCAAGGGCGACGACGATGTCCAGCCGACCGACACTACGGATCACTTTGACACTGCCAATGAAGCGAGTGAATCCGCCTTCGAGACGGCTAACGAGCGTGCCACCGAGACGGAGGACTTCCAGACCGGTAATGAGGGCCTGTCCGACAGTGACGATGGCGCTGCTACAGAGACGGACACGGTATCGAGAGGTTTTGGCAAGATGAAGCGCCCGCCTAGCCTTCCTGCGGGCCCTTCCAGACATGTTTCCCGGGATTCTTTCGACAGCACCGCCTCAACATCTGGTGAGGATGACGAATTCGAAGCAAAGACACCAACAGGCACTATCTCGTCCCAAAGGAGCCGATTCCGGGCCGGTCGTGGTTCGATCCGCCGCAACTCACGCCACGCAAGCGAAGAGCCTGCGTTGCGAGGCAGCCCGACCAGTCTCATCAGCAGCGGGAGAAGGACACCCCAGAGCGGCGGGCAGAGCCTCTTTGCTGAGCTGCAAGACTATGCCGTTAGTGACGACGACTCTGTCGGCAATGCTACGCCTAGCCGGAGAAGCGTTCGCTCGGTCACCCCGGGCTCGATTCGGCGCCGCCCCTTTTCTCCCCCTCCAGCTGTTCCAGCTCTGCCCAGGGTCATCATGGTCGACAGTGGCGTCATGACCGAGCCTGTGGAGATTCGGGACGACGTCGTTGCAGCGCCGCCTGCCCCTCTGGAAACCGATGGCGATGAAACGCAGCGACCCGAGTCTATGGTGCTTGTTGCTGACAACGCTGCCAACCGCGAGCCTACCTCTTCGCTTACTCCTAGGACTAAATATTCTCGACCTGTCTCCGCGGTGTCCTACATTGATGCAGGTGCTCAGTACGAGGCCGATATGGACCCTAGGCTTTCTCAATTCCCAGTGCCGCCATCGACTTTGGCCCTGCCAGTTCTGAGCCTCTCCTCCATTCAAGTTGTCACTGAAAATTTGGCGCCTCAACCCGAACCTGAGGTGCCTCTTCCGGCTTTGACTCTGTCGACTATCGCCGCCGAGTCTCTGGAGCCTGTTGCGGAGCCAGAAACGCCACCGCCCACGTTGTCTCTATCGGCCGTTACTGGAGAGCAGGTGGAGCCCGTTGCAACGCCACCGCCCACGTTATCTCTGTCGATGGTCACTGCAGAGCAGGTGGAGCCTATTGCAGAGCCGGCAGTGCCACCGCCCATGTTGTCTCTGTCAATGGTTACTGCAGAGCAGGTGGAGCCTATTGAAGAGCCAGAGGTGCCACCGCCCACATTGTCTCTGTCGACCGTTACGGCAGAGCAGGTGGAGCCTGTTGCAGAGCTAGAAACCCCACCACCCACCTTGTCTTTGTCGATGGTTACTGCAGAACAAGTGGAACCCGTCGAGGAGCCGGAGACACCAGCACCCGAACTGACAACCACCTCGATAATGACTGAAGTTGTCGAGCCAAAGGCTGAGCCCGAGGTCCCGCCTCCTGCCCTGACTCTGTCGGACATACTGGGCGAGCAGATTGAGCCTGTGGAGGAGCCACAGCTACAGCCAGAGCTCATGCCCCTGGCTGCGATACCCGAGCCCGTTGTTCCCGAACAACCAGAATTGAGTATGTCGGGGCTCGTTATCGAACACGTCGAGCCAGTGATCGAACCAGAAACCGTGGTTTCTCTGCCTGTGCTTGGCCTATCTTCCATCCAAGCCGAACACCTGGAACCCATAGCGGAGCCTGAGGTGATACCTGAGCCAGTCCCGCTAGGCTACTCGAGTATCTCTACAGAACAGGTTGAGCCAGTGTCTGAGCCAGCTCCTGTTCTGCCAATGCTCGGCTACACGGGCATTTCCACAGAACAGGTTGAACCAGTGTCCGAGCCAGCTCCTGCTCTGCCAACGCTTGGCTACTCGGGTATCTCTACAGAACAGGTTGAGCCAGTGTCTGAGCCAGCTCCTGTTCTGCCAATTCTCGGCTACACAGGCATTTCCACAGAACAGGTTGAACCAGTGTCCGAGCCAGCTCCTGCTTTGCCAACACTTGGCCTGTCCTCCATCACTGCTCAGGATGTCGTGCCTGTCATGGAGCCCATCCCTGCACCACCGAAGCTGGTTTTGTCTTCCATCGCTGCTGAGGGCGTTGAACCCCTGCGCCCCGTGGAGGTGGATGCACTTCCCCCCAACTTTGGTTTCTCAAGCATCGAGTCCGTCGAGACGCTCCCTACTTCGCCCAGGAGCCCAAGGATGGACGCTTTTATCCTCCCGAGGGACATGGACCAACCCGAGACACCCAAGAAGAAGATTTCTGGCTCTCTCTTTGGATTGTCCAATAACAATGACTCGCCCCCTATCATTGCTGAAGATGAGACGAGGCAATCCCCTAGAGACACAGTTCAGAATGACACCCCTGAATCTCAACGGCCGTTCAAGGAGATCTCTGCTAATGCCGAGTCTCGTTCTCAGCGGAAGTTGGCAATGTCTACAAGTGACCAGGGTGCCCAGACTTCTCTAACGGCCGATGCTATTGATCAACTCTTCAAGGCCGGCTCGCGCCCAAGCTTTGGCTACGAGAGGTTCTCCTCTGTCAGCAGCATTGGCAGCCCGGGCAGCCCAGGGACTCCTGGTACAGTCCGAATCCATCGTTCCCATGATGGCGTTGTAAGCCCGACTCCCGACAAAGGGAAGCCGCTGGAGGATTCGGTCTCGGAGACTGGGTCCACCAGACGACCTGGCAGCGTCACCAGCGGTAGAAACTCCATGCAAGACGCGCCGCCGCTTCCTGCCAACCACCGCGAACTTATTGAGGCTGCGCGCACTGGCTCTGCGAGTGGCTCGCAGAGTAATATGGGCCCTCCCTTGTGGCCGGCATCTGCCATGAAGCATCGATCTCGCACCCCAAGTGTCCAACGCCCTACGTCAGGACATTCGGGCCGGGGAACACCGACGCCTCGCGTCACGCGGACTAACTCCAACCAAGGAAACCTTGAGGTTCCCCATTCACCAAGGTTGACTGTGCGGTCACGACAATCCTCGGTTTCATCTTTTGCATCCGAGCTGGACAACCGTTTCAACATCCGCCAAGGAGAGATGATGGACCCGACCGGATTGGGCCCCCACACGGATCCTCGAATGATCCAGGCCATTACGCAGACAATGATTGGAGAGTACCTGTGGAAATACACCCGCAAGACTGGGCGTGGCGAGATGTCCGAGAAGCGACACAGGCGTTATTTCTGGGTCCACCCTTATACGCGAACGCTGTACTGGAGCAACCGCGACCCGTCTATTGCTGGACGTACTGAACTCCGAGCGAAGAGTGTGCCCATCGAGGCCGTGCGTGTCGTGACAGATGACAACCCGATGCCGCCAGGTCTTCACCGCAAGAGTCTCATCATCGTGTCGCCGGGTCGTACTGTGAAGTTCACATGCACTACGGGCCAGCGACACGAGACTTGGTTCAACGCTCTGTCGTATCTATTGCTGCGAACCAACGCGGACGGGCAATCTGATGTTGAGGAAGTTGCCGAGAATATCACCCGGGAAGACGTGGATGAGTTTAACCCACAGTATGGCCAGCGGGCAGCAAATGGTACCCGGGCGCGTGGGACTCCGTCACTATCGTCGTACAACTCGCGGACAACCCCTAACAGGTCGCCTATTCCAGGAGATGTGTCCATGGAAATCCCTACCCTGACGCCTTCTCGGCAAAGGGGCCGGCCCTCACCAGGGCCGAAGGCCTCGGGTGGCTCGCTCAGCAAACTCGGCGGTTACTGGAGGAACAGTGGCGGGAAGTTCTCGGGGAGTTTCTCCAGCAGACGTGCCCGGAGACCCGCTCTCCACGACAGTGTCTATGAAGCTAGCGAGGTCCATGACAGTGCTGAGGACCTGCGTGAGATCATTGAGCGACAGGATAGAGAGTCTGATCGGCTGGAGAACGTCAGAGCTTGCTGTGATGGTAAGATTTTATGATGTTGGTATTAGGGATGCGAAAGACCAAAGAGGCTAACAAGACTGTGTATAGGCAAGCATGATGTGGGCCAACTGTCCCACTCGAGGCGAGGGCGTGGCGGACACTCCCATGCGCATCCCGCAGCCTCGCCGACGAGCGCTCCCATGGCGTCTGTGGCATCTCGGGCGTAGTTTCACACTGCCCACTCCCAGCGCCATACCACCTGCCAACCTGTCACTCTAGACATCTCTGAAACACGCGTTTCTGTCACGACAACTACCATTCGACGGAGTTTTTACGACCCTGACGATTTCTTTCCTTTTTCTTCCCTTACACTGTCGCCGCGCATTGGCACCTAATCATATATCAATCAATCAAATGAACCAACCAACCAACTGATCACCATCGCTCCTGGGCCTGGCCCTCTTTTCCTAATCTATACAACTTTCCCTTCACTTGGACCTTCTCGGCTCATCCTCCGACTACCGAGCGCCAACTCTCTTGCCACGGCTTGGCATGATTTTGTTTATATACCTATGCACACCCCACTTCACTCAACAGAGGCCGGGAAAGAATGGCTTCATTGGCGTTTTGTCATTTACGTTGCGGCGTCCAGACAAGCTTTAATGGGGCATGTCTGGGCAACAGTGGGCGTCTTGATGTGCGATGGAGGGGCATTTTGCTCTCCGGAGACAACTCTGTAATAATTGAGATAACTGGCTTCCGGATGGGAAATACGGGCTTCTTTTCATCTCCTTCTGTGGTCTTGTCTTTGTCTCTTTTATGCCTGTCTGTGAAAAAGAACAAAAACTGCTATTTGTACCAAATTGCACACGGATGTTCAGAGGGTATACTCGTACCGGATCATCAGTGGAGCGAACACGAACAGGCTTTATAAAGGTGGGAACCGGAATGGCAGACAGAACTGGAAAGTAGTGGCCAACCAGACTGCAGGAGAAGAGGGCTGCTGTGCATGGTAGTAGAGCATATATTGATGACTGAATGAAGGATCTTTTTTCGTTCTTTCTTGAATATTCGATGAACTCGATCTGGGGTGATTGTGGTGTGGAGGCATTGGGGGGAGGTGGTCACAGCGGCCAGGCACAGACGGGCGGAGAAGGAGCTCCGCAGGGGTGTGCCTGCTGTGCCTGGGCCCCGTTGTAACCTGTGCCTGCTGTGTCACCTGCGTGCTCCTCAAGGTTCCCGTTGAAGTGGGCCAGACCTCAGCGGGTCACATGACGTAGCGCCCGCCAGCCACGACAGTGGTGCACTGGTGGCTCCAGCGCCGACCTGTCATCAAGACAGACATGGGCTAATTACTGATGAATCGCTGTCTCTCGTCCCTTGCTCCCACATTCATTCACCTTGAGCCTTTTGTTCCTGCGTGCCCTTTTTGAATGCTTCTCCATCAAGAAGCTTCCTGCTCAATGTCTTGATCTTCTCTCCCATCTTCCACTCTTCAGTGCCGAATCGTGACCAGAGCGGCGGCGGCGGTCCCCACACTGGACCTGCTCAGCCGGCGGACCACCTTGAAGAGCGATGGGGAGCTGGTCGGCGTTGCTGCTTGCTTACCTGCTCGGCGGTCTTACTTTCATCCCGCTCCTTATCCTTTCTGTTCTTGCCCATGCGCACTTCTCCTTCCCCCGCAGACACGATGTCGACCTCTCGCGGAACCCATCCAGTTCCGGCGCTCCCGCCGCCAACGCCACTGACGACGACCACAGCAAGGACGACATCGTCCAGCCCGGCGATGATACGACGGCCCTCGATGCGGTGAAGCGGGACGGGCTCGGTACATCTTCATCATCGACGAACGAGACGGCAACGGCGGCGGCGGCGACCCGGCCGAGGGAGCACTTGGATGTAGCGTCGGGTTACTTTGCCGTCTGCAGAGAGTACACGCCCATGGGAATCAACGCAAAGCCCATAGAGCGGTCGACACCCGTGGGCAGCACGACAGTGGCTGCCCCAAGCCCTAGTGTGTACCAGACCATGTACCGGAGTATCTTTGATCGCAAAGCTGCACCGGGGGGTCCGACAGAGAACAGCGGCATGAGCCAGCGACCGAAGAAAGCGGGCAACGTGTTCTACGTGGTGCTAAGGTAGTGGTTTCCCAAGAAGATCATAGACGAGGGCTTATTGCTAATTGTCTTGGGGGTTAGGCATGGGCATCTGATGCTGTTTGACGACGAGGAACAAATCGAGGTGCGCCATGTCATTTCGCTTGCGCACCACCACATCTCCGTATACTCGGGCGGGGATGTGACCCCCGAGGGCGAGCTCTGGATTAAGCGCAATGCCATATGCCTTTCGCGGAAGCCCGACGGCACCGAGCTTGGGCCTGACAGCCAGGTTTCGAAGCCGTTCTACCTCTTCTCGGAGAACTGCTCCGCCAAGGAGGACTTCTACTTTGCTCTCCTCAAGAACCAGGAGCAGACGTTCGGTGCCAGCACGTCAGCACCCAGCCCCAAGCACTTTGATGTCAAGAACATTATATCCCTGGTCCAGAAACTGCACTCAAACGAGGATAACGTCCACTTGAGATGGCTGAACGCCATGCTGGGCAGGGTTTTCCTGGCCATCTATAAGACCAAGGATCTGGAGAACTACATCTCGGAGAAAATTACCAAGAAGATCTCGCGTGTCAAGAAGCCGTCCTTCTTGACCAATATCAACATTCAGAAAATCGACACCGGGGAGGCTGCGCCCTACTTCAGTAATATGAAGCTCAAGGATCTCACCGTGGAGGGAGAGTGCGTCATGGAAGCCGATGTCAAGTATACGGGCAACTTCCGTCTCGAAGTGGCAGCTACGGCCAAGATTGACCTGGGTACGAGGTTCAAGGCTCGAGAGGTGAATCTCATTCTCGCTGTCGTGCTCAAGAAGATCGAGGGCCATGTCCTCTTCAAGATCAAGCCACCCCCGAGCAATCGTGTTTGGGTCTCCTTCCAGACCATGCCCAAGATGGAGACGGTCATTGAGCCTATTGTCAGCTCGAGGCAGATCACATACACTCTTATTCTCCGCCAGATCGAGAACCGCATCAAGGAGGTGGTCGCCGAGACGCTGGTGCAGCCGTTTTGGGACGATATACCCTTCTTCAAGACGGAACACAAGAAGTGGCGCGGTGGGATCTTTGAGGGCGATGATGCCGTTGAGACTTCCGCAAAGCACGTTGAAGCTACGTTAGCCCAGGATGGAGATGTAGAAGCCGTCGAACGTGTCGAGGAAAGCCTGGATCCCTTGGCCGAAACCAGACCAATGGAGAAGAGTTACAGCATGCCCCTTGTCGATGCATCGCAGCCGGCTGCCACTGGGTTATTTGGGAGGAAGCTGGGTAAAGTCTCCAACGGCCTTATGCCGTCTGCATCCTCGACAAGCATCGATACGAAACCACAATCCCCCGCAGCTCCTTCGCCTAAGACGCTGAACAGTGCCCCAGAGCCGGTGGTTGCAACCGATGTGGCGCATGCAGACATCTTCAAACCGCCCTCCTCACCACCGGACCATGCCACAAACTACATGGCAGCGATACACTCGCGATCGCAGGACACTCCACCGTCAGGAACCCCGAGCGGGTCACCAGCGAAGCCGTTCCCTGTGATCCAGATGCCTAGCTTCTCTTCCGCTTCGTCGGGCGATTACAGTAAGGACGGTCACGGGGACAAGGAGAATGATTCGGAAACGACTTCGATCCAGCTGGGGCGCAGGAATACTGCATCCTCGGCAGGCTCTGCCTCAACACGAGGGGAACAGACGGAGCGGCACGGGACGACGTCGTTCAAGGACCATGCAGGCTCGCTCGGTCGGAGCTTCTTCATGCGCAAAGAGAACTCCAACCTCTCCGCCGCCTCACTCAGTGGCGACAGTAACGGGTCCTCTCAGAAGAAGAACACGCTGGCTGCCGTCACGAGCGCTGCCGCACAGGCGCGGCAGTGGGGGTGGAATGCCATACAGAGACAGAAGGATGCGAGGAAGAACAGTGACGCTTCTCGCCAACCTGTAGACCTTTCCCAACCTATGGGGGGTGGGCAGCCTTTCCCCCCGATTGGTACACCGCTTCCTGGACCGACGAACGGGAAGACAAGGATAGGGCCTATCCCTGTTCCCAAGCGCAAGCCCGTACCTGGGCAGCAAGGAGCCGACCGGGCGTCTGATGGATCTAGCGAGGAGACGCACACGCATACACAGACACCGGGAAAGCCAAACCGCAGGAGACGCGGGGCGAGTCACGATGCTGGGGATGATGGCGGCCACGGCATGCTTGTCGTTGCTGCTCCTGACGACTCGGAACCTGATACACCAGAGGTGGAGGAGCAAAGGGCAGAATACTTGGCAACGTCTGAAGGTGCTAGTATCACAGCAGCTGAGGGTACAGACGATGCGGCTTCTTCCAAGTTCACGGCCGAGACCACTCAATTATCTACGCCGCCCACCGAGCCTATCCTGGAAGAAAGCCCGGTGCTGGAGGAGGACGAGGACCAGACCAAGCCAGCGAGACTGCTTCAAGGAGAAGAAAGCTTTGCAGAGACAAAAAATTTCGTCTTGACACCTTCAGTTGCCCCTGCAACGACTGCAAGCCTGCCTCAAGAAGAGAGCCCCGCAGAGGCAGAGAGCCCCGGCCTGAGACCTCCAATTGTCCCCATGGCCACAGAACTTGATGACGACGACGACGACTTCTCCGGCTGGATGGATGATGACAATATGGAGATGGATTTAGAAGAAGAACCACAGAAACACGCCAGCCCTCCGGAAAATGCGCCCACTCTCATTGCATAGGAAATCAAGACATGAATGGGTTCATCGTTTTTTTTTATAGGAACAAGCGGGGAGTTGTGGGAATTATGACACATTGCCCAGCAGACAGAACCTTGTTTACCAGCAACAATGCTGATTGCGGTAATAGGAGGTATGTGCGTGGCATGGATATGTTTTAGGAATGATATGGCGTTGGTGGAATGGGGCTGGTGTTCACGGATGAGGGCATTATATTATATATATAATATATGCCTACATTACTCTGCAGTCGATGGAAGCTGAAACATGGTAAAAAGGTATCATTGTTATCCTGCGTATCGTACTGTCGTAAAACGCCCAAAAGACAGGCCTAACTCATAACACCAAACCGTTCTAAAAATGAGCATAGGAAAATGAAACCCCATGAATCCAACCGTAAGAGACCGATATATTCCATTATTTCGTCATTACCACTCCAAAGCTAACCTGTCCACACCCTCTGCCAGACACCGAATCGCCGGCTCTGTCGCCGCCCTCTCCTGGCGAACCTTGCCCAGCTGCCTCATCCGCGTCCAGAACACAGGACAGTCCTTGCTATCGCACTTGACCTCCTCAATGGGGCTCAGGCCCGAGCAGCTGCGGCACACGGACAGCACCTCCTCGTACCGACGCTCCTCGGCCGTGAGCCTTGACTGTAGCGTCAGGAGCGAGGCGTCTGTCTTCGCGCGGCACGTCGGGCAGAGCGGGGTGCTGGCGTGGTTACCCGCGCCCTCGCTCGTGAAGCGCCGCGAGCAGACGAGGCAGTGCGTCGACTTCATGTACGACTCGAGGGTGGTCTTCCTGCCGCCGTGGCCGGCGTGCTGGTGGATGCGCTGGACCTTGGGCATCTCGTCGTACCACCCGCGCACGCTGGCGCCCACGAGGTTGAAGATACGCTCCAGGGGCGGGATGAGGTTCTTGGAGATGTAGTACTCGGCGTCGAGCTGCCAGTGCGGGTTGGCCAGGAGGTCCTCGGGCGCCACGCAGCGGTCGATGAGGCGCGCCCCGGGGGCCCCCGTGATGACGACGTAGGGGACGCGTTCGCCGTACTGGGGCTCTGCGCGCGCGTCTTCGAGCATGCGCTTGGTGCTGATGAGGGCGCCCGCGGGTGGGACGCCCTTGTCCGAGTACGTCCCTAGGCGGACCTCCTTGGCGAAGCAGAAGTCCTGCACGGAGACGGATCCGCGCATTATCTTGTCGCACTGCTTCTGGAAGTACTCCTTGATCTGGCTGAGGTCTGCTGTCTCAAAGAGCAGCTTCAGTGCTTTCTCCTCAATCTTCTGCTCCGCGGGAGTACCGTCCCGTCGGACAGTCTCGATGCCCTTTGCGTCAAAGTCTGGGTTGACTTGGTCCTTGCTCTCGTACTTGTAGCCCACGTATCGCTTCTTGGCAAGGAGGACGCATGGGTGGTAGACCTTCTCGAACTTGAGCTTGACGGGGCGCGGGTTCATGTCCGTGATGGCCTTGGCAATTTCGTTGCCAATATCGAAGGCTTGATCACGCGTCCTGCCCTTCAAATACACAAACAAGCTGTCCGTGTCGCCATACACGACCTCTGCGCCCCATTTCTCCACCGAGTGGATGTATGCAATGGCGCGTTCCAGCGTCTCGCGGCCGGTCTGCACGATGCTGTCCGCAATCTCCGAGCAGGGCATGCGGCCAGAGAAGGAGGCCGAGGTGTAGCCATAGGTAACGTTGGCCAGGAGCTTCAGAGCGAGCTGTCGGTTGTTGAGCAGCTGCTGGAGCATCTTGTCGTCCTTGTCCTTTTTCATGCCACTTTTGACCATCACCCTGGTCTCGAGAATCTCGGTGAGCATCTTTGCCAGCAGAGATTTGCGAATCTCCGTCTTGACGTACATCATCCCGTTGGGGGCGATGTTGATGTGGTCTTGCAACAGAGAAAGGAGGCCTTGCTGGCGCTTGTACTCGGTAAACCCCATCTTGTTCACCCCACGCCAGTTTGCGATGCGCCCCAGGAAAGTCGAATAACAGTAATTGTAAGCAATCATGACACTTGGGTATAGGCTTTGAAAGTCGAGCACTAAGAGCGGACTGTTGTAGAACGCGCTCTGAGGCTCCATCACCAGGGGCAAGCACTCCAACGCATTTTGCCCGCCCACTTGCTTCCGGCTCGGCGAGACGAGAATGAAGTTCTCCGGTTTGGCGATCCTGAACATGATGGATTCCACCTTGAACTGCGAGCCTCGTGAAAAGACAGAGAAGAAGTCGACACCGAGAAGTCTTGCCTGTTCACTGGTTCTTGGGATGAGTTCGTTGGCCTCGAGGATCTCAATGTCCAGTCTGGTGCGGACTTGGTAGTAGCGCACCAACTTGCTGAGCTGTTGAGGCTTGCCGCTCGTGTACCAGCTTGTAAGCGTTTTCCATGGGTAATGGGGTATGCGTCGGTGGAGGACATGCCATACGACGTTTTCCATGGTGTACTGGAGCAGATTGAGCTCTCCTCGCATCGCCCGCCAAATATTGATCATGTGTCTCCCCGTGGCGCGAATGGTAGATGTCGTGGTGAAGCCCCATCGATCGTTCTCTTTGCCAAACCTCCCGTGAGACTCAGACTTCATTCGGGAGAACTCATCACACAGGGTGTAGTCGTATTTCAACCTTGCTCGCTCAATCAAGTAGCCCCAGGAACTTCCGTGTACCTCGTATCCGGTGAGAACATCGGGGTCGTGAGTCCGTACAATCTCAACCATTCGCACCATGAGATCAAGCTCTGAGGCTTCTTCGATAACCTCGACCGAGCTTTGCCTTTGCATTCGCTGAGCCAGAGTACCGTCGGCGTCGAGGACAATGATGCCTGACTGGATTGCTGCTGATGGGTCTTGACTGTCCAGAGCCGTCTCGTCTGACTTGACGGACCAGAATATGCACTGGACTTCGTCTTCCTCAGGATTCGGGACAAATTTGCCCCGAGTATTGACGTGAATCTCTATGCTCATGGTGCTCATGTACTGAGCTTCGTGTTCCACGCTTGTCGACTTTTTCTTTTGCGTATAGGCGAACCCATGCTTGTTCTTGGGAGTAGGACCATCGATCTGGGACAGATGTCGCTTGGGGGTCGCTCCAAACCGGCGGCTTTTGCCATTCCGTAAGATAGCCTTTGCCTTCTTCTCATCCCACCAGTCACTGACTTCTTCACGGGATGGAGGGGGTTGGGCAAACTCCCAGCTGGCCCACGAGCACTGTTTCCCCTGCCGCTCAAATTCTCTTTCCACTGACATTCTGTCTATTGGTTCGTTTCCCCTGACACCGTAACTTGCCGCCGATGTGCCAGTAGGATCAAAGGGTGGAAGAAACGGGACTGTGTTGCTTTCGAGACGATACTCACGCCCGGCGTATTCGCGTGGCCGGGCAGGGACGTCCTTTTCCTTGCTGTAAAAAGCATCCTGGTAGATGACGTTGGGTATCTTCATGTCTTGCAGTAACGAGGAAGCGGATGCAGGGTCAGGCGGTCGAGCTGCGAAGATCAGCGTCCTCGACGCTGGAGCAAACTCATCCAGAGACTGCTGGATCTTTGACAGAGGAGTTTCCGTTGCCCTTCCACTGGCAGCAGTTGGTGAGGACAAGAGGCCGGATGATGAATCTGCGTCTGGAAAGGAGCAAGCTGGGCTAAAAGTCACTTGTTTCTTTTGCATGGTGTCTCTGTGATAAGAAGATGGCTTCTGGCTGCGCTGAGATCTTGCATTCGCATCATTGGGATCTTTGATGACCGCAAAGTTCAGAACATGGTTTGTTGCAGGCGAGTCTCCAGACTTCTGCGACAACCGCAATTCCTGGGACGAGTACGGCTTCATACCAGGGCTCAGGTTCTTGGAAGAGTGTCTGTTGCGCAAAACGACTTGACTGGAGCTGGGCCCAGAAGGCTCTGACACCGCTGATGCCGGGGGGCTGTGCCTTGGTTTTTTGGTAGGAATGGTGACTGAGATTTCTGATCCTTTACGTTTAAGAACTGGTACAGCAGATGCTTTCGCATCCCGGGGGCGTTTAGTTCGACCAACCAGGCCCTCATCCTCCGCTGCATCCAGGAGCTCTTGACAGATTGGGATACGGGGAATTCGGCCAGTCTTGAGACCGCTCGCGCAGACCCCAGCTAGGTTTTTCGAAGGGTTCTCGTCCTCTCCTCGAGGTGGTGTAGATTTCTCCTTTCGAGATCGCGGTGGTGTGGCTCGGCTCAGTTCGTCCATCCCTAGTTCTCTTAGAGCTTCCTCATCAGAGTCGTCGGGGAAGAAATCCTCGTCGCCTTTTTGTGCTCGTGGCACCTTCTGCTCATCGACTTCAATGCTACTGGCTGGATCGCCCGCCCCTTGAGAAGCATTAGATGGCAGGCCAAGGACGGGCATCAAGTTGGATGGGTACAGGTCCTCCACGGATTGCAACGCCGTATTAATGGTGTACTCGTTGGGAGCAGGCTTGACAAAGGTGTTGAAATCCAGTTCCGTGTCTACCTTCTCGTCGTTTATAAGTGCACGGATTTGCTCTCGATATTCTTCTTCGTGTATCCAGCCCATCGGTTGCGACTGGCGTGGATCTGCAGACATCGTGACATGAACCTCAGGGGGAAAGGGGCTAGTATTTCCCTCTGGAAAGCCCATTTGGCGCCTCCTTCGCTTGCTCTCGTCCCTCCACAGGCCGGCCATACTGGAAACCAGTTTCATATCTCCTGGCAAAGGGCTGGTACGTTCAATAAAGTCATGATGGAGCGGGCGCTCCTTCACCATCTTGCGATTTATAATATCCTGGACACAGATATCGACTTCGACAGAGCAATGACTAACTCGAGGCAGGGCGGGATCATCAGTGATTTGTTCACGGGACACAGACTGGCTATGCCACAGATGGGATGAGTGGGAGCCATCGTCCGGGTTGGGAACTGGCGACCTGAAATGAGTACTGGAAGAGTCGAGATAGTCGCAGCCGTAAAGATTGTAGTCGGCCATGAACTGTAGCAAGTACTGGAGATGTGCCTCGTAGGGCTGGAATTTCCGCTTCATGATGACACCCTGTTGGAGCAGGTCCGCCAACCGCGTCATAACGATGGGGTTGAACATGTAGATCTTCAAGAAGAAGCGATATCCAACATGGAATCCGAAGAACGGAATCCCCTTCACCAGGGTGATTCGAGCCACGAACCTGGCATTTTCTCCATATTGGTCACGCCTGTAGCTTACAGCCAACGCGTGGTCAATGGACAGGTGAAGACGGTAGATGAAGGCACCAACTACGGTCTCCATTTAGCCATTATTCAAGTTTCACTGATGAATCGTCAAACATACCTTCATCTGGCACTAAGCTTCCTTCATACTCCACGTAAAGGTAGGGGAACGCTCCATGGATGTGAGCGCACACCTTCTGGCCAGTTTCGGTTGAGCCAAAGACCCTGACCACTGGCACCTTTGGCCCTTTAGAAACTTGAGACGGCCGAATGTCATTGCGCAGCTGCGGATCATAACGCGTTGGGGTTGCCTGGTAGTGATCGATACAGTTCAGCCTGACACGGAACAGGTGGTCCATTGCCTTCATTGCAGGGGTCCATTGGAGTTTATGCAGTCATGGTGCCTCTGCGCGCCCCGTCAAAAAAGAAACGAAGCAAAAAAAAGAAACGAACCGTTTGACAAACGTCGTGCATGACGCGACTCGTGATCAAATGTTGCCTCGTATAGCTCTCCCGCATCGCGAAGTCACGTGCGATAAGATCTCTATCGGCCACTTTTCGATAAGACGCCAGCTGGGTAACAACTTCTTGACCTCATCAGCGCGGATACTGAAGCTTGCAGACCTGACTTCTGGGCAGGGAAACACACTCCTGGGAGCGCACAACGCGTAACTACTCTCTTATTTCTCCGTTCCACTATTGCGACTGGAGGGGAGCCCATCTTGGTCTCTTTTCGGGCCGGGAGATATTACTTCGAACTCCTCGACGAGTAACGTCAACACGAATTCACCCAGCAATATGCCACCGCCTCAAAAGCCCGAGACGGGCGCAGCATCAAAGGAGGAGAACATATACATCCCGTCATTCATTAGTAAACGACCCTTCTACGCAGGCGAAGAGGGTGACGACAATGATTACCTCAAGCATCAGCGACGAGAGAAGAAGGACGAAAAGTCGCAATGGTACGACCGTGGCAAAAAGGCCGGCCCGGCGGCAACCAAGTATCGCAAAGGTGCATGCGAGAACTGCGGCGCAATGACACACAAGGCTAAAGACTGCCTGAGCCGACCGAGGGCCAAGGGCGCCAAGTGGACGGGCAAGGACATCCAGGCGGACGAAGTGCTGCAGGACGTCCAGCTCGGGTGGGATGCGAAACGAGATCGATGGAATGGGTACGATACAAAGGATTACCGCAACGTTGTGGATGAGTTTAATCAGATGGAGGAACTGCGCAAGCAAGCGCACAAGTCTGCCGCTGGGGATGAGGATGAAGATGGCGGGGACAAGTACGCCGAAGAGAACGACATGAGCAAACACCAGAGCACAGCCACGCGACAACTCCGAATACGCGAAGATACGGCCAAGTATCTCCTTAATCTTGATGTCGAATCTGCCAAGTATGACCCCAAGAGCCGTTCGTTGGTGGACAGTGGTGCGACAAAGGACAAAGCGGCAGAGCTCTTCGCCGAGGAAGGCTTCATGCGATCATCTGGAGATGCGTCGGCTTTTGAGAAGGCTCAAAAATACGCGTGGGAGGCACAAGAGAAGGGCGGCGACACATCACAACATCTGCAAGCGAACCCGACAGCAGGAGAGTTCTACAGAAAGAAGGAAAGGGAAGAGGCCGAGAAGAAGCGAGCCGAAAAGGAAAAGCAGCTGCGTGAGAAATATGGCGGTGGCGACCAGAAGGCTATGCCGGCAGCCTTGAGGAACCTGACGGTCACGGAGTCGGAGGCGTTTGTCGAGTATGACGAAGCTGGGTTGATCAAGGGAGCTCCAAAGAAGCAGGCCAAGTCCAAGTACCCCGAAGACGTCCTCATCAACAACCATACATCTGTATGGGGAAGCTGGTGGTCGAATTTCAAGTGGGGATACGCATGCTGCCACTCTATCATAAAAAACAGTTACTGTACGGGAGAAGAGGGCAAACAGGCATGGGAGGCTGCAGAGCAGCAACGCACAGGGGCCAACTTGATCGAAGCGAAGCCCGAGGATGAGGAGAAACAGGATGAAAAGGAGGAGAATGCCGAGAAGGAGAAGGATGAGGGTGCATCAAAGAAACGTACTCGTGAAGAGATGCTCAATGGCGTTTCCGAGGCAGAGATGGAGGAATATCGGCGGAAGAGGACAGCGGCCAATGATCCAATGGCCAAGTTCTTGGGGAAGGATGAGCTTATCAGTTAGCGTTGAGTACTACAAATTCAATACCCAAGCCAAACGCGTATTCAAAGTCTACGTATAGAATTGTGTTGAAAGTTGCACCAACACGTATCAGATCACACAAAGTGGATAGGGTGAACAGGCTAAATGTATTTGGGCGAAATCATTCCATTGTCCTCTGGCTAACGCCGCAACTATGACGAGAATCCATTTCCCGTGAGAGGTATTCTTTCCCTACCATCATTCCAGACCTTGAGGGAGAACCATTGTCACATATGCTCGTGCATTTACTCGTCATCCTCCTCCTCCTCCTCGCCACCGGCCTCCTCAGCGGCCTTGGCCTTCTTTCTGCGGACACGGCCAGGGCGGCCGCCACCGAAGGGCGAGGTAAGGGCGAAGTCGATGTGCTTCTGGGAGTCGAGACGGACGATGAAAGAAGGCACGTTGACGATCTGCTTGCCGACACGGATGTGGCGCTGACGGATCAGGACACGGGCGTGGTGGATGGACTTGGCAAGACCGAGCTTGTAGACGCAGGTCTGCAGGCGGCGCTCGAGGAAATCCTCGATCTTGAGGGCCAGGACGTAATCGAGCTTCATGCGGGACTCGTCAAGGACACCGACGCGGACGAGACGGCGAATGAGGGCGTTACCCTCGAAGAGGCGCTTGGGATCCTTCTCATCGAGAGTGAGGAGCTGACTACACTCGAGTTAGCGCGCCCAAAAAGCCGAACATTGCGAATATGAAAGGGACATACCGGGCAGCACGACGGATCTTGGACAGAGTCAGACCGACACGCCAGACCTCACGCTTGTTGCGGAGGCCATACTCGCCGACGAGCTTAAGCTCAGAGTCCCTGGGGTATTAATGTCAGTTTCTTGGTCACAATCGACTTAAACAGAGTCAAGCTCATGTTCAGTGGCCGGTGATACTGACAATCGAGCGGCCTCGAAAGGGCGGCGAGGGACACGCGAGGTCTTGGAGTACGCGCGAGGAGGCATTCTAAAACGACCGTTAATATTCGTATCCTGAGACGGCGAGGTGAATTGACGGCGTTGAACTCACTTGACTTGCTCCGGATGATGTTGACTGGCGGATGCAACTTTTACACGGAGGTCAGGAAATCGGGAGGTTGTGGGGTGGTAATTTTTGGCGATCGAGGTAGTAGGGTCACGTGGCCCTCACACAAAGAACCCTAAGACTTGGTGGTGCCCCGCCCTCACAGTTTCGTGCCCTACCGTCAGTCCAGAAAATTGAGGGAAATTCTCGGATTATCTTTTCGCCTGCTCCCACAAGCTGCAGAGGAAATCCACAACACCAAAGCGAAGGCCTGATCATCCCCTTCGCCAAATTTCGACCACGACCACGACGAATTCTCCCCACGGCACCCCGACAATCTAGACGCCATGGGTCACTCTTACGGAAAGCGTGCGGGCACCCGCGTACGTTTGATCTCGAATTGCTACTCGATTGCCGTCGCTGACACGCTTTGCAGTATGCCTTCAGCCGGGACTTCCGCAAGAAGGGCATGATTAACATGAGCACCTACCTGAAGACCTACCGGTCAGTCTTGGGACGAGAGCGATTCGAGGAAGACAGAAGACTAACAGCCGAGCAGTGTTGGTGACATTGTCGACATCAAGGTCAACGGTGCTGTTCAGCAGGGGTAAGGATTTGGCGACGGCGAATTGCGATCGAACGGAAGGCTGATACCTGGATAGTATGCCCTACAAGGTCTACCACGGAAAGACTGGTGTCGTCTACAACGTCACCAAGTCCGCTGTCGGTGTCATCATCTACAAGAAGGTCTGGGGCCGCTACATCGAGAAGCGCATCAACGTCCGCCTCGAGCACATCCAGCCCTCCGGCTCCCGAGACGACTTCCTGAAGCGCGTGAAGGAGAACGCCCAGAAGAAGAAGGAGGCCCGCGCCGCCGGCATCACCGTCGAGGTCAAGCGCCAGCCCCTCCAGCCCCGCGCTGCGCACACCCTGTCCCTGACCGACAACCCGCCTGAGACCCTCACCCCTCTGCCGTACGAGACGACTATCTAAACGGGGAATCGGGGAAAAGTGTGGTTATTGCGTCTTTTTTCTTGGGGTGTTAAGTCCGGATGGGAAAGAACTGAGCATGGCCAGGGTCTGCATTTCGGTGTCTATAGGGAACAAGACCCAATGACATCTTCATGACCAAACATTTCATCTGTTTCTCAGCTGCCAGGCATGACGAATGAATCTACCTTGGGATCCGTGTATGAGACAAGCTCTAGTGGTGCCCGCCCGACGTCGACTCTCCAAGAGGTCAAATCTTCGCCCATGATTAAAAACGCCGAAGTTCCGTTCGAGATGTTTTGTTCGCACGTTGTGATGTTCCAATGACGGTTAGCACGTTTCTATCGACATAATGTGAACCTGCCTCGACCGTCTGTCGTGCAATTTGCCTAAGCGTTCACTGTGGCATGCCCCTCCAGTTCATGTTCACTACAGGTATTATCCACATTCTGATCAGCTATATCTACCTTTTCTCAACCCAGTGGGATCGGATAGTGGTGGCAGTGAAGCAAAATAGTCTCGAGGCAGAAGAGGATGATATTACGAAGAGTGAAGTTGAGATCAGATGAATTGTCCATGAGTCGGGTACGGTAGCTCGTCTCCATTGTGTCTGACCTTAGATCTTGCGAAGGCACATAGGCACCAATCCGATTTCTTCTCGTCGTTCTACCCACATATTCTTCAAATGTAAGGAAAACAATGTTCCAGAAATTGCCGTTCCCACTATAGATAGCCCATCTCATCCAACATATCTGTACTCCATACATGATGTTGATTTGCGGGTCGGAATTTCCAAGCGCCGATAGTGCGGCGCCGGCGTTGGTGGTCCACTCCAGTGATGTATGATGATCCAATGCTTGCTGCCCAAGCCAGTTGCATCACACCCATTGACTAGGTGGCTTCGTCAAACGCTGACGACAGCTTTCCAGGCACCTATATTCCTAAGAAGCACCCTTTTTCTCTGGTCATTGACAGTCTGACCCGGACTTGTCGAGCCCAGCCTATCCTTATTGAGCTGCGCCTCGGATTCCAAGGTCCAGGGGTGTGCTCACACCTCCTCCCACTTGCGACAACTTGGTGCACCCCTTTATCGTTACTCCAACCGCAGACGAGCTGCGGTCGAACAGCCCGCCATGGCCTCCCTTCGCAGCGCGGAGCATACCAAGTACGTGACCTGACGACTATAGTTCAGCGCAGCTCTCGGGCTGCCGGGCCATAAAGCAACGCATGCTGACTCGCCCGACCGATCAGGACCGACCAGGAGCTTGCCATCAACATCCGCAAGGCCACCAACAGCGAGGAGATCTCCCCGAAACGCAAGCATGTCCGCGCATGCATTGTCTACACATGGGATCACAAGTCCTCACAGGCCTTCTGGGCTGGCATCAAGGTGTACGTGCGACCCGGCCTCGCCGCCTATATGTTAAGTGCGCTAAATGGTTTGCAACAGGCAGCCGATCCTTGCCGATGAGGTCCAAACGTTCAAGGCCTTGATCACGATTCACAGGGTCCTCCAAGAGGGCCACGTCGTGGCCTTGCGAGAAGCAATGGCGCACCGGAATTGGATCGACAGCTTGGGGCGCGGAATGACCGGCGAGGGTGTTCGCGGTTACGGCCCTCTGATCCACGAATACGTATTCTATATCTTAGCGAAGCTTGCTTTCCACGACGCGCACAAGGAGTTCAACGGAACGTTCGAGTATGAAGAGTATATCAGTCTGAAGGCGATCAACGACCCGAACGAGGGCTACGAGACGATCACCGACCTCATGGCGCTCCAGGATAAGATTGAGCAGTTCCAAAAGCTCATCTTTTCGCACTTCAGGCACGTTGGAAACAATGAATGCCGGATATCCGCGCTGGTGCCACTTGTTCAGGAGAGTTATGGCATCTACAAGTTTATTACGAGCATGCTGCGAGCCTTGCACTCCAGTAGGTTGTCCGGCTTTGAAAAGCCAATTCCCGCCAAGCTAATACGTTTTCTGTAGTCACTGGTGACGATGATGCCCTTCAGCCCCTACGGGAACGATACGACGCACAGCACCACCGGCTTGTCAAGTTCTACTACGAGTGCTCCAACCTTCGATACCTCACCAGCCTCATCACTATTCCCAAGCTCCCCCACGACCCTCCCAACCTCCTGGCGGAGGATGATAAAGCTCCCGCACTCCCGGCGCGCCCCAAGCAAGAGATTGAGCGCCGCCCGAGTCCCCGACCGGAACCGAAGACGGAGGAGCCTGGTGAAATCTCTGAGTTCTGGAAGAGCGAGCTCGACAGGCAGAACCAGGAATACGAGGAGCAGCAGCGAGTCATGGAAGAGCGAGCCCAGGCCCAACTGCTGGCACAGCAACAGGCTCAGATGCAGGCGCAACGTGATTTTGAGGAACAGCAGCGCCGGCTTGCTGAGCAACAGCAGAGGGAACAAGAGGCATTGCTGGCCCAGCAAGCTCAATGGCAGACTCAGGGCCGGCTTGCAGAACTGGAACGGGAGAACCTCAATGCCCGTGCCCAGTATGAGCGAGACCAGCTGATGCTGCAGCAATACGACCAGCGAGTTAAGGCGCTCGAGGGAGAGCTCTCCCAAATCCAGAATAGCTTAGGCCAGCAGATGTCCAGCAGGGACGAGCAGATCCAGGCCCTTCAGGAGCAAGTCAACACATGGCGCACCAAGTATGAGTCTCTAGCGAAGCTGTACTCGCAGCTTCGCCAGGAGCATCTTGATCTTCTGCAAAAGTTCAAGGCTGTTCAGCTGAAGGCGGCGAGCGCACAGGAAGCCATCGACAAACGCGAGAAGCTCGAGCGTGAGATCAAGACCAAGAACCTCGAGCTAGCAGACATGATTCGCGAGCGTGATCGTGCACTTCACGACAAGGATCGGGCAAGCGGGAGCAGCAAGGACGAGGTGGAGAAGCTCAAGCGCGAGCTTCGCATGGCTATCGACCGCGCAGATGGCCTTGAGCGCAGCAAGGGCAATGAGCTCTCCACAATGCTGGCCAAGTACAATCGCGAGATGGCCGATCTCGAGGAAGCGCTGCGCAACAAGTCGCGGGCTCTGCAGGAGGCGCAGTCCATGGCTCGGGATGGCAACTCGGACCTGGAGCAGCTACTTCGCGACAAGGAGGAGGAGCTCGAGGTGTACAAGGCGGGGATGGATCAGACCCTGATCGAGCTCAACGATCTCAAGAATAACCAGGGCGAGACAGACCATGCCTTGGACGGCCAGATTGACGCCCTCATCATGGCCAACTTGGATAAGATTAACGACATTATTGACTCGGTGCTTCAGTCGGGTATTTCGCGGGTGGATGATGCCCTGTATGAGATGGACTCGTCGATGCAGGCAGGAAATCAGAACGCGTCGCCGTCGTACGTGCTTTCGCAGATCGAAAAGGCTGCGTCCAGCGCCATGGAGTTTGCTACTGCATTCAACAACTTCATCGCCGACGGCCCGAACAGTACACACGCCGAGCTCATCAAGTCCATCAACATCTTCTCCGGGTCCATTGCTGATGTGTGCAGCAACACTAAGGGCCTGAGTCGTTTAGCTACCGACGACAAGAAGACCGACGCCCTCATGGGTGGCGCCCGTCAGTCGGCTCTGTCAACGATTCACTTCTTCAGGGGCCTCCAGAGCTTCCGCTTGGAGGGCATGGAGCCGCTGCAGAAGACGGACGTGGTCATCAACAACAATAATGATGTCCAGATGAACCTCCAGAAGCTCAACAAGCTGGTTGAGGCGTTTGCCCCTGGTTTTGGCAAGCTTACCAACAACAAGGGCGACTTGGGCGACCTGGTCGATTCAGAGCTTCACAAGGCTGCCGATGCCATCGCAGCAGCTGCGCAGAGACTCGCGAAGCTCAGGAACAAGCCGAGGGACGGTTACTCGACGTACGAGCTTAAGGTACACGACTCGATCCTCGACGCAGCCATGGCCATCACCAACGCCATCGCGGAACTCATCAAGGCCGCTACGGTGACGCAGGAGGAGATCGTGACGGCGGGGCGTGGCTCATCGTCGCGCACGGCCTTCTACAAGAAGAACAACCGTTGGACAGAGGGGCTGATCTCGGCAGCCAAGGCCGTCGCCTCCTCGACTAACACGCTGATCGAAACCGCCGATGGAGTGATCTCAGGGCGCAACAGCCCAGAGCAGCTCATCGTAGCGTCGAACGATGTGGCAGCCTCGACGGCCCAGCTGGTGGCAGCGTCCCGTGTCAAGGCTGGCTTCATGTCCAGAAGCCAGGAGAAGCTGGAGTCGGCCAGCAAGGCGGTGGGCGCGGCCTGCCGGGCGCTGGTGCGCCAAGTGCAGAACATGATCAAGGAGCGAAACCAAGGGGAGGAGCAGATCGACTACTCGAAGCTCGGCTCTCACGAGTTCAAGGTCCGAGAAATGGAGCAGCAGGTAAGTTTCCTTCCCCCTTCTCTGCACACCCATGCCACCACGCCTCCCTCTTCCGCTTGTTTTTACCCAAAGAGTGTCCCCCCTCCGTATTTGCATGACGCCCGTAATAGAATGCCGCGCCTCCCTTTGGCAACATCCATCTTCCACTGTAGCTGTACTGTTGGGGGTGGGTGTTCCAGGATGTGGCAGGGGCAAGGGGGCTAATGTCGTTTGCCTGCGTGTTGTTGGTGCTAGCGCCAACGCTCCTTTGCAAGTCGAGATGGCTAATGTCGGCATTCTTCATAGGTCGAAATCCTCCAGCTGGAGAACGCACTGGCGTCTGCGCGGCACCGGCTGGGTGAGATGCGCAAGATCTCGTACCAGGAGGAATGATCCAGGCCCTGCATCGGTCGGTGTTTTCCGTGTCGAAGCACCGTGCCATCTCTTATATATGTATCCCAGTAGGGCTTCTGTGTCGATAGTGGAGAAAAGGAGAGCGAGACGAAGGAGGCGCATATTTTGTTGGCCTTGCAGTTTAGATAGAGTGTTATTCCACCGCAGGGCTAGCCTGGCGCCTCGGGTCGGTCGCTTGTCGACCGTCTGGCGCTTGTTCGAACATCACCACCATCGCCTAATGTAACCTAGCAGTCAGATGTACCACGCAGCTTCGATCCTATACCCTTCAGCCATGCAGCTCGACTCTCTTGTCGTGTTCCAGGGCATCCGTAAATGTGATCGACATGCAGGGTGCGGTGACGTCTGTTGACGGTGGCCAGTGGGCGCTGTGATGGACGTTCGTCACCGCCGACATCCATGATGTTGGTCACGCATGTTCTGGTTGCCAGACCGGAAATCCAACGGCTCCTGCCCCCAAATCCAGCGCTCGGTTGCGCCTACTAACAGCCGTCTAGTATACAAAATGCCTACCTGATCGTTCTGTAGGGCTGATATTCTCCGTGCCGGGTCTCGGATTCTAAAAGCTGCGCCATGCCCAACAAGCCCTGCTAGCTGGGTCTTGGACGAGACTAAACTCGGAGCAAACCAGTCACCTGGGGGTTTCCCAAAGAGGATTCACTGGCATCAGCCATCTCCTCACCTGGGGTTTATATTTTGGTGATGTTTGACGCCACAGATGCAAGTTGACGACCCCTGATTTGCCTGATTCATGGTGGCTTGCGTGCGTAGGGTAGGACTGCACATATCAGCACAGGCGTTAGGAGGGAGTTTTGGGAAAACGACATCCTACAGCACTTGAGCGGTGGGAGCCTTCCCCAGGCCCCTTCCCGAGGTCATCTTAGAAAAAAAAATCAAGCAGGGGGGAAGGAGCGCAATTTGGGAGAGAGTGGGAGTCGGGGTCGGTCTCTGCTCAGCTGATCACGGCCACCTGCAGGCGAGCGGCACAGTACCGAGACACATCACACTTCCCCGGTTTTGGCAAACGGGTCTTGTCGCGGGTATGGCTCGTGTAAGTGTTAGGTGTCTCAAATTCCAAGCTGGGATCTGCCTCACGGGGCGCTTATTGTGCCCCCGGCTGTCAGCCAGACTCATCACCATCAGCAGCACACTTTTCTTTGTCTCAGTCTACGGAGTATGCGGGAGAAGGTTGTGGGGAAAAAAAAAAACTGAAAACGCCATGCGGACTTCGCGGCATACAGTGGGCGTAACTTGAGTCACCTGATGGTACCTCTCGTACGGATCATGTCTTCAAAAAATGTCAACCATCCAGTGCCTTGTGCAAGCGAGGAATGAATGACTACTTGTACGGATACGGATACTTGAGACTGAGAAAGGGGTTTATAGCGGGACGTGCGCTGGTGCAGGTGGCCTATCATGACGTTGGATTGATGCCGAGGTGGTTGGGAACGAGTTTCGAGGGAGAGGGGAGAAGATGGCCGTTGCTGAAGATGTAGAGATCAAGCCCGTTTGTGGATACGGTGAATTGAATGTGAGGTCGTCGAGGATAGTGGGGCCCCATGATGCGTCTTAGTTGGAGCCTTAAAGAGCTTTTGATGGCAAACTGCAGATATAGACGAATGTGGATGCAGAGTTGCCTCAAGCCCGCGCCTTTGTCTTTTTCTGAGATCTGGAACGTTGAAAACGAATCTGGTAGGGCCATAGTACTATCGAGTTGGAGGTTGGGAAGCTGAAGCACTGGGCTGCCTGGCAGTGCTGGCACCTGTCAGGCTGTTGGTAAGTTGCCGGAGCATTTGGATGTTAAAGACCCCCGTCTCCAGTTAGTCTGTCACGGTGGATCCCCGCGGCTATTAGCCACTCGGGCCAGGATCCGATCGCCACCCCTGCTCTTGCAGGGGTGTTCATTCTTGGGTTGAAGTTGAGGCGCGAGATACACTGTCTGTCAGGTACTGTGCGACGGCGGGTGTTGTGCAACAAGCTGACAACGTGGTTCGGCGCGAGCTTGCTGCATTTCTGGGGCCATGTTGGTTTCTCTTGATGAACTCCGCCTGACTCCGGTCAAACCTGAGTGGCCATGGCTTCGACTACGAGATTGCCCTTATGGACTGGGAAATTGGGGGCCGTCCCTATCCGAAAGTTGAACCTCTGCCCATGTATCTGGATGTGATGGCTCGGCTTAAGTTTGAACTGTAGATGATGCTTAAGTTCCCCATAATGATGGTGGATGATTGCACACAAAATTCATCTTATCAGATATAGAAGAGGAGGGCACTGAGAATAGCTCGTGCTCCTGCTATGGAATGTAGAGGTATAAAAATAAAGCTTTCTATGCTACAGTCCCCAAAACGATGCCCACCATCTGAATGAAATACAGGAGGAACTTTCGTCCGGACAGGCCGATCAGCCACTCGACAAGAAAGGCATAGGACGGCAACCTCCGCACAAGGATGAACTCCCGTTTACGCGTGTCTTGGATACCGCTTCAGAAGAGATGAGGAGAGGGTCCCAGCTTTGTGCCGAGTCTCATAGCACCAAGAGGGGAACACTGTGAGGGACCCTAGAGCCTTGTGTTGAATATCTGCGGTACGCAAGCGAGATTTGGGCGCTTTGTGACCATCAGCCCTGCTGCCAAGTCCTGACATCTGATGGATCCAGATTCCACGGGGCGCAAGGACCTGGTGAGATGCGAATCTGGGGCTGTATCCGCAACTCGGGACCTAAAAGTGGAAGGAAAAGTCGAATGGGAAGCATCGAGCTTCGTCTAAAACTGGTGACCCTGACGCTTGGACAAACAGATGGCATCCATTTGCACCCTAGGCCCACCGGTGATCGTCCTGGAAGAGCTGGGGAACGCTATGATCAGCCAGGACCAGAGAAGGGTCTACCGAAATCCGCCAGTGACAAGCGCCATACTCCACACCTACCTACCTGAGTACCCAAATCTGGATGGGCAAGACGGGAAAGCCAACGCAGCCAACGGTTCTTGCCCTGGATGTCCTCTGGGAGTGGTGGGCCTGTGGGCACGGCCGAACCCTGAACGGTCTTTCCATTCCTGTCGCTCAATGTGGGGCAGGGAATGGCACCAACCGCCAACCCCATCGGAGGATTCTGGTCCACCCCCACCTGGTCAATGCACACTGGTCTTGGCGCCCCCAGCCCCACCCGATTTGGACGACGTTTCACCGTGTCAGTCACCCAGTCCTCAGTCCTGACACCTCAGTCTTGACTGACACCTCAGGCCTTTGGCTCCTCTCTGGCCGTCGCCCTCATCTCACCTCACCCAATCGCCTCGGTTTCCCATCTCGGTCTGTCACAATCCCACCAAATTGCCATGGCAGCTGGGGGCAAAAGTGTGCATTTCTCATTAGAGGCGTCCTTGCCAAAACATCTGCCTGAGCTGTCCGTCTGTGTCCCTGTCCGAATCTATCATTATCCAGTACCTATAGGTAAACCAGACACCTCAGAGGTAGCACCATAGCTCCATAACCCCGTAGCACCCAAAAGAAATTCCCCCCAAATCCTCAAAATTATTAGACCTCCACAGCATGAGCCGGAAGTCCTTGGTTGGGCAAGTGAAGCCCTGGTTTCCCTCATCCACACGCTCTGCAGGTCTCAGGATCATGTTCCTATCGTACAGACCACCCCCATCGTAGCATTCATGATCGAGAACTGCATCGAAGTCTAGACTTGTCTCGCGGTAGAGAATCGAGATCAGGTGAACATGGTATCCCAAGACTCCGTATGCTCGGGAATGCTCCAGTTCTCTTCAATCATAGAAGGATGAAACTGGCCCTCGATATTGGGGAAAATCTGCTGTCCGTCGTTTTGGGAGGACTTAAAATCATGGACAGCGAAAGAATCCATCGGCTGAATGAATTCACTGCCAAAATCCCAATTCATGTCAGCGCCGTGTAAATTTTGTTGCCCAGAAATTGCCATTTCAACTCCATTCTCAGGCTGAGAAAACATTTCGCTGGGAGAGGGCTCTGAAACAAAAGGAGAGCTGGCTTGAGGGGCAATCTGGGGTCCAGAAATGCCGTAGACATGAGAGGGACAGGCGCTCGACTCAGACGTATTCGGTGGCGGAGGTGCCGCCGACCAATTCTGTCCGTTGATGCCAAATTGGTGGGGGGTTTGAGAGAGATTTGCAGTCGAGTCGGTTGGTGCCGGAAATGGGACCGTGGCCTGGAAGTATGATCGTGGGTCGGGATGAGCGACGGCGGGCTGTTGAGCTTCTTGGGATTAATGAGGGTTGTTGTTGAAGGCTGGACATACTTACATTGAGGCAGGTCATACAAATGGTTCTTGCATCGCTTTAGAACCTCTTCCTCGGTGGTGCAGGGTCGCATCGTGTAAGATATGGCCTGCGTGCCGCCATTCATGATGTAGGCGACTGAGAAGCCGTCGTTGGATTGACTTGTGACAGTCCAGAAACCACCAGCGCAGGGCTCAAGTGCTTGAAGAGCAACCTTTGGGAGCACACCGGGGATTGCCGCAACCGCATTACTTTGGGAGGCTCCCGCAGGAGATTGATTCGAGGACATGATTTCGGGAGGATGATGAAAGGACTGGTGTCTTGGCTTGTCTGCGTTGATGTGAAGGCGTAGAAAATTCCGGAAGAAAGTGTAGGAGAAATTTGACGAAGGTGTGTAAGAAAATAAACGGCAAGATGTGGTGGTTGGTGAGAGGTGAAGTCTGAGGGTAGGGTGAGGCTGTGGACATCTCCGGTCGATGTCGAGACCAAAGGCTACCTAGGTACTATCTGAGCCATTGGTGAATAGGTACTTAGGTATTGGAAAGCCGAGAGTGGGGCAGTCAGACTCCTTTAAGTTGTGTATCCCCCCGGATGATACGATACACCAAAGATGGGGATTCCATTGCAACAGGGTCAACATTATTTCTGCTACGACCAAAGGGCATCAAATTAATTAGCTGCTGCTTGATTTCCTCAGAGTCAATCTTACTGAAAGCAAAATCTTCCCAACTCTTGTAGAAGAGAGCCCCATTAAATCCTGTTACTTACTCTTAATCCCCACCTCGTGATTTAAGTCTGTAGTGGGACAGGAAAAGGAGCCCGTCAAGATGACTTTTAGGATGCGGGTGTCCTAACTTTGGGAACACTTCCAAATATGTCCGATTAACTAAGCTGATTGAATTTTTAGCAATCATTCCAGGGAATGTATTATCGTAAATCTAGATCGCGGAATCACACTAACCGTTGAGTCGTCTCCCTTTCTAGAGAGAAAGCTCGTATCGCTGCATTACTATGGTGCTGAATGGCCACAAACTGGTCGTAGCATATCTAGAGAAAACCTTTACCTCCAGTGCGTCCTGTAAGATTAAATGTCGTTATACCCTTTTAGGCCATGTATCTGTACTAGAACTGAAAATAAAACGGCTTTGAAATGTACTATAAGGTTCCATCTAGATGTCTCATTACTGCTGGGGTATTTTCATCAGTGCCATGGGAATTTAGAGACGCGATACATGTAATATTGCCCAGCGCTTAATTTTTAAAAGTAAGAAAGTTCCATCAGTAGTCTGAGCTCAGGTATCTACTCTGTTACAGTATCTTGAGTTGAATCGTGACAAGAGACGCAAGAACTTGTTTTGGGGCTTCGATGAAGGAATAGAGGCTAGCTGACACTGGACATATGGTTTGGTTCCTCAGAAGTCTTTGGAAACCTCTGGCCTATAAATTTCGTGCGTAATACTCATAGCATGGTGAGATATCCGAGGAGTGTGAGGGTGAGCACAGCGCCAGGAAAAGCAGGGGAGCCTAGGTAGCTAAGTAGGTACGGGCGCTATGGTGAGCTTGGAGTGAGATGAGGGTCAATAGAAATATCTTTATTGACAGTTGATTTCAATTGGATCTGACTTCACTGTGCGCTGCCTGGGCTATGATTGGGTGACCGACAAGTTGCTTCCGACTTAAGGACCCCCACCTCCTCTTTCCCTCCTCCTTCTTTCCTTCCTTCACCTGCACCTTCAACTCGACCTGGAAAAATCCAGCAACTTTGTCTTCATTCCCCACGCAAGGTGTTTGTGGAGAAATTCCGAACCAACTTGTCCCATCTAATTACAAACCTTCATCACCGCGCTCGTCTACTATCGTTGAGGATACGGAAACCATGAGCAGCCACGCACTCGTCTTGCCCGCGGGTGTCTTCACATCCAAAAGCGATTGGACTCCAGCTCAGCTCACCGCTACCTGGGTTCGCCTTGAGACCCAAATCAATCCCTTCAACAGAGTTCTTAACATTCCCGGCGATCTCTTCCGCACCTTTGATGTTGGAGCAAAGAGATTCATTGCGAACGCTTTCATGTTGGTTATTTCATCTGGACGCGTAATTTTGGATGCTGACTGAAGAAGGCAACATACTCAGGAGATGGTCATGTTCTGCCGCGACGGAACTGGATACGACCGCTACTTCCTTGGCAACCCTCGCCATTTTCTTGGAGGCAATGGTATCATCATGGAAGTTTCAGACAGCGAGCCGTTCTGGTTTCCCTGCTTGGATGCCATCGAGATGACCAGGGCCCCAATGGCAAAGCCAATCGTGCCTCCATCCAAGAACAAGGAGAAGAAGATTCCCCGCCCTCCCAATGCATACATCCTGTACCGCAAGGAGCGCCACACCATTGTGAAGGAGGCTAATCCTGGAATCACCAACAATGAAATCTGTGAGTTTATCCTTTACCAGTAGTACATATTCCCTAACATCAAGAAGCTCAGGTCCTGGGTTCCGCCTGGAACACTGAATCTCGCGAGGTCAGACAGAAGTACAAAGATATGGCCGACGAAATCAAGCGGGCTCTCCTTGAAGCTCATCCGGACTACCAGTACAAGCCTCGAAAGCCTTCTGAAAAGAAGCGACGAGCCCGCCGAAACCCCCAGTTCCAGCAGACTCCATCTCAAGACGATGGAGATGCACTCATGGAATCATCCCCAGGCAATCTCGATGAGCCAGACGGTCCCGCTGACGAGTTTTAAGCCTGCGCTCAAGTTGACTTGAACGCACCAAGAGTGACCGCGAAGGGGTGGGGTATAAGCACGACGGGGAAATGAGTCTGGAAATTAGAATTTTGCTCACGCATTAATGCCTTGTTATGATACCCAAGGGAGGTTCCGAAGCCGAGCTGTCCATATTCCTTGGACAGTTCCGCCGTTTTTCTATGTTAAGGGATTGGAACTCCATCACGAACGAAATGATTTTACTTTTTCACACTTTTTCTCAAAGTATCTAGATGATAGAGACTCTTCCCAAATATACCAAGTCGGTCAAATCCTGCTGTGCTACTCATCACATTTCCAGCGTTGTACTTGGCAGAAACTCACCGAGACAGTGTGAGATACCGACCTAGATTCCGGAGTCCAAGTCAAATGGAGGCTTGTGGACTTTACAGAGAAACGTCGAGGGGGGGTTTGTAGTACATCTAAACTCGAAAAACGTGTTAAGAGTTGCCCGTGCGAAAACCCCAAAATAATGATTGTACAAGTATCGCCCCATCTATCTCGTGGTCATGATTTCCCTCTTTCGATGCCCTGTAGGCCCCGTCTCGCGACGTTATTGCGATTGCGACTTGTTCCAATCACTGCTCCAGATGAATGTCCCGCATCGCCATTCTGTGTCCTTCTCCTTCTCACCGGAGGGGCCGAGCGGCCGGGGGCAAATATAGAATGATCGACCTAGCGCTAAAGTTAGTCCCGATCGTTCCACACAGTTCGATCCACAAATTGCCTAATGGGAGGGCGTGCGGGTCAATATTGGAAAGGGGATGGGCGATGGGAACGTACCGCAATTGACTCCAGGCTTTTTGGTGGTGAGGCTGATACAAGGCTCGTTGTGCTCGCACCGCGGAGCGACCCGTTTCCCAAGGAGCTTCGACCAAGACTCCTTGGCCTGGATGGGGTCAAAAACCGTCTGTGATTCGATGGAAGACTCAGTTGGATCTGGTGGCGCGGCCTGATCAAGGTCTGGATGTGGAGGGGTAGGATTCTCCGAGTCGGTAGGGTTATGAGAGAAAGACAACGGGATGGCCGTATCGCTGGCAGTCCCTGCATTATTTTCTACTCTGGGAGCAACATTCTTCGGTTTGAAGAACCCCCGTAGCGTCTTTTGGCCAGGGGCGACTTTGGCCTTCGCATTGGTGTTTGTCTCTGCGCCCTGCTTGTTGCGCTTTGATCTGACTGGTGTGCCTGTCGATTCTGCAGGTCGCTTCGGGGCGGGTGGCTTCTGTGGGCTTGCAGAGCAGGCAGTCTCGGCCTCATTTCCAAAATTAGCACTGTCGACTGTGCGCTGGCCGGCGTCTTCGCTGCTGCTAACGATAGTTGAGCTGCGCGGAACTATCTCGGCGCTTGTCAAACCGTTGGAGGACTCTGGGGTTGACGGGCCCTGTGAGGATGAGCTTGGGCAAATTGCTTTCTTTGTGAACATGTCGCGGATGCTTTGCCGACGATCAAATTCTGGTATTAGCTTCGCGGAAAGGGGAAGAAGATCCTTCTGGCCCCATTCACGTAGACGCTTCCCACCCTCAAACATGCCGGGAGGATTTACGAGGTCTGACAAGGAGACCTCCTTGCCGCCGACCTTCACAGTATCTGACGCCACGGCAAAGACGGGGCAATGGTCTGAGCCCATCAGGCCCTCCTGAATATTGGAGTCGATGAACCAATCCTTCAGCCCATCACTGCACAGCACGTAGTCGATGCGGCTGCCGTAATTAGCCGGGCGGGTGTTCTTCTTGGTATCCCAGCATGTGTTCATCCCTCTTCTCGTTGGGTGAAAACACCGGCAGAGATCCCATAGGACAGGCTGCTCCCGTCCTTGGTCGCGACCGCCACTGACCGACCCTTCAAAGAGGAGCTGGTTGAGGATGCGCTGGGATGGCAAGGATGCCCACTCTTCAATTGTCATATTTGACTTACGGATACTCTCTGCGACATTTGTAGAGTCCATCTCGGACCTTACTACATTCAGGTCTCCAGTGAGTATGACTTGCTTGCCTGCTGCGACAAGGTTGCGTATACGAATGTCGAGGGCTTCGAGGAAACCGACACGAAAGTCGTCGCGGGACTCGTCTCGGTTTGCTGGACTGTAAACTCCCAACAGGACAAACCCAGGGAACTCCAAGGCAACACATCGTCCTTCTGAGTCAAGGGTCATCTCATCAACAATGCCGGAGAGCTGCCCAGGGCGAGGGTACCCGCCAATGTGCTGGTCCTGGGGTAGATCGCGGAAGCTGGTTGAAGACTTGGGGGCTGTGAGTGTACCGGTAATACCCTCTTCCGCGCGTATCGGTGCGCATGTTGAGTTTCGTGTGTAGATAGCGACTCCAGAGTACCCTTTAACGTTGTCAGATCCGGGAATTGAGACAGGAGAGGGAGACAACTAACCCTTCTTGTGGCGAGGAAGACTAAAGTAAACATCCCATCCGGGGACCAGAACCATGTCATCTCGCAAATCCTTTCTCTGGATTTTGGTCTCTTGCATCACCACGATGTCGGCCTCGAGAATGTCGAACATGGCCTGGACTGGAATCAGTCCCAAGCCCTGGGATGCGTGAAGTTACAATTCTCACCTGGAATGTCCTGTTTTCCCTCCATGGCTGGTAAGAGAATGGATTTCTTTGAAAAAGACATGAGCTTTCATCACAGATGAACGGTTTCTCGCGTGGCCATATACCTGATGCCATTCACTTATTGATCGGTTAGTAGACGACCATTTTGGTGGGGGAGTAGCAAGCTCACCATTCCAAGTAGTGATACGAAAACCCATAGTGACAATAACTTCTAATTAAGGACACAAGTCCGCGACAAGCTCCTCTAGTGACGAGGAGAAGCCATGGACTCGTGCTCTCTCACGGCCAGCGAGGGGCGGAGATAGGGACTGTCATGGAGAAGTGCGAGGCGTTGTTGGGCGCAATGACTGAAAACGTTTTTTGACAAATATAGGGGCTCAGACTGTCAGTGTTCGGGTAGAACGAAACCACTCCGTACGACGTTGACCTCTGCAGATCCCAAACTGGATGATTGAAACTAGCGATTGGGAGGCGTCATCGGATGCGCCCCACACCGCGATCTACGGTTTCGGCGGTCGCGCTGGGCTCACGGTGTCACGTGCAGCTTCGGCAAGTGACGCCTTAATTATCAGGCAGCAACAAATTAGCCCACCAAGCTTCTCGGCAATGACCTCAGGTCAGGTCATGTCGTTTCAAACCTCAATTCTCTCGACACCACCCGAAAACCACCATGTTCGCCGCTCGATTCGCCCGATCTTCCCCGCGCGTTGCCGCGCAGCTCCGCGCTCCGGCTCAGCGTCGCTTCGCCACCGGTGCGACTGAGAACCAGTTCATCACCGAGCGCGAGCACATCAAGGAGCACGCCAAGGGCAGCACCGGTACGTCCGCACCCGGAGGAGGAGCCAATTGGTGTTGGAAAAGCGGGAGCTAACTTTTCTCAGAGCTGTGGAAGAAGATCTCCATCTAGTATGTTAACTGCTGCCGACCGAGACACCTGAGCGAATTCCCTCGTTGCTGTCGAGCTGGTGCCGAGCTTTGCCGGTAGAGGGCCAATTGTTGGAGTAAAAGCTGACAAGTGATGAAGCGGCGTCATCCCTTGCCTGGCTATCGCTGGTGCCAACGCCTACTGGCTGTGGAATGAGCATTGGGAGCACTGGTCTCACATGCCTCCGCTGGAGGAGCGCCCCGAGTACTCGTACCAGAACATCCGCACCAAGAACTACCAGTGGGGCGACGGTGACAAGGTTAGTTGGTCCAAAGACTTCTTTGATATGAGAATAGGTATGCTAACTAATTATAGACTATCTTGTAGGTGCTATCCGTCGGCTCCGGTGGCTGATGTGAACTGCTTTGGAGAACCAAACCTCGTTGTGTTGAATGAGATTGCTAACTGTTCCTCAATAGCTGGAACGACAAGGTCAACTACCACCGCAAGGACAAGGTCTAACTGGATCGCTGACCCTTTGCTATGGTTGTCGACGGTGTTAGAATAGTATCTCTTAAGTGAGACGTCTGTACAGGTCCATAGGACAGAGACTTTGAATCAAGATTCCCTTTGTATCTCGCCTGAGCTACACTACATTTTGCAATCTTTTTATTACTTATGTGTGAATGTCGACTAGGCTTCGGGCCTTATACATGGCCAATCGTACAGGATATCTTCCCAAATAGAAGGTCTTCATCGACCGAGTAGTCCCAGCCACCTTGATCATCTTTCGTTGCATATTCCCTGAGGATTTGTTTCTGCGGCTTTAAATTCGTGTATTGAAATAGTATGAATGTTTGATATGCTTGTTCTCTCTAACCTTGTTTTCTTTCGTTGTCTCTGTGATGTTGTTCGTGGTCCATGTTCGGTGTGCAACTTGTGTGGTGATGCTGTTGGCCGAGGAAAGCCCGAACCACACCACCACACGGCGGTTTCCCTCCACGGATCACGACTGTTGGACGCGTCTCCCACCAACGCTCCAGCTTACTTCTCATTTCGTGTCTGCCCAAACTTCGAAACCGTACGAAATACGGCGCCGATTTTTTTTCGGTTTCAGACCATCGCCGAGTTAGCCAACATGCACCCTAAACAAACTCACTGAGCGCTGCCACGAACCAAGTCGCGGGCGGCGCGACTGTCTGAAGGCAAAAACTGGGAATCGGAAAGGGCTGTTGTTTGCATTGTCAACGGAACATCAAAATGGCTCGCTATCTCACGCCAGCAAAGATTGGGCTTCTGGCCCTCATTGAGTTGTATACCGATGAGGTGGTTCCCAGCGATGCGATACTCCCAGTCTTGTCGTTCATCACCTCGCATCTGACGGATCGAGTCTCGACACCTGGTTCATCGGGCGTCTCTACGCGATGGCGAAAGGCAGAGCAGACAGTTAGCCTGGTTATCTCAATCAAGGACTTTGAGAAGCTTCTGGGGAGCTATCCTTTCCTCATGGGCATGCCTGGAAGAAAACTCTGGGACCAGTTTCTGGGAAAGCTCTGGAGCATCAACTCGCTAGATGCACTGCACGTCTTCTTTGAAGACCTGTCAAACATGCTCGCGAAGCCGGGAGACTCCGAAACCGGGATTAAACTGTCCAGGAACTCACTATTCGGTGCCTTCATTCGCAAAGCCCAAGTTGAGTTGGGACGGTTGCGATGGCACGACACGACAGAGCTTTGGAAAGATTTTGTTCGTTACCGTCAGCCCACAGCTCATTATTTGAGACGCAAAATACCGGGCTTTGGGCGTCTCAGCTTTGACCACGTCCTGTTGATGGGCGAGCAACAGGACTGGGACTCAGAGAGTATATGTACCTTGACCTCAGTGGCGTATGGGGATATGTTGGCCGGTGGGCAAACGAGCACTTTGCCAGTGAGCACGGACGATATCGAGAAGCTGCTCGAATTTCAAATTGAACAGATGCAAAGTATGTCATGAAGTCGGGGAGTTTGTGGCAGCCCTGCTGACTGCGACCCATCAGAATATGGGACCAGAGTCCCTTTAGAAATTCGGCACCAGTTCCAAGACTTGCTCCACGACAGCTTTACAATACCGAGTTTGACCCATCTCCTCAAGTAAGGCGTCTCGTTAGTGGTTGTGAAAACAGTACTGATGCATCTTGCAGCTATATGGACGCATGGAAAGCAGGAGAGTACACGACGTCATTCGACCTGCTACACAGGTATTTTGACTACACTATGCAAAGTCGAGACCGTCCGTTCTATCAGTATGCCCTCATGAGCTTGGCTACGCTGCAAGCCGACTTTGGGTGTTATAAGGACGCATTAGCTACGATGATGGAGACCGTCTCTACGGCGAGGGAGAACCGGGACATGGTGTGCCTCAACTTTGCCTTGAGCTGGTTGTTTCATTTTGGTCGGTCCCATCCGAGACTGGTTCGACATCTGGAGTCCAACAGTATGTTAGGCACAGGTAAGGAGAGCTTAGCCTTCCTCCGCGTCAAGACTAAAGAGGCGGGGTCATGGTCACTCTGGAGCTCCGTCCTACTCACTGAAGCTAAGCTGGGGCTCATCAACGGTGACAGTGTTGCAACGTCGCTTGAGTCCATGGTTCGCAGCTCCCAGATTATTGTGGAGAAGAATATGAAGACCCTGTACGGATGTCAACTGTCCCTGTCTTTTGCTCTTTGGGCTAGGTTGGGCGTAACGCATCTCTCAGCAATGTCATCCGAGGTGTTTCTGCGTTGCCATACTTCCGCTGCCCATGTTGTCGACGAAATAGCTCTCACGTGCCATCTTGCACTGATACTTGCCGACAAAGGGAAATATGACGAGGCTCTAAGGAAGTTGGAGAGTCTAGACGAGAACAAGTTGAGGTCTTGGAAAGAAGGACAGTACTGGTACAAGTATAGGGGGATCATCAAACTCAAACGCGATCTGCGCCACAGCAACCTCGATGGAGCAGAGCAGCTCCTGGACCAGCTATTGCAGTCCAAACACGACGATGCAGAACCCGACTTCGCGTTCTTGATAGACACTCTCCACCTCGAGTACCTCACTCGCCGCGGCGATCTACAAGCTGCGTTCACAAAAGTGGACTCTGTGTTGTCCCAGCTTCGGGAGGAGAATAGGGACATTGCGCTTAGAGTAGGACTTCTTCTCTGGAAAGTATTTCTTCTCGACCAGGCTGGACGGCCACAAAGGGCCTTCTCTATTGCCATGAAAGCAGCTGGGATTGCCTGGCGTGCGCGGTTGATTCACTATCTGTGGAAATCCATCGGTTCCATCGCTAACATCCTGGTGTCGCTGGGAGAGTTTGAAGCAGCATCTCAGCTGCTCGTGGCCATCATTCCGAGAGCTCTGGAGTGCGAATCACCAGAACTCGTCAGCCAGCTTTATTCCTATCTCGCGGATGCAAACATGGGTCTTGCTGGGAAAATGGGGCCAAAGTCTGCCAAACGCACGGAGTACATGACGGCGGCGTTGGCTGCTGTGAATAAGGCCTTCGACCACTATTCCAGCATTGAGGATATCAACCGCCAGTGCGAGATGATGGCGAAGAAGGCTATGATTATGAAACTCTCCGGAGATATGGTGCTAGCGGCGGATTATGCTGCGGCGTATGTAGCGCTTCGGAGGAGCGCAGAGTCTCTGAGTTTGGGAGGGGGATGAATTATGATGGAATGAGTATATAATTATTGGACGTTGATATGTTATACATTGATGAATACACAGTTGTGTCCCTTGCCGTCCGTCGGCCAAACTGACTCGAGCGTGTAACTGATGCCCGAGCCAGCATTCGTGAGACACTATTATCTGACGATCAGGCATTTACGTACGACGCAATGCTCCTAGTCAGGACTCAGGCAGTTAATAACCTAATACGCGGGGGCATGTGTTCCCCCATACCGCCTTTACCACTGAATCTTTTCGCCCTTGCGGTTCTTTAAGCCTTTTGACTCTTCTCCTTCCTTTGTATCTTCCACACCGGCTACCGTAGCGCCCTCGTCCACCGTGTTGGTAGCCCATATCCGCTCTATGCACAGCTCAAACGGACCCTCCACCCGGTCTGTCAGCCCAATACCCACCGTCTTGACCTTTTGCCGCAGCAGCTCCGTCTGCGGCTCCACCACAAAGCCGTAGTTTGTCCGCACAAAGTCGTTCCACCGCACCATGACCGTCTCCCATTGCCCGGGGCTCTTGGCGAAGAGCCGGTGCTGGTGCAGGTCCGACGGCTCCACGCCCTCGGTCTGCACGTTGATAAAGTATGAGCGGTGGTCGGCCTTTATGCGTAGCGCCAGGTATGTGTAGGGATCAATGTCCCACAAGGCGCGGCCGAAGAGCGTCGAGGGCTGGTCGGGGGTGCGGAAGGCGGCGTAGCCAGAGCGCTTGACCTTGGGCTTGTCGGCGGGGAGGGCGGTGGAGATGCTGCCGTGGAAGCGGGCGTAGGAGGATGGCGAGGAGGGAGACGGAGAGGAGGATGAAGCGGAGGGGGAGGTCACGAGGTCGAGGTTGCTTTTCGAGAAGCCACCGATGAGGTCGTCGCACATGACGACGCAGCTGTTGACAGAGTCTTTGTCGTGGAAGTCATAGAGGTCTCGAGGGCCCTGTGGGCCTTTCACGGCTTCAAGCTTGAAGGCTAGAGGGAAGAGTTAGACCACAGCCAGCTGACATTTGGAGAAGAACAAGCCAACCTATGCTGGAGCGTCGCGAGAGCTCGTCGAAGCTCCGGCCTAGTAGGCCCTTGGCGAAAAGCGGCCGCGTTACTCTCATGACGGCGACAGGTGGTATTAAGTCGATTCGGGTAGGAAGGTTCGGGGAAGTGCGAGATGAAAGAGCCAATCGGCTCACGGAGTCACTTGTGTCATGGGACCGAGGCGCAGATTCTGATCGCGCGCGCTGTAGATTGTTCTACAATGAAGCACCAGTTGGAAGTGGGACGGACGTAGTGGGAGGAGGTTGAGCTTCGAATGAGGAAGATTCACACAGGGCTGTGGGTGTGAATATGAATGCGCCGCCGCAAAGCCGCATTTTAGCACCGGGTACTGGTTGCGACCATGGCGGAATATAGATGATCCGGCGCTTTTTGGAGTCCTGGAGGAAATTCTTCGACCCGCGTCCCCGGCATCACCATTCCACTATGACGCCTCATTGGCGGTAATACCGGTCTCTCTTTCACCTTGGTTGGATTTCCTTCGTGTCTTTTACCACAATGTCTATGCCATACCGGTTAGGGACGGCGGCAGCGCCGCTACGGCGCCCCGCGATCGTCGCCTCCCCCCTCCACGCCCTCGTCCATCCTCGGACCGGCCAGCGATTTCAGCTCAGAGCGAAAGGCGATATTGTAAACAGAATGGGTCGCGAGCTGGAGAACCGGGCAAAGAGAACTCAGTCAGACTTTCTTATGTCCCAGGCTCAACGGGAAGCGGCCGCCTCGGAATTCAAGAGTGGAACGATGCCCATGTTCCCCAGTAAGACCTTCCCTGTGACTGGGACTCAACCGCCTTTCGAGTCTTTGAAACCCAATTGCTTGGAACATATGGGCTGACTCGTGCCGAATCCTTGTAGCAACGTTCGTGTCCGCTCCTCTCTCCCAATACCCCAGAAATCCCACCGAGTTCCTCGCCTACCAGTGGCACCGAACAAAGTCCTACTTTGCTTCCAGGATGAGTGTCTTGGGAGCCAAGGTGGATTCCATGGGCAAGAAGTGGACAACCAAGCCCAAGTTGAAGATCCACAGCGGGAAGATTGCGCCGACGGCTAAGATCATGTACCGCGAGCTGCTCGAGGCTTTTGCGGCCGGCGACAAGGCCACCATCAGGAAGCTGTGCACGCCTGCCTACGCCGACAAGTTCCTCATGGCCATTGAGCGCCGCAAGCCCGGCGAGCAGCTCCACTTTGAGCTCAAGGATACCAAGGGCCTCTTCTACCCCCGACTGCGGTCGCACATGATTGGCGATGGCAGCTTCTACGAAAAGGGCACCCTGCTGGAGCAGGCCGTGGTGGCCATCTCAACGGAGCAGAAGCTATACAAGACCAAGACCGCCACCGGCGAGACTATTCCGGGGAGCGTCAAGGTCCAGGACCGTGTGGAGCACGTTGTCCTCTCGAGGGAAATTAAGACCGCCACCTATACTCGGTCGCCGTGGCGGATATGGGGTACGACGAACTTTACAACTCTGGAAAAGATGCGTGAGCGGGCAAAGTTCTGGGAGAAGGAACAAGCGAGGATGGCCGGGTGGAAAACGGACTAATAGTTTGATGTGTTAAGAGATGGCGGCTGGAAGTCCGGGGATAACCTGGTCAAGACGAAATCTGTAAAACAGTGTATATTTTATGGCATGAATATGTACTATAGCCTAGCATGAGAGCGGCCAATGTATGTCTTGACAGTTCCCACCGCCGAGCGAGCCCCCATCATGCCCCAGTTGCCCCGGCATGAACACCAGTATATCAATGGTGTATCTACAACTATACTGACTTGTCCACCAAGAGAATCCGTCTTTCCAAGCATGTTTCCCGTACCAAAACATTGTGGGATCCCCTCAGCCTCAACTCCTCTTGGGTTGGCTTGGGAAGCCAAAACTTAGAAGAATTTGCCCGCTTCTTTGGGAGCGACGCTCTCCTGCTGGGAAGTGTCATCTACAGCCTCTGCGGGTTCGAACTCGAGAGGCCGATCCAGGGCGTCGAACCGACGTCCCTGCTTCTTGGCCATGACATACTGGATGGCCAAACGGACCCCTAAGGCGCCGAAGCCCCAGATGAAACTCCCCACAGGGGCAGCCACAAAGGCGCCGAAGACGCCATAATCGCCAGCGTATAGACCCTGCTGAATAATGAGGAGCTCGGCACCTTGCTTCGCGTCGCCGTAGTAGATGGTGCCAAAGATGAAGACGGTGAGGAGGCCGCCTAGCCCGCCGACCACAATTTCCCAGCCGCGCAACCAGTAGAAGCGGTCCGATAGGCCAACGCAGAGGATGGGGATGGTGGCAGCCGAGACGAGGTCGCTGATGAGGTAGATCTGCAGGATAGAAGGAGCCTTGAGGGCGATCACGACGACGGGGAAAATGATCAGGACGACGAGAGCTCGTATGAACCAGATGTTGATCCTGTTGCGGAAGAGGTCATTGGAGGCGGTGGAGACCATGGCGGACTGGATGCTGTCAAATGCGGCGGTGCTCAGGCTGACGACCATGACGACAATGATGCCGACAACCCAGCTGGGGAGCGAGTTGAGGAGGGAGAAGAAGGCCACGGAGCCAAGCTGCGGAGGGTCACCCGGCCAGACTCCAGACCACGTCGCGATGAGGCCGGTCGAGCCAACAAGTGTGAGGATGCACACCAGCGCGACACAGGCAATAGACGCGCCGATTATTAGGTCCTTGTCGGTCTTGGAAGAGAAGGTGCGTAGCCAGAACTGTGCGAGGAAGAAGTCGTTGGTGAAGACGGCGACCGGAAGGATGTAGAGTATATGCCAACCCAAAAGACTCGGCTTCAGGAGGCCCGATTCTTCGATTAGATGAGGCTTGATGTCTATGTTCACACCGATTGTGATGGCGGCGATGATGATGAGGCCCATCACCATGGTGCCTTGGATGACATCGGTAAAGAACGAGACCTTGAACCCGCCAACAGCTGATAAATGTCAGTATATATCCAATTTCTGCATTCCCCAAGGTGATCGTACAGGTGTAGATGGTGGTGATGACACATTGCACGATCATCACCGGAAGCCCGTCAAGCCCCGTCAGTAGGTTGATAACCTGCCCGATGGCCGAGAGCTCCGAGATCATGTACAAAAATAGCGTCACAAGAGTCATGAAGCTGAGGTACAACATCGTGACAGTCCCATATCTCTGCCTTGTCCACTCAGTGAGGACAAAGCCCTCGGGACACTTGCGGCGGATGATGGGGCCTAGGGTCGCGAAGATGAGCATCGGCAGTCCCGACGCCAATGCGTAGATGATGAGGCCCTGAACACCCGCAATGGTGGCGAGTTCGGGGTACGAGAAGAGGATTCCGGATCCGAGAGCTGGGTGCTGCTGTCAGTATATCTGCAAGTGTTAGGGGGGTATAGGAGTAATCGGAGCGGCAGCACGTTTCCCACGCAAGCATTAACTTGATCGAGTATGACGGTACAATCTCAGCTTCGTTTCCAACAGAGGCGAACATCTCCGGGGGCTTTCGAAAGCCCCAGGTTGGATGGACGGCCACTGCGTCAACTCAGCGCCCGTAGTGAGCCGCATCCTCTCCTCTCCCTGCGCAATGTTCCCAGAGCCTCTCTGCCTGAGCGAGACTCCCAAGAGTCTTGGGTGAAGATCAGTGGTGACCCCACAGGGTTCATTGCGGGAGGGAGGGGAGAAGATACAAAGATTTTGATACGAACCTTGTCGTCTATCATACTTTACTCGAACAATGGTTGATAATGCCTCATGGCCCCGTCGGATATCGTGTTTCACGATTCGCTACCGCTTCGATCATGGTGCCGAGCATGTCTGCTCTACTCACCCGAAGCGATGAAGTTGAGGGCCAGAGGTATGGCTATAAAACGTTAGCCTCAGCATTCGTGGGCACCGGGGGAGTTGTTCGCTGTGTTGGAACCATCCAGCAGCTGTATTGGCGGGTTCTCTGACCAGTCTGAGTCCTGTTGCTGGAGAGGAAGTCCATCTTGCCCTGGTCCTTCATCCGCCAGGCAACGACTGTTCCCATTACCCTTTTTCATCGGTCTTAGTTTCAGAATCACGGAGAAGTTTGTCCAACTCACAGGAAGGCTCCATAGGTGAGGTAGATGATGGCATTCGATGCCTCAGACGATGGTTGCCCCATGCTATCGACGAAACTGGGGTCGTGGTTGTCAACGGCCTCCTCAATCAGGCAAATGATAATTCAAAGACGAGACAGAACGAGATGGAAGTTCGCTGTTTGAGGCCGCGACTTTAATAGTGTTGATGAGGGGGTAAAACCTTGTACTCGCCAAAACTCTGCGCATGCCAAGGTATCGCCATGGGGGTTTGCGGCGACAGCCGGGACACCTTTCCAAGTGGGGAAAAGCAAATGATTTCGTCCCAACATGGTAATACGTAATCCGACCCAAAGCGGACGAAAAATTAGTATGGAAGAATCATCGACTTGACAAATCATCAAACGCAAGACATCATTTGGTGGGAAAAGCCCTTTTGTGGCTACTGGTACCTACTGAAAGAAGATCAACGAGCAAAACAATCAGAAACGACTTTAAACTTTGAGGCACTTTTATCCATCTATGATGAATCCAGTCATCCTCAAAAGGAAGATGTCGCGAGACATTCAAAGCAAGATTGTTCATCCCAAGTTCCGAAATTCCCTGCCTCCCCCAAATCCTCGTTTCCTAAACCCCCACGCGACAGGAGACCGTGATATACCTGCACCAAACTCGCCGGAAACCCAAAGTCCTGGGAAACCTGTCCGTCTATGCAAATCAACCCCGGCGCTCCCCGCCAAACTCCTGAAAAAAGGGATCCTGAGAAAATTAATATTGCAGACGTGTAAAGCCGTGTTGCGGTGAAAAGAATAGGAGATTGATTGTATGCAGCATTAAAACGTTGGTGAACCACGCGTGCCATTATGCGTCAGAAGCCATTGAAGCCACTGTGAGTAACTGATGCACCACACCTTGTAGCCGGGGTGGGGAGTCGTGACAATGAAGTCATGGTAACTAAGACTCATTACGTACTGCCCGGATCAGGCACAAAGTAAAGGAAATGTGACACTTGAAACTTGATAGCAAAAAAATACCGTTTTTTTTGGTCGCTGCAGCCATTTTGAGCGCGCGAGTTGTCATAGGGACGCAGCTGATGTAGGCGCAGGCAGTCATGGCAATGAAAAGTAAGTCGAGAAAGAAGCTGTAGCAAAAATTCGAAGCTTTGTTGCAAGGAAGCTGAACTGAGAGAGGTGAGCCGCCGTTGTTTCTGGGTAGACATAGTCCCAGGTAATTAGCACGGTGTAAAAGGCTTGAATCCCAAACCGAGATATTTGGTTGATCTTGACTGGTGGCGAGATGTGAAAAGGCAGGTGAGCGCAGCATAAGCATGAATGAAGAAATTAAAGGAGACCGGGAAATTTATAGCATCGAGTAGCCGAGATCGTTGGCGATGAGAAAGCACTTCGCGGGATCTCGTGCCGTTGGGGAGCTCGGGGGCAACTCTGCTTACTTGGGGGAGCCTTTGCCTTTAACGTTGTCTGGAAAGGACTCGGACGATTTTTTCTTGGTCTCAGAGTGCTCAGGCAATTTCCCCCTAGCCTCAGAGGACTCTGGCGATTTATTTTTGTTCCGAGAATCGGTCGCACCAGCACGAGTTGGTGTCGGGGGTGCATCCGGAGAGGACGATCTCTTGGGCGGACTAGTCATCCCAGGTCCAAGGCCAGTGTACATCGGGTTACCGTACGGATCGGACCAGATAAATCCTGGAGGGTAGCCCATATAGCTATTCAGAATGGCTGGGTGAAGTGGAGGAGCGTAAGCACCTCCCATACCGTATGGCATTGAGGGATGGCCGTAAGGGTTGATAGGCGAAGGTATGTAGCCGTATGGCATTGCATATGGCGGTGGTGGAGGCGGCGGCGGCGCAAGATGGCCTGGTCGCTTCTCAGGAGAACGTCGTTCCTCGTCCTCAGACTTTTCATCTTCAGACTTTCCATCTCCACAGTGTTCATGTTCAGTCTTCTCACCATAAGCCTCCTCATCTTTCGCTTTGTCGGCTTCATCATCAGCATCATACTGGCAAGATGCTTCAGCCTTAGTTTCAGAATCGGATTCCAATCTTTCTTCACCTCCATCAGCTTCGTCGGGCTGGATCTTGGAGCCCAATTCGACCTTAGGGCTCGTCTTTGGCTCCCCCATGCCCTGTAAAAACGAAACTCGCGGTTTGGTTTCGCTGTGCTTTTGGAGATAAACAGAGCGCACAGGCGCTTTTCCCTTGGATTTAGGGGTAGTCTCTTCATGCGCAGAGGCCGAAGATGAGCTCTGAATAGAATGCCGGACTGAGGAAACACGCTCAGGGATGAACCGAGCTGGCGTGTTCCAAGGTTCGCGGCTCTGTATTCTTGAAGAACTCGCTGGAGTCCTGTGAGTCGCACGGAAGGATCCATGAGACGAATCGCTAAATCTCGATGTTGGCTGGCCTGGGGTGTTGTAAAAGTTGCGGACGGGAGTTCGCATCTGAGCATTGTAGCCAGATGAAGGGGAGTCCAGCACTGGAGGTCTGGATGACCGGCTCAAAGAAGCAGAGTGTCGACCATAACTGGACGATCCTGAGGGAGTGTAGTCTCTTCCTCTGTACTGGTAAGGGGAGGGCGCGATTGGAGCCGGGGTACGAGGATGGGGACTCTGCGGGGGGGCTTCGAAAATCCTAGATTGCTTTCGTTGGACTCGGATGATGTGCCCGCGCAGCTCGATATTGTGCTAAAACGATGTTAGCTATATTAACTCAGTCTCAGGTATAATGAAAAGTTGGCCATACATAGGTCCGTACGACATCTTCGACTGAGTCTGGTCGAATGAACTCTACGAAAGCAAACACCGTTTCAGCTGTGCTCAATGTCAGTGATCTGGTTGAAGCAATATCTTGACGGTGACTCGCTTACCGGCACCACCAGCGATCGGTTTACGATTCAGTGTAATTTCGCCAACCTGTCCGCAGGAAATTGCAATCTCTCGCAGTTCTTCTTCTGTCATGTCACGAGGAAGATTGCCAAAGTAGGCGGACCGACGATCAATTTCGTATCGCGCCAACTGATCCATTGTGTTGGTTCCACTTCGTCGAGCTGAGCCGGGTGTGGTGGTCTTGGTGATCTTTCCATCCCCGTATGGTAAAACTACGAATCGTTTCTGGCTCTTGACAGCCTATAAGCGAGTCAAAATTTGGCGAGTCTAGTTGCCTTTGGTTCAAGCTTACCTTGAGTACGTCTCGTCGAGAGTCGTACATCTTGAAGTATACTACAGCAGCAGGGGGCAGTCCGAAATCCTGACGCAGCTGCTCGTCGAGAGGCTCGATGTTGGAGATAGCACCAAGAGGGTCTAGAAGTCGAAAAGCGTCATTCTCAGAGATAGGGCTTCCCGAAGCCTTGTAGACGATAAAGACAGCTGCAGTTTGGTTAAAAATAGCGCTATTAAATTTGGGAGGCAAACATACAGTTGGCTTTGGCCTTCTCAGTCCGACAGGCACGTCCAAAAATGACTATGCCTTTTCCCTTCTCAACAGCGAGTTCGGCATCCTTCTCGCACTGGATGAGGTCAGCATTGGTCGCGAAAAAGGAACAGATAAAGACATACAGTATACTGACAGAAGGCAAATGGCATCTGTCGGCTATCTCGGCGGATTTTGACAAAGGTCGTACCAAATCGACTGAAAATTCTTGTGACTTCCGCCTCAAGACGCTCATCGCGGACCGTTTGCGTGAGGCTATTAAATTGGACAGTTGTTAACCATCATCGATCAGAACAAAAAGACAACAAGAGAAATTAAAGAGCAAGAACATACTTTGCCACAAAAATGCATGCTGTTGGAGGATAAATTCCCTGAGCATCAACAGCAGAAGCTTCAGATTGGGCCAAAGCAAGCTCCTCGCTCTTCTTGAACTCTTGCGGGGACTTGGGCCAAATGGCCTGCTCATCCTCATCATGTTTAGGAGGGAAATCTCCGGGGAAACGGTCCACGAAAACGTCATCTTCGTGCTCAGGCTTTAGATAAGCACCGGTTCTTGAGTTAACGTTAGCTAGGAGTTCTGATACACTGGGAGAGTTGGCTATACCCAGGCTCGATTTCAGGCTGCCCGTCATCTTCGTCATCGTCATTAGAAGACGACGATGATGACTCCTGCTTGAATGAGCTGAAGGACTGTTAGATTTATGCTAGAAAAGGTACTGAAAGTGCGAGTAAACTTACGACTTGAGAGGTGACATCGAATTGGCCTTCAGGCGACGACGACCGAAGCGAACACCTTAATAGGAAAGTCAGCTCGAGACTCGAAATCACACTGTCAGAGAGTTCGACAACTAGACAAAAAAGAGTACAGAGAAAATGAGAGTTATTTTCACTGATAAAGGGAACTTTTGGAAACTCTATACAAGAGGCAGAGATTGGTTATGAAGCATGCTAGGCGGTTTCCGGGGAAAGCCAATCTCCCGGTTGATACTCAGTCAATTGAGGGTCTGCCAAAGGGTGTGTAGGTTGTTTCCTTAGGAATTATGGGATAAGTTCTCTCCCTTCAACGGATTCGACTAAGTTGGATCGAAAATGGGGTATCGAAACCAAGACGGAGGAGGGCCATGCAAAGTAAGGGGGTTCAGACGTACCTCCGTCTGGGGAAGGCCTATCCCCATCAGATGAAGACGAATCATTTAGATTAGCGAGAGGCTCATAGGAGAAAGCCTTGCGAAGCCCATCTCCCGTGGACGAGTTCATCGTCGGGTGTCTGTGACCAGACATCTACAGAGAAGCAGAGGCATGTCGTCAGTCGAAACCATCTTGACTAAGGTAGGGGATTTGGATGACCAAACAAATTAGATGATGACTTACCTTGATTTCACTAGCTCTAGGCAAGCCCAGATAAGATGGATGACTCTCTTTGTGATGCTTGACGATGAAGAGTGGTTGTGATGAGTGGTAGAGAAAAGAGGTGAAGTGGTATGACTAGAGAGTTGGCGGAACAAACTTGAGAGACGAAGCGGGAAATTTGGCGAGAAAAGGGGCCAAACAGAAAGAATATCCCCAAGCGAAGGTCCTGCTAATGCAAGTGGACGCCTGGGTGTTCTGCTGGTGATGCCCTATTCCTCGACACGAAGTGAAGGCGCGATGTTGTGATGTTTTTGAGAAAATGGGAAGAGAAGGGAGAAGAAGTGGGAAGAAGGAAAAGGGGGAGCGGTCAGGGAAGAAGGCAAGTCCAGGGCAGGTGCACCATGGTAAGTCGAGGTCAGCCGGTCCTACAAGGGCAAGAGCAGCCCATAGGCCTCCGCTCCCCCCTATACTGCCCTGGAGAGACTTCCATTATGAAGGCCCGAGCGGTAATTCAGGAGCTCCTATGCAATATGTCACCATCTTAATGGTCTTATAGGCTAGTCCATCTGCGTCCAGCATAAAGATTTCCGTACCACAGCAAACATCTTGGATGGCCCCTCCTCGATGCGTCATCTTATATCTCTTTGTACGAGACAAGCGTCCCAACCAGAGCCCCATGGAACAAAGATTCTTCTGTGGTAATTGTTGGCACGCCTCCTTTCTGCATTTATCTCCGTACCTACCAGTACTACTGACTGACAATCATGTTTGCTCAGACCTTGCCGGTTTACCATTTCTAAACAACGCCCACCTCAAACACGACAACAAGGCACTAATTCAACTTCAGGATTATCTTGAGACCTCCACTCAAGATTAGTCTCCTCGGAGCCTACCTATTCTGACTTCCTAGTCCGTGGACTCCGCGCTGTTATGTCGGGTATGTCGTCGCCGCAGAACCACAAAGGCTAGTCTGACCTTGGCGAAACAAACCCGGCCATACTATCAACCTGCTATAAGTTCCGAATAACGAATACGAGGTATTGAATATATTTGAAGCGAGAAAAGGAGCGCGGATGATGAGAACGAAGTGCTAGAGCCTGCCCGATTGCATCACAGGGCTCTAGCCAAACAACCAACGCGAGACGGTGAGATCCGGAGCGCAATCCCCGAGACAATAAGAGATGGGGAAATCATTCAAGTCAGATCCCCATTTGACACACTATATAAATAAGCTGTTTAGGTCACCTGTCATGGGACGCAACACACTCAGTGGCACATAGCTGCTGGAAGCATTCTCCGTACGTTGAGTCCCCGATGATAATTTCTCATGGCATACTACACTGTAGGTAAACAATCCAGAACCCCAAAAGCCCATGGCTTGAGTTGAAGGGCACAAACTGACTGTATTCTTCATAGAACACATGTCATAGATCCCCATCTCCAGCTTCTGTCAGGGCGACCGTCGTTTGCAACACAGTTTCAAACAGAACTAACAGTCCGACTCCTCCACCCCTTACGTCCAAGAGATCAGATTTCCAAATAATACTGGGGAAAGCAAGCCCAATACCAAGGAGAAATCATTGGCAAGGCACGCAGTCCAACAGGGCTCGTCTGGGTTCGCCTATCGACGACGAACACAGGTCAGGATCACATGGAGTCTATAGGGGTAGAACGAAGCGTATTAGAGAGTCAATTTCAGGCAACGGCAACGTACCCATTGATTATCCAAACGTCGAAATGCGACTGACATTGTATACATAGGCAGCTGCAAAGGCTTCATGGTGGCGGCTGTTTGAAGTGAAAAGCTGGACCCGGACCGGCCCAGCTTAGGGGAAGAATACGACGATTAGATCGAGAGACGTATACTTATTGGGTGGCTCCAAAGCCAAAGGGTGGTATGAAATTGTAGACGACAAACCCGAATTCCGTTTCAAGTATAGAGAATCGTTGCTCATTTACAACACCATCCTAACCTCGGTCAATATTCCCATGTATAAGCTCAATCCACCTTGTTCGAAAAGCTGTATAAATATTCCTGTTTCACTTATAGATGAAAAGCGCAAATTCTGGTCAGCCAAAATATTATCACAGACTTTGAAGGGACCCTTGTTGAAACAGGAGGGGATAATAGCCATGCGACTCTACAATCTAGAAGACGCAGAAAGAGAATTTACGTTGCTCTCGAAGGGCCCGGAGCTCGTTTTTCCTATACGAATTGGCTAATTCTTATGTAAAGTGAAGAGCTGCTATTCTACAGATTCGAGATACCTATGCCTACGGGATTTCTATATCTGCAGATAATATACTAATTATTCGCTTATGATGTATGATGATCGATAGTCGGTTGAATAAACTTGTTCCTCGACTATTAAGAGGTATTCTGAGAGTCCTGAAATATATTTTACGGTCGATCGTCGTACTCTTGGTGGTACATGGTGACAATAGGCCGGCCCCTAGAACCCGTAGGCTCTCGACCAGAGCTAGTGGTATAACCACGTAACGGATAGGGCCCTACGCCTCGTACCATCTTTGTCAGCAATTTAGAATAAATTACCAGAGGCATTATGGTTTCTTTCTAATAAATTAAGAAAAGCTACGGTCTGGATGTACCTAGAAGGTCCGAAAGAGAGTTCACAATGTCTACGGAGAGCGACGCCACGGCTAATTTGAATCAGAAATTTTTGAGGTTTATGGGGCTGAATGCCATGTCTACTTAGAAATTAGACTTCTTTAGGGTTTGTGGCGATAATATTCTACGTCTATTTAGAATTAGAATTCTTTGGGGTCTGCGAGGAGGCTCGGTCTGACGTGGCCGTTAGCCAGCGAGCTCCTTTAGGAATAACAGCCTTATAAGCCTCCCCTGCCCCAGATCTTTTACACATCCTCGCTACCCAAGACTCACATTTATTCAAAACTTTACCTTACATCATTTGACAACCTGAAAACAAACCATTGCTAGCCCGCTATCCATCACAATGGCATCTCCCGTCGACAACAGGGCTCTGTCGCCCATCCTCCCATTAGAACTTATGTTGCTTATTGTGGAGTCTCTCATACCTGACAACCCGCGAGCCATACTCCCTCCATGGCACGGGTCAACAAAGACACTGGTCTCTTTGTCCAGGGTCTGCTTAGCCCTCTACTTCCCAGCCGTAAGAATCCTCCGCCGACACTGCGTGTACCTTGATTCTAGAGAGCGCGCCGAGTCTTTCGTCCAGTGTCTGTCATGCTCGCCCCCTGCGTTCATCAGGTCGGACCCGAGGGCGGGCCGTGGCCTACGCGAGGTGGAGAGTCTATTTCTCGCACCCTTTCCAGAAAATTACGACGGTTTCGACGCGGAGGGTGAGGAACTTCCCTTGTCTGGGGTCCAGGCTCCAGCTGGCCGATATTCGTCGGCAGAGTTTGCCATAGACCTACTGGGTAGCAACCGAGCCGGTGGGGACTACTCATTAGATGATTCCAGCTCGGTCAGCTCATGGGAAACCTGGCTCCCAGCCCTTGATAATCTCACCATTACCTTGGTCGTGCATGCCATTCTCACCACCGTCGCTCCAACACTCAAGCGACTGATCATCGATATGCCCCTGCGCAGTCTCTATCCGGAGGATGATATCAGAGGCATCAGGCTAATGCTCCGCTACGCATTTGAGGCCCTCGTTAACATGGAGGAGTTTGTCAGCATCCGAAATGAGCTCTTCTTTTCCGATCTATCCGTGGAGGAGTCGCCAGTCTGGGAGACTTCTTGGCCCAAATTGCGCCATCTTGCCCTCTACAATGCCAACTTGGAGCCTGGCAGCAGTATCTGGCGCTCTATGGCGAAGAAGCAGCATTTTGAGCTGGCAGTCTTTACTCGTCCGGATGGTCTAGTTAACTATATGGATGAGTTTCTGGATGTTAAGGATACCTGGATCTCTGCCATCGCCGAGGCTAGTGGTCAGTCTCGAAGGGAAGTCCTGAGTAGCCCTCGAGCCTTGACTTTTGTGGAGCTGGATGCTCTCTTGGACCAAATCGATTGGTCCTCGCTTGTTCCTTCGTGGCGCGGCCTCGATCCCAACAACCGCATTCGAGTCAAACAAGGCAGGCTTAAGGACTTGGTGACTGAAACTGCCATAAATCCTGAGCCATATCATAATGACAACGCTTGGGACAAGGCAGGATACCCCAACTTTTGTCAGCGGAAAGTGCTGCAACTTGCTGTCGAAGGGACACTATGGGATGCTTCTGTATCCAGTTCGTACGAGCCTTGCACTGACCCGGATCTCGCGTAAACGAGGTATCGCAGCAAGATAATACTACCTAAGTTTTCATATTTGTTAGTCAAGCGGCTCCGTCGACAATCTTTGAGTCATGAGACCAACCCTTTTCTGCTAATATACTGCAAGATTGTACAATTATTCTCGGCATTATCGTCGCAGGGAACATCGAGTGCGAAGATCATATTGGGATAGTTTATCAAGATCGGGCAAAGTGTTACAAGTCGCATATAGTGGGTATAACTGGATCCATTTCAGGTATCCATGTACCCTTATCGCTCTTGAGATTACCTATAGTTTCAGTAATAGTAATCATTTGCTTTCTGTCTGCGGGACTACCCGCTGGACGTATTTGTTTGTTTTATATATCGACAAATGCTTACTCGGTAGTGAAATATTTCCAAACATTGCTACATTATTCTTGTGCTTTCTAATTTGGGTATGTGCCGGTTTGATCACTTTTCTGCACGTTCTAACCATGCGTGTAGTATATCCCACCAAGTACTTTCATATTTTATGACCGAGAAATTAGGAACGAGGAAGAGGCCGTTGCGTAGTATTGGAACGAATGTATACTGATTCTAAGACAAGTATATATGGTCTCATGTTGGACTAAAAATTACTAGTCGAGAGATCAATAGTCCCATGATAAGTCCATGGGCAAATGATATTGCAGTATGTCGCCAATTAGTGCCTAACCACGTTGCACACGAATTTGAACACTGTAGAAAGAACCGACGAACTCATTTCTTTCTCGTAATCTAATCAACTTTCGATGACGTCGCGATATCCAAAACAAGTAATGAGGCAAACCCAAATATTGGAAAACACCATTTCGTAACCCTCCTAACTTCCCGCCAGTCTCGCCAACCCCCACACCAGAGGTGCCCATGACCCACCCTGGCTGTAATAGTGAAGGGCTGGACCTGAAGACTGAACCACCCACTGAACCCTGAAACCCCTGTCCCACATCGTCGTCATCCCTCCCGCCCAGCCCCAAACTCCTCTGTCCTCTCCAGAGGCAGAGCTCTCTCACCACCCCCGAAACAAAACCAGCGGAATCCCCCCACCACCACCGCTGTCGCCCTCCTCCCTCTCCCCATGGCCCCGTCCGTGCCATGGCCCCCCGCGCTCGTCAAAGCCGCGCCTCCTCCGTCCCATCGTCGCCCACCACACCGACGCACCCACCCATAAAGCCGTCGTCCTCCTCCTCCTCCTCCGCGGCTCCCGCCGCCGCCAAGCACCCCCGCGCGACCGAAGTCGCCCAGCGAGCCTCCCTCCTCCAGCCGCGCGTCGCCGTTGTCCTGAATGTGCCCCAGCCGTGGCACCCCTGGCTCTTCGCCCTCCGTCTGAGTTCTATCCTGCCCGCCGTCTGGTGGGGTACACCGTCGGCTTTGCGGCTACTCCTACGGGTGCTAGAGATCCTTGTCAAGAGGAACCATGACGGTGTCGTGGACGCGGAGGATCCCTCCGTGCCGCTGACAGAGACGGCGCTCGCGGCAATATGGTGCTTCGCGTCCGGATACCTGTCCTTCTTCTTCACCGACTGCCTCATGTCAAGATGGTAGGTAACATCTAGTTCCCTACAGCTTGATCAAACATTTTGAGAGGTATCACGAACTGACCCAGGCTCTTCGCAGGCTCATAAACTATACCCCGCAAGCCACCATGGTCCGCCTCCTGACCATCAACGCCATCAACGCCTACGCCACGTCCATCCTCCTTTCCCTCGCCGGGGGCTTCCATGACCCCCGCCTCCTCCTCCCAGGCTGGATCAGCATCGCGACGGTACACTGCCCTTATCAAGATGATGGGCAAGACCCTGAAGGCAAAAGAGCTAACCAAGAGAACTTTTCGCTGCAGACATTGACGGTTTGCTACCATATTACCCACCAAAAGATCAACATACGCAAGGAGACGTCAACGTCTGTCAACGTCTTCTCCATTGCCAGCTACATCACTATGATCACCCTGCTCGCATACATATACGTTTCCGAGCCCGCATACCCGGCCATCCCCGTTCTTATGCGAGCGCAGCATGTATGGGACGAAACCCGCCGGACGGCGTCCCAGATCCGAGATTACCTAGAGCAGTATAAGGAATTTTAAACGAAGGGCTAGAAAAGGCGTTGGGAGTACCGAGTACATGGACTTTGGCAATGTTATTTTGCAGAGCTGTTAGACGCTAGGCATGCTATCCTAGCATTTTGTTTCGAGTTGACAAAGGATATGAGAGCACGCGAGCAAGGAGTTGGTTGGGACACCTGATTCTGGCAATCTTTCACGTATTACATGCCTAGACTACTGCTGGGCTTGCCCTGGAATGCAACGAGTGACCGGCAAGCCACGATAGTTTCCCTGTTGTTCATAGTCCGGCCCCTGCGCGTGATCATAGCAATGCAATGCAGACATCTACCAAAGTCATGTCCACCTAGCCGCCAAAGAGCACAGGCCAACACGCGGCCCTTGGCCCACCACGAATCCACCGCTGGTGGATGCCCGTCGTCCTGGAGCCGTCAGGGACGGAGCCTCGGATGCCGAAGCAATCTCGTCCAGATGGCGAGGCGCGCAGAATCTGGGGCTGTGCGTTCCCGACGCGCACTCTCGCCATCAGGGGGTGGCAAGGCACTCGCTGACGAGGCGACGGGGCATGGTGAGTTTAGAAACCGTGAACCTTGATCGTCTTACCGTCAAGGCCCAGGCCCTCCTTCTTGTCGATGAGGAACTCCTGAACGTCCTTTCTCTGGTCTCCCTGAAGCTGAATCACCTCGCCCATCTCGGTGTCGTTGACGATGGTTCCATTGCAGGCTGCGGATTGGTCAGCCGATGCTTGCCTCACGCCAGTCAGGGATGCGACATACCGAACTTCTTCTTAATGACCTTCAGAATCTTCTTCTGGTCAAACTTCTTGGGGAGACCCTGGACGGTAGTCAGGGTCTTTCGTCCATTTCGCTCTGTAAGTCACCTGTTAGCATGATTATTCGGTATGGCGGTGGCCCCATGCCCACTAGCTCACGTGAGGGTGGCAAGAGCTGTTGGAGGGGCAATGGGAGTAGTCTGGGACGGCGACGTACGTTGGATTCGTATATGGATATAATTCTGCGCCTGCTTGGTCTCTCCGGTGTCTTCGTCGGCTTCGGCGAAGGGGTCTGTATGAAGGCCAGTTAGCAACTTGTTGTGGTTGATAGTGTGATGCATAGGGGGTTGGCGGGGGTGGAGGGCGGGGTTGCCACCATGCAGGAACAGGTGAAGCGCAAT